>CAWUFQ010000193.1:12500-467564 GCA_963921405.1 Cepaea hortensis | reverse complement strand
AGGTGGAGGAAGGAGGTAGAGGGAGGAGGAGGGAGGTAGAGGGAGGAGGAGAGGAGGAAGGATAGGGAGGAGGAAGAGGAGGACTGTGGATAACTTCCTTACACATAAAAAGATTAATTGTTATTGATATTGCCGTGGCATGGAGGCATATATATCAGGCAGCAGAGTTGATCCAGAAAACCAAAGACTGAGATCTATGGAGAACCATGAACGCCTACGCCAGCCGGCACGGCACTTGATGATGATGATGATTGCCGTGTGACGATTCTGTGTAGTCACGTCATTTTCGTCGCTTGTCCTATCGTTTTGGTTCGGGGATTCTTTCATCATAATCATCATATATTTACGTACGTATTTAGGGAGGGGGAGGAGGGAGGAGGAGGAGGAAGAAGAAACAAAAATATGACAGTTGGCAGCGCTGGAATGAGAGGAAGGCGTGTAGACAATTTCATCTCAATCGGATGGGCCGTTCGCGAACGCATAAAGGACATACATACAGATATATCCACACACATTGCCTTTTATATATAAGATAAACTAGCTGACCCGGCCTGGCTTCGCCCAGTCCTTGGTGGGGAGCATCTCATTTAATTCCTATAAGTAGTCATATAAGTTCCCGTTCCCGTTACCGACTATCTGTCTGTCTGTCTGTCTGCCTGTCTGTCTGTCTGTCTGACCCGGCCCGGCATCGCCCAGCTCCTGGTGTGGAGCATCTAATTTAATTATATAAGTAGTCATATCAGTTCCCGTTCCCGTCTGTCTGTCTGTCTGTCTGTCTGTCTGTCTGTCTGTCTGTCTGTCTGTCTGTCTGTCTGTCTGTCTGTCTGTCTGTCTGTCTAATAATTTATTGGTTGCAGTTAGAACAACCTTAGATAAACGAAGACCAACTTACAAAAAGCATTAGAAAGAGCACTTGAAAGATCTTTACATCTTCCCCAACAATTAACTTGGTAAATGGAGCAGCGGCAGCAGCAGCAGCAGAAGAAGAAAAAGGAGGAGTAGGAGCTGGGAGGAGGAAGAGGGAGGTGGAGGAGGGAGGAGGAGGGAGGAGTAGGAGGGAGGAAGAGATAGGCGGAGAGAGGAGGAGGAGGGAAGAGGAGGGAGGAGGAAGGAGGAGGAGTAGTAGGGAGGAGGAGGGATTAGGAGGAGGAGAGAGGAGGAGGAGGGAGGAGGAGGGAGGAGGAAGGAGGAGGAAGGAGGAGGAGGAGGCAGGAGGAGGAAGGAGGAGGAAGAAGGAGGTGGGGGGAGGAGGAGGGGGAGGAGGAGGGAGGAGGGGGAGGAGGAAGAGGGAGGAGGAAGGAGAATGAGGAGGAGGAGGGAGAAGGAGGGAGGAGAAGAACGCAGGAGGAGGAGGGGGAGGAGGAGGGAGGAGGAGGAGAGGGAGGATGAGGGAGATGGAGGAGGAGGGAGGAGGAGGGAGGAGGCGGAGGGAGGAGGAGGGAGGAGGAAGAGGGAGAAGGAGGAGGGAGAAGGAGGGGGAGGAGAAGGGGGGAGGAGGAGGAAGAGGGAGGAGGAGGGAGGAGGAGGAAGAGGGAGGAGGAGGGGGAGGAGGAAGGAGGTAGAGGGAGGAGGAGGGAGGAGGAGGGAGGAGGAGAGAGGATGAGGAGAAGGGAGGAGGAGGGATGAGGAGGGGGAGGAGGAGGAGGGAGGAGGAGGAGGAGGAGGGAGGAAGAGAGGAGAAGGAGGAGGAGGGAGGAGGGGGAGGACGTAGGAGGAGGAGGGAGGAGGAGGGAGGAGGAGTAGGGAGGAGGAGGGAGGAGGAGGGAGTAGGAGGAGAGAGGAGGAGAATGGAGGAGGAAGGAAGAGTAGTGATTAGGAGGAGGGAGGAGGGCGAAGAGGCAGGAGGAGGAAGAGGGAGGAAGAGGAAGGAGGAGGAAAGAGGAGGAGGAAGAGGGAGGAGGAGGGAGGAGGAGAAAGAGGGAAGAGGAGGGGAAGAGGGTAGGAGGTGGAGGAGGGGAGAGGAGGAGGAGGAGGAGGAATATAAGTTCCCGTTCCCGACAGTCTGTCTGTCTGTCTGTCTGTCTGTCTGTCTGCCTGTCTGTCTGTCTAATCATTTATTGGTTGCAGTTAGAACAACCTTAGATAAACGAAGACCAACTTACAAAAAGCATTAGAAAGAGCACTTGAAAGATCTTTACATCTTCCCCAACAATTAACTTGGGTAAATGGAGCAGCGGCAGCAGCAGCAGAAGAAGAAGAAAAAGGAGGAGTAGGAGCTGGGAGGAGGAAGAGGGGGGAGGAGGGAGGAGGAGGAGAAAGAGAGAAGAGGAGGATGGAGGAGGGAGAGGGAGGAGGGGGAGGAGAAGAGGAAGAGGGTAGGAGGTGGAGGAGGGGAGAGGAGGAGGAGGAATATAACGCATATGCCTGTAGATTTAATAATGGCTGAAGTTGTTCCATGTCTTCTTAGAGTTGGCGACAGTGTAAAGAAATATAAAATCTTCAAACTTGATAGAGATAAGGTAACTATTATTTATTCATTCTTTAAGCAAAAAAAGATGAGTTACAATGTTATGCATTATGCATTATTTTTATGAAAAATTTGAAAATGCCTTACAGATTGTATCAATATTTATTATAACTCATATGCCGGTATATAACTATGGACAAAGAGTATATAAATCTTTGAAAACGATGCCACAATATGACTATAAGTTATACAGAAAAGTTATGCCCTTGAAATAACTTTTACAGAGTAAGGTCCCCTGAAATATATGAAATTATAATGAAAAATGAAAAATGAAATAATATTGGGTAAGCAGCCGATTTCACACTAAAAAAATATGACAGTGGGCTGCGCTGGAATGAAAGGAAGACGTGTAGAAAATTCCATCTCAATCGGATGGGCCGTTCGCGAGCGCATAAAGGACATATGGACATACAGACAGACAGACAGACAGACAGATGGAGATCGCCTTTTATATATAAGACTAGCTGACCCTGCCCGGCTTCGCCCAGACCCTGGTGGGGAGCATCTCATTTAATTCATATAAGTAGTCATATAAGTTCTAGTTCCCGTTACCGACTGACTGTCTATCTGTCTGTCTGTCTGTCTGTCTGTCTGTCTGTCTGTCTGTCTGTCTGTCTGTCTGACCCCGCCCGGCATCGCCCAGCTCCTGGTGTGGAGCATCTCATTTAATTCATATAAGTAGTCATATAAGTTCTCATTAAATTCATACACCAAAAAAAGTAACTTAAAAGAATGTTCTGTCTGTCTGACCCGGCCCGGCTTCGCCCAGTCCTTGGTGGGTGCATCTCATTTAATTCATATAAGTAGTCATATAAGTTCCCGTTCCCGACTGTCTGTCTGTCTGTCTGTCTGTCTGACCCGGCCCGGCATCGCCCAGACCCTGGTGGGGAGCATCTCATTTAATTCATATAAGTAGTCATATAAGCTCACGTTCCCGTTACCGACTGTCTGTCTGTCTGTCTGTCTGTCTGACCCGGCATCGCCCAGTCCTTGGTGGGGAGCATCTCATTTAATTCATATAAGTAGTCATATAAGTTCCCTTTCCCGTTACCGACTATCTGTCTGTCTGTCTGTCTGTCTGTCTGTCTGTCTGTCTGTCTGTCTGTCTGTCTGTCCCTCCCTCTCTGTCTGTCTGTCTGCCTGCCTGTCTGTCTAATCATTTATTGGTTGCAGTTAGAACAACCTTAGATAAACGAAGACCAACTTACAAAAAGCATTAGAAAGAGCACTTGAAAGATCTTTACATCTTCCCCCAACAATTAACTTGGGTAAATGGAGCGGCGGCAGCAGCATCAGCAGAAGGAGGAAAAGGAGGAGTAGACAACTGCAGCGAAAAGGTGGGTCTGTCTATCTATCTGACCCGGCGTGGCTTCGCCCAGCTCCTGGCGGGTAGCGTCTCATTAAATTCATACAACAAAAAAAGTAACTTAAAAGAATGCCCTTCCACACACCATCCATTATTTTTTAATGAAAACGCTCTCTAATCACCTGCATGACTACAGTAACTTCTTAAGCAAAAAAGGATGAGTTACAATGTTATGCATTGTGCATTATTTTTATGAAAACTTTGAAAATGCCTTACAGATTGTATCATTATTTATTATAACTCATATGCCGGTACATAACTATGGACAAAGAGTTTATAAATCTTTGAAAACGACGCCACAATATGACTATAAGTTATACAGAAAAGTTATGCCCCTTGAAATAACTTTTACAGAGTTAGGTCCACTGAGATATATGAAATTATGATGAAAAATGAAAAAATGAAATAATACTGGGTAAGTAGGCGATTTCACACTATCAAAATATCACAGTTGGCAGCGCTGGATTGAAAGGAAGGCGTGTAGAAAATTTCATCTCAATCGGATGGGCCGTTCGCGAGCGCATAAAGGACAGACGGACATACAGATGGACGGAGATCGCCTTTTATATATAAGATTACCAGATTACAATATTAGTAAAATAAGAAAACTGTACTTTTGCCTTAATTCACCCCAAACAAACGTCACCAGCTATATTTAGCACTGACGGTGATCTCCTCTGTGTTCGGGTACAGTTCGTGTCAGTGCGTTTCAATTGCCCCACAGTGTTTCTTTGTCTTTGGCCACCGTTTCCGTGTGAGTGTGTGTGTTTGAGTGTGTCTGTGTGTCATCATGAGTTTTCTGGAACTGGCAGCAGCAGGCAGCAACTGTCCACGACAAGCCAGAGTAGCGTTGCCTTTTCTGCAGCAGCATCATGGCATGTGACATTCTGCTAGACACTGTTCTCATAATCATGTCATCATGGCATCTGACATTCTGCTAGACACTGTTCTCATAATCATGTCATCATGGCATCTGACATTCTGCTAGACACTGTTCTCATAATCATGTCATCATGGCATCTGACATTCTGCTAGACACTGTTCTCATAATCATGTCATCATGGCATCTGACATTCTGCTAGACACTGTTCTCATAATCATGTCATCATGGCATCTGACATTCTGCTAGACACTGTTCTCATAATCATGTCATCATGGCATCTGACATTCTGCTAGACACTGTTCTCATAATCATGTCATCATGGCATCTGACATTCTGCTAGACACTGTTCTCATAATCATGTCATCATGGCATCTGACATTCTGCTAGACACTGTTCTCATAATCATGTCATTATGGCATCTGACATTCTGCTAGACACTGTTCTCATAATCATGTCATCATGGCATCTGACATTCTGTTAGACACTGTTCTCATAATCATGTCATCATGGCATCTGACATTCTGCTAGACACTGTTCTCATAATCATGTCATCATGGCATCTGACATTCTGCTAGACACTGTTCTCATAATCATGTCATCGTGGCATCTGACATTCTGCTAGACACTGTCCTCATAATCATGTCATCATGGCATCTGACATTCTGCTAGACACTGTTCTCATAATCATGTCATCATGGCAACTGACATTCTGCTAGACACTGTTCTCATAATCATGTCATCATGGCATCTGACATTCTGCTAGACACTGTTCTCATAATCATGTCATCATGGCATCTGACATTCTGCTAGACACTGTTCTCATAATCATGTCATCATGGCATCTGACATTCTGCTAGACACTGTTCTCATAATCATGTCATCATGGCATCTGACATTCTGCTAGACACTGTTCTCATAATCATGTCATCATGGCATCTGACATTCTGCTAGACACTGTTCTCATAATCATGTCATCATGGCATCTGACATTCTGCTAGACACTGTTCTCATAATCATGTCATCATAGCATCTGACATTCTGCTAGACACTGTTCTCATAATCATGTCATCATGACATCTGACATTCTGCTAGACAATGTTCTCATAATCATGTCATCATGGTGCTATCGCTGACTGAGCGTCAGGACAGATGAGAGATGCCGACAACGACGACATTCACCATGTATGTCGGCAGGACATCCTCCCGCTGAGACAAGGCGCACATGGCTGCAAGGCCTCGCGTCTCCCGTACAGACTGATCATCATCATTCTTATCGTATGCTGCTGGTGTCAAGAGTTGACAAGCATTTCATTTGGCCAGTTACAGTTGGGGCGCGGGGGATGTCGCCGAGAGCAACTGTTGCACACCGATAAAATTACGCACCGAGCTACGGCGCAACACAGGGAACCCCTGGATGTGACGTCATACCCTGGGATTCCGTTTGTTTGGGGTGAATAAAGGCAAAAGTACCAGGAAAACAAACTGTGAAAGAAGAATTGCATGTTATATTACATATATCACCAGCATCATCAAATGCCTTGCAGACTAGAGTGGGGCAGTCATGCTTCTCCACATCTTATGATCTCTTATAGCATGTATCAGTTCATGTGCTAACAACTTCCCATGCCATGACAAAAGACTGTCATGAATCATCTCTAATTGTCTTCACTTTATCTCTCTTTCCATAAATATTTCCAGTCTTTCTCTTCACATAATGTGGCCAGAAAATTACAGCTACATCTCTTTGATGTTTATGATAACTTGTCTTTGCCATTTAGCCTTTTTCAAAATATTTATATTATCAATTTTGACTGAGGAATTTTCAGCATTCTCCTCTGAAACCACATCTGTGAGGTCTTAGGGCATTTTTGATTTGCTTGTGTACTAATTTTCCAGAATTCACAGCCATATCCTAAAATTGGTTCTATGGTCATGGAGGGGGACCACCGAGGGTGAGCCAGGGAGACATAATCATCATCAAGTGCCCTGCCAGCTGATGTATGCTTTCATGTCTTTCCACAGATCGTTATTCTTGGTGTTCTGGATTAACTCTGCTGATGATATGTTTCCATGCCACTGTTTATTCCATTCAACATAATTTCTCTTGATCTGTCTCTGCCTCTCTTCCCCTTGATCTTTCCAGTTGTCATGATGTTCACCTCTGGTTCATGACTATCCCTACCAAACGAGGATGTCCTAAGACAGTCATTAACATCGTTCATTGATTCTATACAGTGGATACTCATGAAATCTTGGGAAAATAATGTGGTGGTTTCCCCTTGGCTTCTACATCCACATGGAGGTCTTTTACCTCTGCCTTTGGCAGCCATTTCCGACCGCCAGGACAAGTGATTGCACTGATCTGCTCAGCTGCAGAGTTATCCACTTATCCCATGGATACTCGGTCTAAAATCTCTAACATCCCTAAAATAAGTGTTGATTTAAATTGATTACAAAAAGACTTAATATTGTTCTGAAATGTTAAACATAAAGAACATAAAACAATGTGATATGACTGATCAAAGAAGCCTGATAAACATTTGGGTCCAGAGACATGATTAAAAAGTCTCATCTCATCTCATTCCTCTTGTACCCTGTAGTATCGATGTGAAGCAAAGACAGCAGGAGTGTGCCTGTTTATCAGCTTCATATATCAAGATTTCTATTAAAAAGAGTGCTTATTATATTTGCTTGATTATATCTATGCTCACCAAACCTGACCCCACTTTGTGCCAATGGCTTCGTGCAAAGGAACACATCTGGGAAGGTACAAGCCTTAACCTGGTCTGAGGAAACTCAACCTAAAGACTAAATATTATGGCTGGGCAGACCAGGCCCTAGGCCTTGGTCGGCAACTGGTCTAGGATTGAAACTCTGACAGGCGGACAGAGCATTGCTTTGCTGATCTGACATCTTTTGCAGCTTGTCTTGTTCCAAATGTATTGGGGTTACCTTTCCTCTGGAGTAAACTAGGTCAAGAGAGGGATCATGCTAGGTGGGCAACACATGATCTTTATCCTAAGGAGAGGTTAATGTGCCTTGTTTTAAAGCACAAAGTAACAAACTATCATCTGTCAATACATCAAAATACCAGTATATCTGTGTTTTTATAAATTACTTGCTGACCCCGCCCGGCTTCGCCCAGGCCCTGGTGGGGATCTATCTATCTATCTATCTATCTATCTATCTATCTATCTATCTATCTATCTATCTATCTATCTATCTATCTATCTATCTATCTATCTATCTATCTATCTATCTATCTGCTTTTTGTCTCTCTGTCTGTCTGTCTGACCCGGCCCGGCTTCGCCCAGCTCCTGGTGGGGAGCATCTCATTTAATTCATATAAATAGTCATATAAGCTCCCGTTCCTGACTATCTGTCTGTCTGTCTGTCTGTCTGTCTGTCTGTCTGTCTGTCTGTCTATCTGTCTGTCTGACACGGCCCGGCTTCGCCCAGCCCCTGATGGGGAGCATTTCATTTAATTCATATAAGTAGTCATATAAGATCTATCTATCTATCTATCTATCTATCTATCTATCTATCTATCTATCTATCTATCTATCTATCTATCTATCTATCTATCTATCTATCTATCTATCTATCTATCTATCTATCTATCTATCTATCTATCTATCTATCTATCTATCTATCTATCTGTCTGTCTGTCTGTCTATAGCCAGGGGATTTAACCTAAGATACAGCAATGCAACTAAAAGTTATGTCCCTTTATATATTTTTTTCTTATGTTAAGTCAAGTAATTTAATTATTAAATTTTAGTAAGTAAATAGCTGATTGTACACTAAAAAACTATGACAGTTGGTTGCACGGGAATGAAAAGAAGACGTGTAGAAAATTTCATCTCAATCGGATGGACCGTTATCGAACGCATCCAATACATCCCCACCCACCCACCCACCCACATACATACATTCTGTTTTATAGATATAGATAACTGTCAGGGTCTTAAACTTGGCTCGCTTGCCTAACAAGTGTGAGACAGTACAAACACAACGTGATTTGACGTAAGACTCAACGACACATCGTTCGATGGATTTATTAACATATCAAATACAGAACGATGATCACAAATATATATAATGGATACTTTACAACTTACATCCACAATACAGTTCACAAGTCTGACTCGCAAGATGTCCAGACACTCGCCTTTCAATACAGAAACTATACAACGCCTTTCTCTCAATCACACGTCCGTCATGTTCCGTGTCCCCAGAGCTGTCTGGACTTGGTTCGCAACTTCCCTCCCGCCTGACGTGGCGTCACGTGGCAGGCGTGCGTCTTGCGTTGGCGGCCTGACCGCTGGTCAGCCAGCGATCTCGCAGGCCGGTAACTCCTATTCGCCTGGCGGCGCAACGAAGTTGTTGCATCCCTTACTGGGAGCTAAGTCGCCTGGCGGTCGTAACGATGTCACTGCAACGCTGTCCCCTGTTGGACTCTGACACGCTCCCCCGGTAAAATCCATGAAAGATGCCGTCTTTCATGTATAATGTCTGTACCTGTTGGGTTAATAGTATACCCTTGTCAGAGTCTACCTTTCTATTGTTATACACAACGTTATCAAAATTACACATATGCCATAGAAATATATAAGAACTGGGAGTTGGGTACAACGACATGTGGTGTTTCATGTTTAACACATATCAGGCTTCACCCTCTCGATGGCTGGTTACCTCAATTGCATTATCACCCAGTCAGATCAGTAGTACCAGCTTCACGCATCTACCTCGCAGCAATTTGAAAAAAAATAATAATATGGCTCTTGAAACAAAAACCATCTAGCCAGACTGAAATACGACTTTATATAAGTCGTATAAAACACTCCAACCCTGTCCTTACTTGGCCAGGAGTTCTTGTGTTGGTATACAATGTTGGCAACACTCTGCCATGCCCAGTAGATGCCTGCCTGTGGTGTCAACACTTTAACAACAACATGTTATATTACACACAACACATTAGCATATACATTTCAAATTATGGCCCTTTTGTGTGAAAATGTAATAACAATGAATGAAAGGGAAATAATTTTAACATTAATGAAACACAATAATTTACAATAACTATTTAATTTCTTAGTGTCATTGCTTGACGTTTCTTCATATTAACGAAAAAAAAGGTCCGCAATATGAATACGTTAATCAAGATATGATTCTAAGATTACATTAGAGAAATAAATACACACACAATTCGTGTATTCAATTTTATAGAATCCTAAACATTTTAAAGTCGTCAAAACTTTTTAACCTTTTATATGTTGTCTGCTATTTTTGTTCTAAATTTCTAATTAATCCGGAAGTACACACGAACACTTAAATCAGCTGATGTTAAAGCTTGCAGAACACACCTGTTCCGGTTTGATGTAGTTTAAGGAAGGTACAATGTTCTCAAAGTTCGTGTTGGATATTGCTACACAATCTTCTGGATTACAATCGAATGTTCATGTGTTAGGTGTTACAGTCGAACATTAGAGATTTCGGTTCACTGCAGAGGTGTAGAAAAATCGTCACTGTTCAGTTTTACTTGCACACTCGTAATTAAAATATTCCTGGAAGATTCCACACGAAGTTGTCACTGTCAAGTTGGATAATTCGCTTCAGGTACGTGCGAAAGTGACACTGTTCTTGTAAGTACTATATACAATTAATAAAGTTCGCTTTCTACCACATACTGCACATTTATACACGACAATCACTACATGAACTAGAACAATAAGAACAATATATATAATGGGAGTAACCCCTATCACAATATTGTAGACATTACACAGCTTTTTGTGAATGAAAAACACTATTCACTGCTAAATGGCTGTGTCGGTCTGAGTGTATTTCTATATACTGCACTCAGACATTGGTGCTCACTGGGTCGGTCGGACAACGTGACAAAAGATCGGCAATTGAATTGGTTCTGCCTGGGATATGTCGAACCTCAAAGCTATAATCTTGAAGTTTCAAAGATCAGCGCGCTACCATATGGTTCGAAGGCACACCTGAATTCATCCATCGTAAAGGGCTGCTGTCCGATTCTACGATGAAATGGCGTCCTAGAAGAAATCTAGACAATTTTGTAATACCTACTACTAAAGCTAGGGCTTCCAATTGAGCTATGGACCATGCCCGCTCTCGGGCCTTCAGCTTCCTAGATACAAAATAAACGGGGTGGAGAATGTTGTTATACTCCTGCAACAGGACTGCTCCAATCGCCACGGAGCTAGCATCTGTGCGTAATCTGAAATGTAAACGGATATCGGGCAATTTAAGGATAAGATTGTGTTCATTCTTATCAGAAAAACATGATAGAACTTTATGAAATGCAATTTTTAGGCATTCATCGTGTACAATTTTCTCTGGTTTATCTTTGGTTAGTAGGTTAGTAAACACCTCGGTCAGTTCAGAAAAATCAGGAATAAACTGCCGGTAGTAATTTATTAAGCCCAACAAACTTCTGACTTGTTTTTTTGTAGTCGGAAGTGAGAGTTTTAGTATCTTGGACACAATTTTATCGTCTGTCGTGACAAAGCCATTGGATATTTTGTACCCTAAGAATGTTATTTCCTGGTAGGCTATGTCTACTTTTGCAGGCTTCACTGTCAGTCCGTGCTGTCTAATCCGTTCAAATGTCTGGTCTAATGTCTTAATGTGCTCTGTCATTGTCTCTGTGTGAATACATATGTCGTCGATATAGCAGATTATGTTAGGAATGTCTACTAGAAGAAGTCGTGTCATACGTACAAATGTGGCTGGGGCGTTAACAAGCCCAAATGGAAGTTTGCACCATTCGTACAGTCCCCAAGGTGTGGCAAATGCTGTCAGATGTCTGCTCTGTTCGTCTACAGCAATCTGCCAATAACCTTTCGTCATGTCTACCGTCGTAAAGAACCTAGCTTCTGTCAGTTCTGTCAAGATCGTCAGTGTTTGCCATTGGCTCAAGATCTAGAACAGTTATTTTATTCAGTTTTCGGTAGTCGATGCACAGTCTTATTGTATTGTCTTTTTTCGTACTATGACCATGGGAGATGAGTAGTCTGATTGGGATCGTCTTATGATGTTATTTTTCTCTAAGTTGATGATTTCTTGATGTAAATGTTCTTTGTAATGTAATGGGATGGTGTATGGTCTGCATCTAATGGGTGTGTTTGATGTGAGTGTGATGTGATGCTGTACTAATTCTGTTTGTCCTGGGTTGTTGGAAAAGATGGTGTTGTACTTTTGTATAAGTTGTTTGCACCTGTCTGTCTCTGCTTGAGTTAAATTTGGGTTGATTTTGATCTCCTTCAAGCAGTCTGTCGTGTCTAATGCAGGTGTTGGAATTTCGTCACTAGCATCGTCATCTTCGTGATCTATTATCACTGTACAAGCTGTCGTATCGTCTTGTTCGTTGTCTCTGTTGTGGTATGGTCTTAGCATATTTATGTGAAATATTTTGTGTTTGTCTTTTATTAGGATTTCGTAGTCTACAGGTGAAATCTGTCTCGTCACTTTAAAAGGTCCCTGCCAAGAATCAGTCAGTAGGTGTCTGTCACTAGGTAGCAGAAGAAGAATGTCCTGTCCAGGTGTCAATGTTATTGTCCTGTTACCGTTGTCAGCATACTGTCTATAAGTAGCACCAGATAGTTTTAGTGCATTCTTTGCAATAACACAAGATTTGATGATTCTTTCACGCAATGATGTAACATATAAATATGATGATATGGGTTTAAGTACTGGTGTAGAGTCAGTTAACATGTGGTGGTAAATGGTCAATGGGCCACGTGGTTTGGCACCATAGATGAGTTCAAAAGGAGAGAAACCGGTACTAGCATGAGGTACCTCGCGATAAGCAAAAAGAATAGCTGGTAGATATACATCCCAGTTATTGGGGTGCTCTTGCGTTACTTTTGCAAGCATGTGCTTTAGATCCCCGTTAAACTTTTCTATTATCCCGCTACTGTGAGGATGGTAGGGTGAATTGAAACACTGCTTCACTCCCAGCATTTTGGTGAAAGCTTGGGTTGATGCGGCAATAAACTGAGTGCCCCTATCAGATTGGATAGTATCTGGAAAACCTATCCTAGAAAAAAATATGGAAGAACACTTCCATTATGTCATTGGCAGTTATGTTCTTTAACGGAATAGCTTCTGGCCAGCGACTACATTGATCAATGACAGTTAGGATGAATTTATTTCCTCTAGTTGTTGTATGACTAAGAGGACCCACTATGTCAACAGATAGTTTTTCAAAAGGTCGACTGGCTAAGTCAGTAACTTGTAACTTTGCCTGTGGGTGTTTACCTTTTTTTACCAGTTTCTGGCAGGTGTCACAACTTCTGCAATATTCTTTAATGTCATTGCAAAATTTTGGCCAGTGAAACTGTGCCAATAACCTTGATCTGGTCTTGACGTATGCCATATGTCCCGCAAGAGGTATATCGTGTGCAAGATGTAAGGCTTGCTTGCGATAACTAATTGGCAAAACAGTTTGCTCTGTGGTATCGTCACCTCTGGTGTAATACCTGGTGAGTATATCATTTTTCATAGCAAAATGCCATTTTGCATTCTTGGTTACTTTTGGCTTTCTGCCGATCAGGTCAAAGTATTTTGACAATGAAGGATCAGCTTTTTGGGCTGTTACAAATGCTTCCTTCATGGTGTTAGTAGGTAGTGATACTGGGCTGAGTAATTGTATCGCCTCAGTTTGATTTATTTCATCTTGCACTCTAGCAGTGGATCTCGTTACTGCGTTCACACACTCAATGATGTCAGATGATGATGATGATGGAACCATAGTTTCAATGATGTCATGAGAACTTAGTGCTACTTTAGCTACTGTACAATCAATAGGTGGTGTAACATTTTCAATGATGACATTTGATGGTGATGTTATGGTATCATCAATACATACAGATGTTATGTCATGAGGTTTATCATTTACCTCAGGTAAATTACCAATAATTATATCACAAACTGGACTGGTTAGTGCAGCGCACTTTACTTTCCCAGTGAGGAACGGTGTTTCAATATATGCCCATGCTAATGGGTATTTCTCAATATTGCCTGAGAATGTTCTACATGTTACGTGCCTGCCTGTATAGTCTGTAGGCATTATGAACGTTCTCTTCAGGCCAATAAGTGAACTGCCCGTGTCGCGAAGGACTGTAGCAGGCTTGCCATTTACATATCCGTGATGGATGTTTATTCTGCCTTTTGAATCTACTACCAAATTAGCTTCTTCATTGGCAATAGGGATGGCATGACCGCATGTTAAAATACCATCTTCATAGAAGGTGTTACAAACAGAGCATTTGTTTGCGCTGAATATGTCAAAAGCCTGTGCTGAGTTCACAGGATGTTTCTCTGGCTCTTCTTCATCAGAAGACGAACTATCAAACAAGGCGGCATTTGCTTTGTTGGTCATATGCCTGCCCTTACAATCTTTCCGATGGTGTCCCCATGCCTTGCAGAGGAAACATTTTCGCGAGATTTTGAAGGATTTACGTTCCTTGTCTTGTGTGTTTACCATGTTTAATAAGTAAGTATGGTACCCTGGGTTCTGATCGCACATTTCACCCTGATGATGTGAATATTTACAATAAATGCAATGATTAAATTTCTCAGAGGTAGGCCTATGAGGTTTCTGCCTACTATAGGGTTGTTTGTCATAGTTAGCCGCTGCTACAAAGTTAATGTTAGTATCTTCAGTAGCAAAGCAATGTTTGTTGGCTGTGTAGTAAGCCGAACCACGTCTTTCAATCTCATCCACACTAGAGCATTCATTCTCTAACAAAAATTTAGCAAAGGCTGAAGGAATAGATGATACAATTTTGTCTCTAATGATTAGATCTTCCAATCTCTGATAACTTTTTTCAATTTTGGCTGCTGACGTCCATTTGGTGAAAATATCTCGGACTAAGCAGAGGTAATCAGAGAACGTCTGAGTCGGTTTTGGACTCAATTTACTGAATTGTTCTCTGTAACCTGCCTCATCTAACATAAAATGTGCCATAATCTTAGATTTCAGATAATGGTAATCTTTCCTGAGGTCTTTGGGGATGGTTTCAATAACTTTAAGAAGTTCCCCTGACAAACTCCTCATGTACACAATATTCCATTCAGACAGTGGAACTTGATAATGTTCCATTAAAGTTTCAAAATTGTGGGTAAAGGCTGCAATGCAGTCACCCGAGGTATAATTACGTACAATACCTTGGTATTTCTTATACTGGTTCTCTTTCTCCAGTCTTTCAGATTTCTTTTGCTCTTTGTTAATTGCAGTCTCAGTGTCAAGTTGTTTTATTTTCAACTGTAACTCCAGTTCTTCTCTCTTACTCTGAGCTGCTATCTCTGCCTTCTTCAGTTCACTATCTATCTCAGCTTGCTTTAAGGCTGTTTCTGCCTTCTTTAGTTCATTATCCATCTCAGCTTGCTTTAAGGCTGTTTCTGCCTCTATTTGCTTGGCAGCCTTTTCTGCTTCTGCCTGTTTTAGAGCTCTCTCAGCTGCTCTTTCTTCGCGTTCATTAACTTTTTCCTGAACTAGTAGGTATTCTGCGTATTTCTGCTCACTCCACTGTGTTAGTTCATCACCATGTAACTGTAACTTTATCCCCATATCAATGAAATCAAATAATGAAGACATGATGGAAAAATGTCAATGAAATACCAGCCACACACAATATGTTATAAGTGGTTAGTAATCAACAATTTACAATTTGTTTATATGGACGATATGTGCCTAAAAATGCATTTTTAAAGTATACGAACAGAAAAAAATTATACTCAAGTGCCCTGGATGCGGCGAAGAACGGTTGGAAATTGGGCTATGAACTGTAGGGTCGCTACTTCAGACTACAAAGGACCTCTACGGCAAGGTTTCGGATGGTAAGGAAAAACCTGCTTTGTTTTTGGAAGAAGATAAATTAGCGTCTATTTGTTGGTGTGTGCCTGCTTGTCACTAAGTGTTAATTAGGTTTGTATGGCGTTGAGTGTAGTTGTATGTCGTAAGTTTGTCCGTCAACAGTTTTTTTTTGTTTTTTTCAATACACGTTACTTTCTTTCCAAACACTTTTCGCGTTCCACAAACTCAATGCACAAAGACAATCTACAAGTATCTTAACACTCTACAACATTGATGACACATCACTTACATCAAGATGACATTCAGTAAGGACATAGACATCAAGTTTACAAGATGGCGACAAGGTCAAAATGGCGACAAGATCACAATGTCGACAAGGTCAAAACGGTGACAAGTTTCACAAATCACAAATGTTTTATACGCTTACAGGATCAAACAAAATGTATGCATTGTACGTTTACAAATGATCTTACACATGTTTAAATAATGTAGTAATAATCAAAATGAGCCTTCCACGATCACATTAACACATTTAACTCTAATCCAAGTAAATTACGTTCACATCTAGGTTCAAATCTAACTACATTAAAGCCAGACGAGACCTCCACGTTCAACAAGGACGAGCTACTCACGTTGAAATCTAAGTAAATTAAAGCGGGACGAGCCCTCCACGTTCACACATGTCAGGGTCTTAAACTTGGCTCGCTTGCCTAACAAGTGTGAGACAGTACAATCACAACGTGATTTGACGTAAGACTCAACGACACATCGTTCGATGGATTTATTAACATATCAAATACAGAACGATGATCACAAATATATATAATGGATACTTTACAACTTACATCCACAATACAGTTCACAAGTCTGACTCGCAAGATGTCCAGACACTCGCCTTTCAATACAGAAACCATACAACGCCTTTCTCTCAATCACACGTCCGTCATGTTCCGTGTCCCCAGAGCTGTCTGGACTTGGTTCGCAACTTCCCTCCCGCCTGACGTGGCGTCACGTGGCAGGCGTGCGTCTTGCGTTGGCGGCCTGACCGCTGGTCAGCCAGCGATCTCGCAGGCCGGTAACTCCTATTCGCCTGGCGGCGCAACGAAGTTGTTGCATCCCTTACTGGGAGCTAAGTCGCCTGGCGGTCGTAACGATGTCACTGCAACGCTGTCCCCTGTTGGACTCTGACAATAACACAGTGGTTAGTTCTGAAAAGAAATATTATGAAAAATACTCAATCATTTATTAATTTTTAAGGAATTTGAAATAGACAAGGAAATCAAGCAAGAACTGGAACTGCAGAATGAAAAGAAGAAGGAATTAGTTAGAAAAGAACTGGCATGGGAGTCTGAGAAACTTCAGATTGCCTTAGATAAAGTCAAGAAAAGATGAGTATAATATTTCTTTTAAACAATATAATACTGTATTTGGATATTTAAAATAGTACATACAGTTGTGACAGCAGTCTGAAATTACTTGTTTAGTTTGGATATGTAAAATAGTACATGCAGTTGTTGTGACAGCAGTCTGAAATTATTTGTTTAGTTAGGATATTTAACATGTGAGGGTAAGTTAATAAGTAAGTCACAAATGGCTGTAGAAAAATAACTAACTATGATAACAACTTGAAATGAGTTTATTTTTATACATACATTGTCCCTTTATTTCTCAACATAATTTCCACCAACATTGATGCACTTATCCCATCGTTTTATCAGTCCTCTCAAACCGGCTGCATAGACGTTCATGCTTTGTTTTCATTTACCTGCCATCCCACAGAACTGTGTGACTTACTTATTGACTCACCCTTGTAACTTTTTCTACTCATCTATGTACTACTTTACGGGAAATCGCTAGGGGCTAAGTCCACTGAAAACCCACCTTGGCGGGAGACATTTCGCGAGTGACGCCGAAGTTGAATGTGAAGTGAAAACGTGGTTTAGAAAACAGAGCATGTAGTTCTATGCAGCTGGTTTGGGAGGTCTGATAAAACGATGGGATAAGTGCATCAATGTTGGTGGAAATTATGTTGAGAAATGAAGGGACAATGTATGTATAAAAATAAGCTGGTTTCAAGTTGTTATCATAGTTAGTTATTTTTCTACAGCCATTTGTGACTTACTTATTAACTTACCATCGTAGGACTTACAATTGTTGTGGAAATAGTTTAAAATTACTTGTTTAGTCATTGTGTAATCAATTCTTGGGACAAAAATTGACTTCTTAGCTAGATATAATTAACTCATTTCTCTCTCTCTCTCTCTCTCTCTCTCTCTCTCTCTCTCTCTCTCTCTCTCTCTCTCTCTCTCACACAC
Organism: Cepaea hortensis; assembly: GCA_963921405.1. Taxonomy (NCBI): domain Eukaryota; kingdom Metazoa; phylum Mollusca; class Gastropoda; order Stylommatophora; family Helicidae; genus Cepaea; species Cepaea hortensis. The sequence continues at coordinate 449,684 of CAWUFQ010000193.1, read as the reverse complement.
ACACACACACACACACACACACAAGCACTCATGCATGCATGCATGCATGCATGCATACATGCACGCATGTACACACGCGCAAGTGCCGATGAACAGGGTGCATACCTATGGGTGATATACATAGAACTGAACCATGGGTGATATACATAGAACTGAACCGTGGGTGATATACAGAGAACTGAACCTTGGGTGATATACAGAGAACTGGACCATGAGTGATATACATAGAACTGAACCGTGGGTGATATACAGAGAACTGAACCATGGGTGATATACAGAGAACTGAACCATGGGTGATATACAGAGAACTGGACCATGGGTGATATACATAGAACTGAACCATAGGTGATATACAGAAAACTAAACCTTGGGTGATATACAGAGAACTGAACCATGGGTGATATACAGAGAACTGAACCGTGTGTGATATACATAGAACTGAACTATGGGTGATATACAGAAAACTGAACCATGGGTGATATACAGAGAACTGAACCATGGGTGATATACAGAGAACTGAACTATAGGTGATATACAGAGAACTGAACCATGGGTGATATACAGAGAACTGGACCATGGGTGATATACATAGAACTGAACCATGGGTGATATACAGAGAACTGAACCATGGGTGATATACAGAGAACTGAACCGTGAGTGATATACATAGAACTGAACTACGGGTGATATACAGAGAACTGAACCATGGGTGATATACAGAGAACTGAACCATGGGTGATATACAGAGAACTGAACTATAGGTGATATACAGAGAACTGAACCATGGGTGATATACAGAGAAATGGACCGTGGGTGATATACATAGAACTAAACCATGGGTGATATACAGAGAACTGAACCATGGGTGATATACAGAGAACTGAACCGTGGGTGATATACATATAACTGAACTATAGGTGATATACATAGAACTGAACCATGGGTGATATACAGAGAACTGAACCTTGGGGGATATACATAGAACTGAACCACGGCTGATATACAGAGAACTTAACTATTGGTGATATACAGAGAACTGAACCATGGGTGATATACAGAGAACTGAACCGTGGGTGATATACATAGAACTGAACCATGGGAGATATACAAAGAACTGAACCATGGGTGATATACAGAGAACTGAACCATGAGTTATATACAGAGAACTGAACCATGGGTGATATACATAGAACTGAACCATGGGTGATATACATAGAACTGAACCGTGGGTGATATACAGAGAACTGAACCTTGGGTGATATACAGAGAACTGGACCATGGGTGATATACATAGAACTGAACCGTGGGTGATATACAGAGAACTGAACCATGGGTGATATACAGAGAACTGAACCATGGGTGATATACAGAGAACTGGACCATGGGTGATATACATGGAACTGAACCATAGGTGATATTCAGAAAACTGAACCATGGGTGATATACAGAGAACTGAACCATGGGTGATATACAGAGAACTGAACCGTGTGTGATATACATAGAACTGAACTATGGGTGATATACAGAAAACTGAACCATGGGTGATATACAGAGAACTGAACCATGGGTGATATACAGAGAACTGAACTATAGGTGATATACAGAGAACTGAACCATGGGTGATATACAGAGAACTGGACCATGGGTGATATACATAGAACTGAACCATGGGTGATATACAGAGAACTGAACCATGGGTGATATACAGAGAAATGAACCGTGAGTGATATACATAGAACTGAACTATGGGTGATATACAGAGAACTGAACCATGGGTGATATACAGAGAACTGAACCATGGGTGATATACAGAGAACTGAACTATAGGTGATATACAGAGAACTGAACCATGGGTGATATACAGAGAAATGGACCGTGGGTGATATACATAGAACTGAACCATGGGTGATATACAGAGAACTGAACCATGGGTGATATACAGAGAAATGAACCGTGGGTGATATACATATAACTGAACTATAGGTGATATACATAGAACTGAACCATGGGTAATATACAGAGAACTGAACCTTGGGTGATATACATAGAACTGAACCACGGCTGATATACAGAGAACTTAACTATGGGTGATATACAGAGAACTGAACCATGGGTGATATACAGAGAACTGAACCGTGGGTGATATACATAGAACTGAACCATAGGTGATATACAGAAAACTGAACCATGGGTGATATACAGAGAACTGAACCATGGGTGATATACATAGAACTGAACTATGGGTGATATACAGAAAACTGAACTATGGGTGATATACAGAAAACTGAACCATGGGTGATATACAGAGAACTGAACCATGGGTGATATACAGAGAACTGAACTATAAGTGATATACAGAGAACTGAACCATGGGTGATATACAGAGAACTGGACCATGGGTGATATACAGAGAACTGAACCATGGGTGATATACAGAGAACTGAACCGTGAGTGATATACATAGAACTGAACTACGGGTGATATACAGAGAACTGAACCATGGGTGATATACAGAGAACTGAACCATGGGTGATATACAGAGAACTGAACTATAGGTGATATACAGAGAACTGAACCATGGGTGATATACAGAGAAATGGACCGTGGGTGATATACATATAACTAAACCATGGGTGATATACAGAGAACTGAACCATGGGTGATATACAGAGAACTGAACCGTGGGTGATATACATATAACTGAACTATAGGTGATATACATAGAACTGAACCATGGGTGATATACAGAGAACTGAACCTTGGGGGATATACATAGAACTGAACCACGGCTGATATACAGAGAACTTAACTATGGGTGATATACAGAGAACTGAACCATGGGTGATATACAGAGAACTGAACCGTGGGTGATATACATAGAACTGAACCATGGGAGATATACAAAGAACTGAACCATGGGTGATATACAGAGAACTGAACCATGAGTGATATACAGAGAACTGAACCATGGGTGATATACATAGAACTGAACCATGGGTGATATACATAGAACTGAACCGTGGGTGATATACAGAGAACTGAACCTTGAGTGATATACAGAGAACTGGACCATGGGTGATATACATAGAACTGAACCGTGGGTGATATACAGAGAACTGAACCATGGGTGATATACAGAGAACTGAACCATGGGTGATATACAGAGAACTGGACCATGGGTGATATACATAGAACTGAACCATAGGTGATATTCAGAAAACTGAACCATGGGTGATATACAGAGAACTGAACCATGGGTGATATACAGAGAACTGAACCGTGTGTGATATACATAGAACTGAACTATGGGTGATATACAGAAAACTGAACAATGGGTGATATACAGAGAACTGAACCATGGGTGATATACAGAGAACTGAACTATAGGTGATATACAGAGAACTGAACCATGGGTGATATACAGAGAACTGGACCATGGGTGATATACATAGAACTGAACCATGGGTGATATACAGAGAACTGAAACATGGGTGATATACAGAGAACTGAACCGTGAGTGATATACATAGAACTGAACTATGGGTGATATACAGAGAACTGAACCATGGGTGATATACAGAGAACTGAACCATGGGTGATATACAGAGAACTGAACTATAGGTGATATACAGAGAACTGAACCATGGGTGATATACAGAGAAATGGACCGTGGGTGATATACATAGAACTGAACCATGGGTGATATACAGAGAACTGAACCATGGGTGATATACAGAGAAATGAACCGTGGGTGATATACATATAACTGAACTATAGGTGATATACATAGAACTGAACCATGGGTAATATACAGAGAACTGAACCTTGGGTGATATACATAGAACTGAACCACGGCTGATATACAGAGAACTTAACTATGGGTGATATACAGAGAACTGAACCATGGGTGATATACAGAGAACTGAACCGTGGGTGATATACATAGAACTGAACCATGGGAGATATACAAAGAACTGAACCATGGGTGATATACAGAGAACTGAACCATAAGTGATATACAGAGAACTGAACCATGGGTGATATACAGAGAACTGAACCGTGGGTGATATACATATAACTGAACTATAGGTGATATACATAGAACTGAACCATGGGTGATATACAGAGAACTGAACCTTGGGGGATATACATAGAACTGAACCACGGCTGATATACAGAGAACTTAACTATGGGTGATATACAGAGAACTGAACCAAGGGTGATATACAGAGAACTGAACCGTGGGTGATATACATAGAACTGAACCATGGGAGATATACAAAGAACTGAACAATGGGTGATATACAGAGAACTGAACCATGAGTTATATACAGAGAACTGAACCATGGGTGATATACATAGAACTGAACCATGGGTGATATACATAAAACTGAACCGTGGGTGATATACAGAGAACTGAACCTTGGGTGATATACAGAGAACTGGACCATGGGTGATATACATAGAACTGAACCGTGGGTGATATACAGAGAACTGAACCATGGGTGATATACAGAGAACTGAACCATGGGTGATATACAGAGAACTGGACCATGGGTGATATACATAGAACTGAACCATAGGTGATATTCAGAAAACTGAACCATGGGTGATATACACAGAACTGAACCATGGGTGATATACAGAGAACTGAACCGTGTGTGATATACATAGAACTGAACTATGGGTGATATACAGAAAACTGAACCATGGGTGATATACAGAGAACTGAACCATGGGTGATATACAGAGAACTGAACTATAGGTGATATACAGAGAACTGAACCATGGGTGATATACAGAGAACTGGACCATGGGTGATATACATAGAACTGAACCATGGGTGATATACAGAGAACTGAACCATGGGTGATATACAGAGAACTGAACCGTGAGTGATATACATAGAACTGAACTATGGGTGATATACAGAGAACTGAACCATGGGTGATATACAGAGAACTGAACCATGGGTGATATACAGAGAACTGAACTATAGGTGATATACATAGAACTGAACCATGGGTGATATACAGAGAAATGGACCATGGGTGATATACATAGAACTGAACCATGGGTGATATACAGAGAACTGAACCATGGGTGATATACAGAGAAATGAACCGTGGGTGATATACATATAACTGAACTATAGGTGATATACATAGAACTGAACCATGGGTAATATACAGAGAACTGAACCTTGGGTGATATACATAGAACTGAACCACGGCTGATATACAGAGAACTTAACTATGGGTGATATACAGAGAACTGAACCATGGGTGATATACAGAGAACTGAACCGTGGGTGATATACATAGAACTGAACCATAGGTGATATACAGAAAACTGAACCATGGGTGATATACAGAGAACTGAACCATGGCTGATATACATAGAACTGAACTATGGGTGATATACAGAAAACTGAACTATGGGTCATATACAGAAAACTGAACCATGGGTGATATACAGAGAACTGAACCATGGGTGATATACAGAGAACTGAACTATAGGTGATATACAGAGAACTGAACCATGGGTGATATACAGAGAACTGAACCATGGGTGATATACAGAGAACTGAACCGTGAGTGATATACATAGAACTGAATTACGGGTGATATACAGAGAACTGAACCATGGGCGATATACAGAGAACTGAACCATGGGTGATATACAGAGAACTGAACTATAGGTGATATACAGAGAACTGAACCATGGGTGATATACAGAGAAATGGACCGTGGGTGATATACATAGAACTAAACCATGGGTGATATACAGAGAACTGAACCATGGGTGATATACAGAGAACTGAACCGTGGGTGATATACATATAACTGAACTATAGGTGATATACATATAACTGAACCATGGGTGATATACAGAGAACTGAACCTTGGGGGATATACATAGAACTGAACCACGGCTGATATACAGAGAACTTAACTATGGGTGATATACAGAGAACTGAACCATGGGTGATATACAGAGAACTGAACCGTGGGTGATATACATAGAACTGAACCATGGGAGATATACAAAGAACTGAACCATGGGTGATATACAGAGAACTGAACCATGAGTGATATACAGAGAACTGAACCATGGGTGATATACATAGAACTGAACCATGGGTGATATACATAGAACTGAACCGTGGGTGATATACAGAGAACTGAACCTTGGGTGATATACAGAGAACTGGACCATGGGTGATATACATAGAACTGAACCGTGGGTGATATACAGAGAACTGAACCATGGGTGATATACAGAGAACTGAACCATGGGTGATATACAGAGAACTGGACCATGGGTGATATACATAGAACTGAACCATAGGTGATATTCAGAAAACTGAACCATGGGTGATATACAGAGAACTGAACCATGGGTGATATACAGAGAACTGAACCGTGTGTGATATACATAGAACTGAACTATGGGTGATATACAGAAAACTGAACCATGGGTGAAAAACAGAGAACTGAACCATGGGTGATATACAGAGAACTGAACTATAGGTGATATACAGAGAACTGAACCATGGGTGATATACAGAGAACTGGACCATGGGTGATATACATAGAACTGAACCATGGGTGATATACAGAGAACTGAAACATGGGTGATATACAGAGAACTGAACCGTGAGTGATATACATAGAACTGAACTATGGGTGATATACAGAGAACTGAACCATGGGTGATATACAGAGAACTGAACCATGGGTGATATACAGAGAACTGAACTATAGGTGATATACAGAGAACTGAACCATGGGTGATATACAGAGAAATGGACCGTGGGTGATATACATAGAACTGAACCATGGGTGATATACAGAGAACTGAACCATGGGTGATATACAGAGAAATGAACCGTGGGTGATATACATATAACTGAACTATAGGTGATATACATAGAACTGAACCATGGGTAATATACAGAGAACTGAACCTTGGGTGATATACATAGAACTGAACCACGGCTGATATACAGAGAACTTAACTATGGGTGATATACAGAGAACTGAACCATGGGTGATATACAGAGAACTGAACCGTGGGTGATATACATAGAATTGAACCATGGGAGATATACAAAGAACTGAACCATGGGTGATATACAGAGAACTGAACCATAAGTGATATACAGAGAACTGAACCATGGGTGATATACAGAGAACTGAACCGTGGGTGATATACAGAGAACTGAACCTTGGGTGATATACAGAGAACTGGACCATGGGTGATATACAGAGAACTGAACCATGGGTGATATACAGAGAACTGAACCATGGGTGATATACAGAGATCTGAACCATGGGTGATATACAGAGGACTGAACCATGGGTGATATACAGAGGACTGAACCATGGGTGATATACAGAGAACTGAACCATGGGTGATATACAGAGAACTGAACCATGGGTGATATACAGAGAACTGAACCATGGGTGATATACAGAGAACTGAACCATGGGTGATATACAGAGAATTGGACCATGGGTGATATACAGAGAACTGAACCGTGGGTGATATACAAAGAACTGAACCGTGGGTGATATACAGAGAACTGAACATGGGTGATATACAGAGAACTGAAAATGGGCGATATACATAGAACTGAACCATGGGCGATATACAGAGAACTGAACCATGGGCGATATACAGAGAAATGAACCATGGGTGATATACACAGAACTGAACTATGAGTGATATACAGAGAACTGAACCATGGGTGATATACAGAGAACTGAACCATGGGTGATATACAGAGAACTGAACCGTGGGTGATATACATAGAACTGAACAATGGGTGATATACATAGAACTGAACCGTGGGTGATATACAGAGAACTGAACCATGGGTGATATACAGAGAACTGAACCATGGGTGATATACATATAACTGGACCATATGTGATATACATAGAACTGAACCATGGGTGATATACAGAGAACTGAACCATGGGTGATATACAGAGAACTGAACCGTGGGTTATATACATAGAACTGAACTATGGGTGATATACAGAGAACTGAACCATGGGTGATATACAGAGAACTGAATCATGGGTGATATACAGAGAACTGAACCATGGGTGATATACAGAGAACTGAACCATGGGTGATATACATAGAACTGGACCATGGGTGATATACAGAGAACTGAACCATGGGTGATATACAGAGAACTGAACCGTGGGTGATATACAGAGAACTGAACCGTGGGTGATATACATAGAACTGAACCATTGGTGATATACAGAGAACTGAACCATGGGTGATATACAGAGAACTGAACCATGGGTGATATACAGATAACTGAACTATAGGTGATATACAGAGAACTGAACCATGGGTGATATACAGAGAAATGGACCATGGGTGATATACATAGAACTGAACCATGGGTGATATACAGAGAACTGAACCATGGGTGATATACAGAGAACTGAACCGTGGGTGATATACATAGAACTGAACTATAGGTGATATACATAGAACTGAATTATGGGTGATATACATAGAACTGAACCATGGGAGATATACAAAGAACTGAACCATGGGTGATATACAGAGAACTGAACCATGAGTGATATACAGAGAACTGAACCATGGGTGATATACAGAGAACTGAACCGTGGGTGATATACAGAGAACTGAACCTTGGGTGATATACAGAGAACTGGACCATGGGTGATATACATAGAACTGAACCGTGGGTGATATACAGAGAACTGAACCATGGGTGATATACAGAGAACTGAACCATGGGTGATATACAGAGAACTGGACCATGGGTGATATACATAGAACTGAACCATAGGTGATATTCAGAAAACTGAACCATGGGTGATATACAGAGAACTGAACCATGGGTGATATACAGAGAACTGAACCGTGTGTGATATACATAGAACTGAACTATGGGTGATATACAGAAAACTGAACCATGGGTGATATACAGAGAACTGAACCATGGGTGATATACAGAGAACTGAACCGTGGGTGATATACAGAGAACTGAACCATGGGTGATATACAGAGAACTGAACCATGGGTGATATACAGAGAACTGAACCATGGGTGATATACTGAGAATTGGACCATGGGTGATATACAGAGAACTGAACCGTGGGTGATATACAAAGAACTGAACCGTGGGTGATATACAGAGAACTGAACATGGGTGATATACAGAGAACTGAACATGGGCGATATACAGAGAACTGAACCATGGGCGATATACAGAGAACTGAACCATGGGCGATATACAGAGAAATGAACCATGGGTGATATACACAGAACTGAACTATGAGTGATATACAGAGAACTGAACCATGGGTGATATACAGAGAACTGAACCATGTGTGATATACAGAGAACTGAACCATGGGTGATATACAGAGAACTGAACCATGGGTGATATACAGAGAACTGAACCATGGGTGATATACAGAGAACTGAACCGTGGGTGATATACATAGAACTGAACAATGGGTGATATACATAGAACTGAACCGTGGGTGATATACAGAGAACTGAACCATGGGTGATATACAGAGAACTGAACCATGGGTGATATACAGAGAACTGGACCATATGTGATATACATAGAACTGAACCATGGGTGATATACAGAGAACTGAACCATGGGTGATATACAGAGAACTGAACCGTGGGTGATATACATAGAACTGAACTATGGGTGATATACAGAGAACTGAACCATGGGTGATATACAGAGAACTGAATCATGTGTGATATACAGAGAACTGAACCATGGGTGATATACAGAGAACTGAACCATGGGTGATATACATAGAACTGGACCATGGGTGATATACAGAGAACTGAACCATTTGTGATATACAGAGAACTGAACCGTGGGTGATATACAGAGAACTGAACCGTGGGTGATATACATAGAACTGAACCATGGGTGATATACAGAGAACTGAACCATGGGTGATATACAGAGAACTGAACCGTGGGTGATATACATAGAACTGAACTATGGGTGATATACAGAGAACTGAACCATGGGTGATATACAGAGAACTGAATCATAGGTGATATACAGAGAACTGAACCATGGGTGATATACAGAGAACTGAACCATGGGTGATATACATAGAACTGGACCATGGGTGATATACAGAGAACTGAACCATGGGTGATATACAGAGAACTGAACCGTGAGTGATATACATAAAACTGAACTACGGGTGATATACAGAGAACTGAACCATGGGTGATATACAGAGAACTGAACCATGGGTGATATACAGAGAACTGAACTATAGGTGATATACAGAGAACTGAACCATGTGTGATATACAGAGAAATGGACCGTGGGTGATATACATAGAACTAAACCATAGGTGATATACAGAGAACTGAACCATGGGTGATATACATATAACTGAACCGTGGGTGATATACATATAACTGAACTATAGGTGATATACATAGAACTGAACCATGGGTGATATACAGAGAACTGAACCTTGGGGGATATACATAGAACTGAACCACGGCTGATATACAGAGAACATAACTATGGGTGATATACAGATTACTGAACCATGGGTGATATACAGAGAACTGAACCGTGGGTGATATACATAGAACTGAACCATGGGAGATATACAAAGAACTGAACCATGGGTGATATACAGAGAACTGAACCATGAGTGATATACAGAGAACTGAACCATGGGTGATATACATAGAACTGAACCATGGGTGATATACATAGAACTGAACCGTGGGTAATATACAGAGAACTGAACCTTGGGTGATATACAGAGAACTGGACCATGGGTGATATACATAGAACTGAACCGTGGGTGATATACAGAGAACTGAACCATGGGTGATATACAGAGAACTGAACCATGGGTGATATACAGAGAACTGGACCATGGGTGATATACATAGAACTGAACCATAGGTGATATTCAGAAAACTGAACCATGGGTGATATACAGAGAACTGAACCATGGGTGATATACAGAGAACTGAACCGTGTGTGATATACATAGAACTGAACTATGGGTGATATACAGAAAACTGAACCATGGGTGATATACAGAGAACTGAACCATGGGTGATATACAGAGAACTGAACTATAGGTGATATACAGAGAACTGAACCATGGGTGATATACAGAGAACTGGACCATGGGTGATATACATAGAACTGAACCATGGGTGATATACAGAGAACTGAACCATGGGTGATATACAGAGAACTGAACCGTGAGTGATATACATAGAACTGAACTATGGGTGATATACAGAGAACTGAACCATGGGTGATATACAGAGAACTGAACCATGGGTGATATACAGAGAACTGAACTATAGGTGATATACAGAGAACTGAACCATGGGTGATATACATATAACTGAACTATAGGTGATATACATAGAACTGAACCATGGGTAATATACAGAGAACTGAACCTTGGGTGATATACATAGAACTGAACCACGGCTGATATACAGAGAACTTAACTATGGGTGATATACAGAGAACTGAACCATGGGTGATATACAGAGATCTGAACCGTGGGTGATATACATAGAACTGAACCATGGGAGATATACATAGAACTGAACCATGGGTGATATACAGAGAACTGAACCATAAGTGATATACAGAGAACTGAACCATGGGTGATATACAGAGAACTGAACCGTGGGTGATATACAGAGAACTGAACCTTGGGTGATATACAGAGAACTGGACCATGGGTGATATACAGAGAACTGAACCATGGGTGATATACAGAGAACTGAACCATGGGTGATATACAGAGATCTGAACCATGGGTGATATACAGAGGACTGAACCATGGGTGATATACAGAGGACTGAACCATGGGTGATATACAGAGAACTGAACCATGGGTGATATACAGAGAACTGAACCATGGGTGATACACAGAGAACTGAACCATGGGTGATATACAGAGAACTGAACCATGGGTGATAAACAGAGAACTGAACCATGGGTGATATACAGAGAACTGAACCATGGGTGATATACAGAGAACTGAACCGTGGGTGATATACATAGAACTGAACCATGGGTGATATACAGAGAACTGAACCTTGGGGGATATACATAGAACTAAACCTTGGGGGATATACATAGAACTGAACCACGGCTGATATACAGAGAACATAACTATGGGTGATATACAGAGAACTGAACCATGGGTGATATACAGAGAACTGAACCGTGGGTGATATACATAGAACTGAACCATGGGAGATATACAAAGAACTGAACCATGGGTGATATACAGAGAACTGAACCATGAGTGATATACAGAGAACTGAACCATGGGTGATATACATAGAACTGAACCATGGGTGATATACATAGAACTGAACCGTGGGTGATATACAGAGAACTGAACCTTGGGTGATATACAGAGAACTGGACCATGGGTGATATACATAGAACTGAACCGTGGGTGATATACAGAGAACTGAACCATGGGTGATATACAGAGAACTGAACCATGGGTGATATACAGAGAACTGGACCATGGGTGATATACATAGAACTGAACCATAGGTGATATTCAGAAAACTGAACCATGGGTGATATACAGAGAACTGAACCATGGGTGATATACAGAGAACTGAACCGTGTGTGATATACATAGAACTGAACTATGGGTGATATACAGAAAACTGAACCATGGGTGATATACAGAGAACTGAACCATGGGTGATATATAGAGAACTGAACTATAGGTGATATACAGAGAACTGAACCATGGGTGATATACAGAGAACTGGACCATGGGTGATATACATAGAACTGAACCATGGGTGATATACAGAGAACTGAACCATGGGTGATATACAGAGAACTGAACCGTGAGTGATATACATAGAACTGAACTATGGGTGATATACAGAGAACTGAACCATGGGTGATATACAGAGAACTTAACCATGGGTGATATACAGAGAACTGAACTATAGGTGATATACAGAGAACTGAACCATGGGTGATATACAGAGAAATGGACCGTGGGTGATATACATAGAACTGAACCATGGGTGATATACAGAGAACTGAACCATGGGTGATATACAGAGAAATGAACCGTGGGTGATATACATATAACTGAACTATAGGTGATATACATAGAACTGAACCATGGGTAATATACAGAGAACTGAACCTTGGGTGATATACATAGAACTGAACCACGGCTGATATACAGAGAACTTAACTATGGGTGATATACAGAGAACTGAACCATGGGTGATATACAGAGAACTGAACCGTGGGTGATATACATAGAACTGAACCATGGGAGATATACATAGAACTGAACCATGGGTGATATACAGAGAACTGAACCATAAGTGATATACAGAGAACTGAACCATGGGTGATATACAGAGAACTGAACCGTGGGTGATATACAGAGAACTGAACCTTGGGTGATATACAGAGAACTGGACCATGGGTGATATACAGAGAACTGAACCATGGGTGATATACAGAGAACTGAACCATGGGTGATATACAGAGATCTGAACCATGGGTGATATACAGAGGACTGAACCATGGGTGATATACAGAGGACTGAACCATGGGTGATATACAGAGAACTGAACCATGGGTGATATACAGAGAACTGAACCATGGGTGATACACAGAGAACTGAACCATGGCTGATATACAGAGAACTGAACCATGGGTGATATACAGAGAACTGAACCATGGGTGATATACAGAGAACTGAACCATGGGTGATATACAGAGAACTGAACCGTGGGTGATATACATAGAACTGAACAATGGGTGATATACATAGAACTGAACCGTGGGTGATATACAGAGAACTGAACCATGGGTGATATACAGAGAACTGAACCATGGGTGATATACAGAGAACTGGACCATATGTGATATACATAGAACTGAACCATGGGTGATATACAGAGAACTGAACCATGGGTGATATACAGAGAACTGAACCGTGGGTTATATACATAGAACTGAACTATGGGTGATATACAGAGAACTGAACCATGGGTGATATAAAGAGAACTGAATCATGGGTGATATACAGAGAACTGAACCATGGGTGATATACAGAGAACTGAACCATGGGTGATATACATAGAACTGGACCATGGGTGATATACAGAGAACTGAACCATGGGTGATATACAGAGAACTGAACCGTGGGTGATATACAGAGAACTGAACCGTGGGTGATATACATAGAACTGAAACATTGGTGATATACAGAGAACTGAACCATGGGTGATATACAGAGAACTGAACCATGGGTGATATACAGAGAACTGAACTATAGGTGATATACAGAGAACTGAACCATGGGTGATATACAGAGAAATGGACCATGGGTGATATACATAGAACTGAACCATGGGTGATATACAGAGAACTGAACCATGGGTGATATACAGAGAACTGAACCGTGGGTGATATACATAGAACTGAACTATAGGTGATATACATAGAACTGAATTATGGGTGATATACATAGAACTGAACCATGGGAGATATACAAAGAACTGAACCATGGGTGATATACAGAGAACTGAACCATGAGTGATATACAGAGAACTGAACCATGGGTGATATACAGAGAAATGAACCGTGGGTGATATACAGAGAACTGAACCTTGGGTGATATACAGAGAACTGGACCATGGGTGATATACAGAGAAATGAACCGTGGGTGATATACAGAGAACTGAACCATGGGTGATATACAGAGATCTGAACCATGGGTGATATACAGAGGACTGAACCATGGGTGATATACAAAGAACTGAACCATGGGTGATATACAGAGAACTTAACCATGGGTGATATACAGAGAACTGAACCATGGGTGATATACAGAGAACTGAACCACGGCTGATATACAGAGGAATGAACTGTGGCTGATATACAGAGAACTGAACCATGGGTGATATATATAGAACTGAACCATGAGTGATATACAGAGAACTGAACCGTGGGTGATATACATAGAACTGAACCATGGGTGATATACAGAGAACTGAACCATGGGTGATATACAGAGAACTGAACCATGGGTGATATACAGAGAACTGGACCATGGGTGATATACAGAGAACTGAACCATGGGTGATATACAGAGACCTGGACCATGGGTGATATACAGAGAACTGAACCGTGGGTTATATACAGAGAACTGAACCATGGGAGATATACAGAGAACTGAACCATGGGTGATATACAGAGAACTGAACAATGAGTGATATACAGAGAACTGAACCATGAGTGATATACAGAGAACTGAACCATGGGTGATATACAGAGAACTGAACATTGGGTGATATACAGAGAACTGGACCATGGGTGATATACAGAGAACTGAACCATGGGTGATATACAGAGAACTGAACTATGAGTGATATACAGAGAACTGAACCATGGGTGATATACAGAGAACTGAACCATGGGTGATATACAGAGAACTGAACCATGGGTGATATACAGAGAACTGGACCATGGGTGATATACAGAGAACTGGACAATGGGTGATATAGATAGAACTGGAACATGGGTGATATACAGAGAACTGAACCATGGGTGATATACAAAGAACTGAACCATGGGTGATATACAGAGAACTGAACCATGGGTGATATACAGAGAACTGAACCATGGGTGATATACAGAGAACTGAACCATAAGTGATATACAGAGAACTGGACCATGGGTGATATACAGAGAACTGGACCATGGCTGATATACAGAGAAGTGGACCATGGGTGATATACAGAGAACTGAACCATGGGTAATATACAAAGAACTGAACCATGGGTGATATACAGAGAACTGAACCATTGGTGATATACAGAGAACTGAACCATGGGTGATATACAGAGAACTGAACCATGAGTGATATACAGAGAACTGAACTATGAGTGATATACAGAGAACTGAACCATGTGTGGTATACAGAGAACTGAACCGTGGGTGATATATAGAGAACTGAACCATGGGTGATATACAGAGAACTGAACCATGAGTGATATACAGAGAACTGAACCATGGGTGATATACAGAGAACTGAACCGTGGGTGATATACAGACAACTGAACCTTGGGTGATATACAGAGAACTGGACTATGGGTGATATACAGAGAACTGAACCATGGGTGATATACAGAGAACTGAACTATGAGTGGTATACAGAGAACTGAACCATGGGTGATATACAGAGAACTGAACCATGAGTGATATACAGAGAACTGAACCATGGGTGATATACAGAGAACTGGACCATGGGTGATATACAGAGAACTGGACCATGGGTGATATAGATAGAACTGGACCATGGGTGATATTCAGAGAACTGAACCATGGGTGATATACAAAGAACTGAACCATGGGTGATATACATAGAACTGAACCATGGGTGATATACAGACAACTGAACCATGGGTGATACACAGAGAACTGAACCATGGGTGATATACAGAGAACTGAACCATGGGTGATTTACAGAGAACTGGACCATGGGTGATATACAGAGAACTGAACCATGGGTGATATACAGAGACCTGGACCATGGGTGATATACAGAGAACTGAACCGTGGGTGATATACAGAGAACTGAACCTTGGGTGATATACAGAGAACTGGACCATGGGTGATATACAGAGAACTGAACCATGGGTGATATACAGAGAACTGAACCATGGGTGATATACAGAGATCTGAACAATGGGTGATATACAGAGGACTGAACCATGGGTGATATACAGAGGACTGAACCATGGGTGATATACAGAGAACTGAACCATGGGTGATATACAGAGAACTTAACCATGGGTGATATACAGAGAACTGAACCATGGATGATATACAGAGAACTGAAGCATGGGTGATATACAGAGAACTGGACCATGGGTGATATACAGAGAACTGAACCGTGGGTTATATACAGAGAACTGAACCATGGGTGATATACAGAGAACTGAACCATAAGTGATATACAGAGAACTGGACCATGGGTGATATACAGAGAACTGGACCATGGGTGATATACAGAGAACTGGACCAAGGGTGATATACAGAGAACTGAACCATGGGTAATATACAAAGAACTGAACCATGGGTGATATACAGAGAACTGAACCATGGGTGATATACAGAGAACTGAACCATGGGTGATATACAGAGAACTGAACCATGAGTGATATACAGAGAACTGAACTATGAGTGATATACAGAGAACTGAACCATGTGTGATATACAGAGAACTGAACCATGGGTGATATACAGAGAACTGAACCATGGGTGATATACAGAGAACTGAACCATTGGTGATATACAGAGAACTGAACCATTGGTGATATACAGAGAACTGAACCATGAGTGATATACAGAGAACTGAACCATGGGTGATATACAGAGAACTGAACCATGGGTGATATACAGAGAACTGAACCATGGGTGATATACAGAGAACTGAACCATGAGTGATATACAGAGAACTGAACCATGAGTGATATACAGAGAACTGAACTATGAGTGATATACAGAGAACTGAACCATGGGTGATATATAGAGAACTGAACCATGGGTGATATACAGAGAACTGAACCATGGGTGATATACAGAGAACTGAACCACGGCTGATATACAGAGGAATTAACTGTGGCTGATATACAGAGAACTGAACCATGGGTGATATACAGAGGAATTAACTGTGGCTGATATACAGAGAACTGAACCATGGGTGATATACAGAGAACTGAACCATGGGTGATATACAGAGAACTGAACCATGGGTGATATACAGAGAACTGAACCATGAGTGATATACAGAGAACTGAACCGTGGGTGATATACATAGAACTGAACCGTGGGTGATATACATAAAACTGAACCGTGGGTGATATACAGAGAACTGAACCGTGGGTGATATACAGAGAACTGAACCGTGGGTGATATACAGAGAACTGAACCATGGGTGATATACAAAGAACTGAACCATGGGTGATATACAGAGAACTGAACCATGGGTGATATACAGAGAACTGAACCATGGGTGATATTCAGAGAACTGAACCACGGCTGATATACAGAGGAATGAACTGTGGCTGATATACAGAGAACTGAACCATGGGTGATATACAGAGAACTGAACCGTGGGTGATATACAGAGAACTGAACCATGGGTGATATACAAAGAACTGAACCATGGGTGATATACAGAGAACTGAACCATGGGTGATATACAGAGAACTGAACCATGGGTGATATTCAGAGAACTGAACCACGGCTGATATACAGAGGAATGAACTGTGGCTGATATACAGAGAACTGAACCATGGGTGATATATATAGAACTGAACCATGACTGATATACAGAGAACTGAACCGTGGGTGATATACATAGAACTGAACCATGGGTGATATACAAAGAACTGAACCATGGGTGATATACAAAGAACTGAACCATGGGTGATATACAGAGAACTGAACCATGGGTGATATACAGAGAACTGAACCATGGGTGATATTCAGAGAACTGAACCACGGCTGATATACAGAGGAATGAACTGTGGCTGATATACAGAGAACTGAACCATGGGTGATATATATAGAACTGAACCATGACTGATATACAGAGAACTGAACCGTGGGTGATATACATAGAACTGAACCATGGGTGATATACAGAGAACTGATTCATGGGTGATATACAGAGAACAGAACCATGGGTGATATATAGAGAACTGAACCATGGGTGATATACAGAGAACTGAACCATGGGTGATATACAGAGAACTGAACCATGGGTGATATACAGAGACCTGGACCATGGGTGATATACAGAGAACTGAACCGTGGGTTATATACAGAGAACTTAACCATGGGAGATATACAGAGAACTGAACCATGGGTGATATACAGAGAACTGAACTATGAGTGATATACAGAGAACTGAACCATCTGTGATATACAGAGAACTGAACCATGGGTGATATATAGAGAACTGAACCATGGGTGATATACAGAGAACTGAACCATGGGTGATATACAGAGAACTGAACCATGAGTGATATACAGAGAACTGAACCATGGGTGATATACAGAGAACTGAACCATGAGTGATATACAGAGAACTGAACCGTGGGTGATATACATAGAACTGAACCGTGGGTGATATACATAAAACTGAACCGTGGGTGATATACAGAGAACTGAACCGTGGGTGATATACAGAGAACTGAACCGTGGGTGATATACAGAGAACTGAACCATGGGTGATATACAAAGAACTGAACCATGGGTGATATACAGAGAACTGAACCATGGGTGATATACAGAGAACTGAACCATGGGTGATATTCAGAGAACTGAACCACGGCTGATATACAGAGGAATGAACTGTGGCTGATATACAGAGAACTGAACCATGGGTGATATATATAGAACTGAACCATGACTGATATACAGAGAACTGAACCGTGGGTGATATACATAGAACTGAACCATGGGTGATATACAGAGAACTGATTCATGGGTGATATACAGAGAACAGAACCATGGGTGATATACAGAGAACTGGACCATGGGTGATATACAGAGAACTGAACCATGGGTGATATACAGAGACCTGGACCATGGGTGATATACAGAGAACTGAACCGTGGGTTATATACAGAGAACTTAACCATGGGAGATATACAGAGAACTGAACCATGGGTGATATACAGAGAACTGAACCATGAGTGATATACAGAGAACTGAACCATGGGTGATATACAGAGAACTGAACCGTGGGTGATATACAGAGAACTGAACCTTGGGTGATATACAGAGAACTGGACCATGGGTGATATACAGAGAACTGAACCATGGGTGATATACAGAGAACTGAACCATGGGTGATATACAGAGATCTGAACCATGGGTGATATACAGAGGACTGAACCATGGGTGATATACAGAGGACTGAACCATGGGTGATATACAGAGAACTGAACCATGGGTGATATACAGAGAACTTAACCATGGGTGATATACAGAGAACTGAACCATGGGTGATATACAGAGAACTGAAGCATGGGTGATATACAGAGAACTGGACCATGGGTGATATACAGAGAACTGAACCGTGGGTGATATACAAAGAACTGAACCATGGGTGATATACAGAGAACTGAACCATGGGTGATATACAGAGAACTGAACCATGGGCGATATACAGAGAACTGAACCATGGGTGTTATACAGACAACTGAACTATGAGTGATATACAGAGAACTGAACCATGGGTGATATACAGAGAACTGAACCATGGGTGATATACAGAAAACTGAACCATGGGTGATATACAGAGAACTGGACCATGGGTGATATACAGAGAACTGGACCATGGGTGATATACAGAGAACTGAACCATGGGTGATATACAAAGAACTGAACCATGGGTGATATACAGAGAACTGAACCATTGGTGATATACAGAGAACTGAACCATGGGTGATATACAGAGAACTGAACCATGAGTGATATACAGAGAACTGAACTATGAGTGATATACAGAGAAGTGAACCATGTGTGATATACAGAGAACTGAACCATGGGTGATATATAGAGAACTGAAGCATCGGTGATATACAGAGAACTGAACCATGGGTGATATACAGAGAACTGAACCATGAGTGATATACAGAGAACTGAACCATGGGTGATACACAGAGAACTGAACCATGGGTGATATACAGAGAACTGAACCGTGGGTGATATACAGAGAACTGAACTATGGGTGATATACAGAGAACTGGACCATGGGTGATATACATAGAACTGAACCATGTATGATATACAGAGAACTGAACCATGGGTGATATATAGAGAACTGAACCATGGGTGATATACAGAGAACTGAACCATGGGTGATATACAGAGAACTGAACCACGGCTGATATACAGAGGAATTAACTGTGGCTGATATACAGAGAACTGAACCATGGGTGATATACAGAGGAATTAACTGTGGCTGATATACAGAGAACTGAACCATGGGTGATATACAGAGAACTGAACCATGGGTGATATACAGAGAACTGAACCATGGGTGATATACAGAGAACTGAACCATGAGTGATATACAGAGAACTGAACCGTGGGTGATAAACATAGAACTGAACCGTGGGTGATATACATAAAACTGAACCGTGGGTGATATACAGAGAACTGAACCGTGGGTGATATACAGAGAACTGAACCGTGGGTGATATACAGAGAACTGAACCATGGGTGATATACAAAGAACTGAACCATGGGTGATATACAGAGAACTGAACCATGGGTGATATACAGAGAACTGAACCATGGGTGATATTCAGAGAACTGAACCACGGCTGATATACAGAGGAATGAACTGTGGCTGATATACAGAGAACTGAACCATGGGTGATATACAGAGAACTGAACCGTGGGTGATATACAGAGAACTGAACCATGGGTGATATACAAAGAACTGAACCATGGGTGATATACAGAGAACTGAACCATGGGTGATATACAGAGAACTGAACCATGGGTGATATTCAGAGAACTGAACCACGGCTGATATACAGAGGAATGAACTGTGGCTGATATACAGAGAACTGAACCATGGGTGATATATATAGAACTGAACCATGACTGATATACAGAGAACTGAACCGTGGGTGATATACATAGAACTGAACCATGGGTGATATACAAAGAACTGAACCATGGGTGATATACAAAGAACTGAACCATGGGTGATATACAGAGAACTGAACCATGGGTGATATTCAGAGAACTGAACCACGGCTGATATACAGAGGAATGAACTGTGGCTGATATACAGAGAACTGAACCATGGGTGATATATATAGAACTGAACCATGACTGATATACAGAGAACTGAACCGTGGGTGATATACATAGAACTGAACCATGGGTGATATACAGAGAACTGATTCATGGGTGATATACAGAGAACAGAACCATGGGTGATATATAGAGAACTGAACCATGGGTGATATACAGAGAACTGAACCATGGGTGATATACAGAGAACTGAACCATGGGTGATATACAGAGACCTGGACCATGGGTGATATACAGAGAACTGAACCGTGGGTTATATACAGAGAACTTAACCATGGGAGATATACAGAGAACTGAACCATGGGTGATATACAGAGAACTGAACTATGAGTGATATACAGAGAACTGAACCATCTGTGATATACAGAGAACTGAACCATGGGTGATATATAGAGAACTGAACCATGGGTGATATACAGAGAACTGAACCATGGGTGATATACAGAGAACTGAACCATGAGTGATATACAGAGAACTGAACCATGGGTGATATACAGAGAACTGAACCATGGGTGATATACAGAGAACTGAACCATGGGTGATATACAGAGAACTGAACCATGGGTGATATACAGAGAACTGAACCATGAGTGATATACAGAGAACTGAACTATGAGTGATATACAGAGAACTGAACCATGTGTGATATACAGAGAACTGAACCATGGGTGATATATAGAGAACTGAACCATGGGTGATATACAGAGAACTGAACCATGGGTGATATACAGAGAACTGAACCACGGCTGATATACAGAGGAATTAACTGTGGCTGATATACAGAGAACTGAACCATGGGTGATATACAGAGAACTGAACCATGGGTGATATACAGAGAACTGAACCATGGGTGATATACAGAGAACTGAACCATGAGTGATATACAGAGAACTGAACCGTGGGTGATATACATAGAACTGAACCGTGGGTGATATACATAAAACTGAACCGTGGGTGATATACAGAGAACTGAACCGTGGGTGATATACAGAGAACTGAACCGTGGGTGATATACAGAGAACTGAACCATGGGTGATATACAAAGAACTGAACCATGGGTGATATACAGAGAACTGAACCATGGGTGATATACAGAGAACTGAACCATGGGTGATATTCAGAGAACTGAACCACGGCTGATATACAGAGGAATGAACTGTGGCTGATATACAGAGAACTGAACCATGGGTGATATATATAGAACTGAACCATGACTGATATACAGAGAACTGAACCGTGGGTGATATACATAGAACTGAACCATGGGTGATATACAGAGAACTGATTCATGGGTGATATACAGAGAACAGAACCATGGGTGATATACAGAGAACTGGACCATGGGTGATATACAGAGAACTGAACCATGGGTGATATACAGAGACCTGGACCATGGGTGATATACAGAGAACTGAACCGTGGGTTATATACAGAGAACTTAACCATGGGAGATATACAGAGAACTGAACCATGGGTGATATACAGAGAACTGAACCATGAGTGATATACAGAGAACTGAACCATGGGTGATATACAGAGAACTGAACCGTGGGTGATATACAGAGAACTGAACCTTGGGTGATATACAGAGAACTGGACCATGGGTGATATACAGAGAACTGAACCATGGGTGATATACAGAGAACTGAACCATGGGTGATATACAGAGATCTGAACCATGGGTGATATACAGAGGACTGAACCATGGGTGATATACAGAGGACTGAACCATGGGTGATATACAGAGAACTGAACCATGGGTGATATACAGAGAACTTAACCATGGGTGATATACAGAGAACTGAACCATGGGTGATATACAGAGAACTGAAGCATGGGTGATATACAGAGAACTGGACCATGGGTGATATACAGAGAACTGAACCGTGGGTGATATACAAAGAACTGAACCATGGGTGATATACAGAGAACTGAACCATGGGTGATATACAGAGAACTGAACCATGGGCGATATACAGAGAACTGAACCATGGGTGTTATACAGAGAACTGAACTATGAGTGATATACAGAGAACTGAACCATGGGTGATATACAGAGAACTGAACCATGGGTGATATACAGAAAACTGAACCATGGGTGATATACAGAGAACTGGACCATGGGTGATATACAGAGAACTGGACCATGGGTGATATACAGAGAACTGAACCATGGGTGATATACAAAGAACTGAACCATGGGTGATATACAGAGAACTGAACCATTGGTGATATACAGAGAACTGAACCATGGGTGATATACAGAGAACTGAACCATGAGTGATATACAGAGAACTGAACTATGAGTGATATACAGAGAAGTGAACCATGTGTGATATACAGAGAACTGAACCATGGGTGATATATAGAGAACTGAAGCATCGGTGATATACAGAGAACTGAACCATGGGTGATATACAGAGAACTGAACCATGAGTGATATACAGAGAACTGAACCATGGGTGATACACAGAGAACTGAACCATGGGTGATATACAGAGAACTGAACCGTGGGTGATATACAGAGAACTGAACTATGGGTGATATACAGAGAACTGGACCATGGGTGATATACATAGAACTGAACCATGGGTGATATACAGAGAACTGAACTATGAGTGATATACAGAGAACTGAACCATGGGTAATATACAGAGAACTGAACCATGGGTGATATACATAGAACTGAACTATGGGTGATATACAGAGAACTGGACCATGGGTTATATACAGAGAACTGGACCATGGGTGATATACAGAGAACTGAACCATGGGTGATATACACAGAACTGAACCATGGGTGATATACAGAGGACTGAACCATGGGTGATATACACAGAACTGAACCATGAGTGATATACAGGGAACTGAACCATGGGTGATATACAGAGAACTGAACCATGGGTGATATACAAAGAACTGAACCATGGGTGATATACATAGAACTGAACCATGGGTGATATACATAGAACTGGACCATGGGTGATATACAGAGAACTGGACCATGGGTGATATACAGAGAACTGAACCATGGGTGATATACAGAGAACTGGACCATGGGTGATATACATAGAACTGAACCATTGGTGATATATAGAGAACTGGACCATGGGTGATTTACAGAGAACTTGACCATGGGTGATATACAGAGAACTGAACCTTGGGTGATATACAGAGAACTGGACCATGGGTGATATACATAGAACTGAACCTTGGGTGATATACATAGAACTGAACCACGGCTGATATACAGAGAACTTAACTATGGGTGATATACAGAGGAATCAACTATGACTGATATACAGAGAACTGAAGTATGGATGATATACGGAGAATTGAGCATTGGGTGATATACAGAGAACTGAACCACGGCTGATATACAGAGGAATGAACTGTGGCTGATATACAGAGAACTGAACCATGGGTGATATACCGAGAACTGAACCATGCGTGATATACAGAGAACTGAACCATGGGTGATATACAGAGAACTGAACCATGAGTGATATACAGAGAACTGAACCATGGGTGATATACAGAGAACTTAACTATGGGTGATATACAGAGGAATCAACTATGACTAATATACAGAGAACTGAAGTATGTATGATATACGGAGAATTGAGCAATGGGTGATATACAGAGAACTGAACCAAGGCTGATATACAGAGGAATGAACTGTGGATGATATACAGAGAACTGCACCATGGGTGATATACAGAGAACTGAACCATGTGTGATATACAGAGAACTGAACCATGAGTGATATACAGAGAAGTGAACCATGGGTGATATACAGAGAACTGAACCATGAGTGATATACAGAGAATTGAACCATGGGTGATATACAGAGAACTGAACCATGGGTGATATACAGAGAACTGAACCATGGGTGATATAAAGAGAACTGAACAATGGGTGATATACAGAGAACTGAACCATGGGTGATATACAGAGAACTGAACCATGGGTGATATACAGAGAACTGAACCATGGGTGATATACAGAGAACTGGACCATGGGTGATATACAGAGAACTGAACCATGGGTGATATACAGAGAACTGAACCATGGGTGATATACAGAGAACTGAACCATGAGTGATATACATAGAACTAAACCATGGGTGATATACAGAGAATTGAACCATGGGTGATATTCAGAGAATTGAACCATGGGTGATATACAGAGAACTGAACCATGGGTGATATACATAGAACTGGACCATGGGTCATATACATAGAACTGGACCATGGGTGATATACAGAGAACTGGACCATGGGTGATATACAGAGAAGTGAACCATGGGTGATATACAGAGAACTGGACCATGGGTGATATACAGAGAACTGAACCATGGGTGATATACAGAGAACTGGACCATGGGTGATATACAGAGAACTGGACCATGGGTGATATACAGAGAACTGAATATTGGGTGATATACAGAGAACTGGACCATGGATGATATACAGAGAACTGAACCTTGGGTGATATACATAGAACTGAACCACGGCTGATATACAGAGAACTTAACTATGGGTGATATATAGATTAATCAACTATGACTGATATACAGAGAACTGAAGTATGGATGATATACGGAGAATTGAGCAATGGGTGATATACAGAGAACTGAACCACGGCTGATATACAGAGGAATGAACTGTGGCTGATATACAGAGAACTGAACCATGGGTGATATACAGAGAACTGAACCATGGGTGATATAAAGAGAACTGAACCATGGGTGATATACAGAGAACTGAACCATGAGTGATATACAGAGAACTGAACCATGGGTGATATACAGAGAACTGAACCATGGGTGATATAGAGAGAACTGAACCATGGGTGATATACATAGAACTGAACCATGGGTGATATACAGAGAACTGAACCATGGGTGATATACATAGAACTGAACCATGGGTGATATACATAGAACTGGACCATGGGTGATATACATAGAACTGGACCATGGGTGATATACAGAGAACTGGACCATGGGAGATATACAGAGAACTGAACCATGGGTGATATTCAGAGAACTGGACCATGGGTGATATACAGAGAACTGAACCATGGGTGATATACAGAGAACTGGACCATGGGTGATATACAGAGAACTGGACCATGGGTGATATACAGAGAACTGAACCTTGGGTGGTATACAGAGAACTGGACCATGGGTGATATACATAGAACTGAACCTTGGGTGATATACATAGAACTGAACCACGGCTGATATACAGAGAACTTAACTATGGGTGATATACAGAGGAATCAACTATGACTGATATACAGAGAACTGAAGTATGGATGATATACGGAGAATTGAGCAATGGTTGATCTACAGAGAACTGAACCACGGCTGATATACAGAGGAATGAACTGTGGCTGATATACAGAGAACTGAACCATGGGTGATATAAAGAGAACTGAACCATGGGTGATATACAGAGAACTGAACCATGAGTGATATACAGAGAACTGAACCATGGGTGATATACAGAGAACTGAACCATGAGTGATATACAGAGAACTGAACTATGAGTGATATACAGAGAAGTGAACCATGTGTGATATACAGAGAACTGAACCATGGGTGATATATAGAGAACTGAAGCATGGGTGATATACAGAGAACTGAACCATGGGTGATATACAGAGAACTGAACCATGAGTGATATACAGAGAACTGAACCATGGGTGATACACAGAGAACTGAACCATGGGTTATATACAGAGAACTGAACCATGGGTGATATACAGAGAACTGAACCATGGGTGATATACAGAGAACTGAACCATGGGTGATATACAGAGAACTGAACCATGGGTGATATACATAGAACTGAACCATGGGTGATATACATAGAACTGGACCATGGGTGATATACATAGAACTGGACCATGTGTAATATACAGAGAACTGGACCATGGGTGATATACAGAGAACTGAACCATGGGTGATATACAGAGAACTGGACCATGGGTGATATACAGAGAACTGAACCATGGGTGATATACAGAGAACTGGACCATGGTTGATATACAGAGAACTGGACCATGGGTGATATACAGAGAACTGAACCTTGGGTGATATACAGCGAACTGGACAATGGGTGATATACATAGAACTGATCCTTGGGTGATATACATAGAACTGAACCACGGCTGATATACACAGAACTTAACTATGGGTGATATACAGAGGAATCAACTATGACTGATATACAGAGAACTGAAGTATGGATGATATACGGAGAATTGAGCAATGGGTGATATACAGAGAACTGAACCACGGCTGATATACAGAGGAATGAACTGTGGCTGATATACAGAGAACTGAACCATGGGTGATATACAGAGAACTGAACCATGGGTGATATACAGAGAACTGAACCATGGTTGATATACAGAGAACTGAGCCATGAGTGATATACAGAGAACTGAACCGTGGGTGATTTACATAGAACTGAACCATGGGTGATATACATAGAACTAAACCGTGGGTGATATTCAGAGAACTGAACCATGGGTGATATACAGAGAACTGAACCATGGGTGATATACAGAGAATTGAACCATGGGTGATATACAGAGAACTGAAACATGAGTGATATACAGAGAACTGAACCATGGGTGATATACAGAGAACTGAACCATGAGTGATATACAGAGAACTGAACCATGGGTGATATACAGAGAACTGAACCATGGGGGATATACAGAGAACTGAACCTTGGGTGATATACAGAGAACTGGACCTTGGGTGATATATATAGAACTGAACCGTGGGTGATATACATAGAATTGAACCATGGGTGATATACAGAGAACTGAACCATGGGTGATATACAGAGAACTGAACCATGGGGGATATACAGAGAACTGAACCTTGGGTGATATACAGAGAACTGGACCGTGGGTGATATATATAGAACTGAACCATGGGTGATATATATAGAACTGAACCATGGGTGATATACAGAGAACTTAACTATGGGTGATATACAGAGGAATCAACTATGACTAATATACAGAGAACTGAAGTATGGATGATATACGGAGAATTGAGCAATGGGTTATATACAGAGAACTGAACCAAGGCTGATATACAGAGGAATGAACTGTGGCTGATATACAGAGAACTGCACCATCGGTGATATACAGAGAACTGAACCATGGGTGATATACAGAGAACTGAACCATGAGTGATATACAGAGAAGTGAACCATGGGTGATATACAGAGAACTGAACCATGAGTGATATACAGAGAATTGAACCATGGGTGATATACAGAGAACTGAACCATGGGTGATATACAGAGAACTGAACCATGGGTGATATAAAGAGAACTGAACCATGGGTGATATACAGAGAACTGAACCATGGGTGATATACAGAGAACTGAACCATGGGTGATATACAGAGAACTGAACCATGGGTGATATACAGAGAACTGAACCATGGGTGATATACAGAGAACTGGACCATGGGTGATATACAGAGAACTGAACCATGGGTGATATACAGAGAACTGAACCATGGGTGATATACAGAGAACTGAACCATGAGTGATATACATAGAACTAAACCATGGGTGATATACAGAGAATTGAACCATGGGTGATATACAGAGAAGTGAACCATGGGTGATATACAGAGAACTGGACCATGGGTGATATACAGAGAACTGAACCATGGGTGATATACAGAGAACTGGACCATGGGTGATATACAGAGACCTGGACCATGGGTGATATACAGAGAACTGAACCGTGGGTTATATACAGAGAACTTAACCATGGGAGATATACAGAGAACTGAACCATGGGTGATATACAGAGAACTGAACCATGAGTGATATACAGAGAACTGAACCATGGGTGATATACAGAGAACTGAACCGTGGGTGATATACAGAGAACTGAACCTTGGGTGATATACAGAGAACTGGACCATGGGTGATATACAGAGAACTGAACCATGGGTGATATACAGAGAACTGAACCATGGGTGATATACAGAGATCTGAACCATGGGTGATATACAGAGGACTGAACCATGGGTGATATACAGAGGACTGAACCATGGGTGATATACAGAGAACTGAACCATGGGTGATATACAGAGAACTTAACCATGGGTGATATACAGAGAACTGAACCATGGGTGATATACAGAGAACTGAAGCATGGGTGATATACAGAGAACTGGACCATGGGTGATATACAGAGAACTGAACCGTGGGTGATATACAAAGAACTGAACCATGGGTGATATACAGAGAACTGAACCATGGGTGATATACAGAGAACTGAACCATGGGCGATATACAGAGAACTGAACCATGGGTGTTATACAGACAACTGAACTATGAGTGATATACAGAGAACTGAACCATGGGTGATATACAGAGAACTGAACCATGGGTGATATACAGAAAACTGAACCATGGGTGATATACAGAGAACTGGACCATGGGTGATATACAGAGAACTGGACCATGGGTGATATACAGAGAACTGAACCATGGGTGATATACAAAGAACTGAACCATGGGTGATATACAGAGAACTGAACCATTGGTGATATACAGAGAACTGAACCATGGGTGATATACAGAGAACTGAACCATGAGTGATATACAGAGAACTGAACTATGAGTGATATACAGAGAAGTGAACCATGTGTGATATACAGAGAACTGAACCATGGGTGATATATAGAGAACTGAAGCATCGGTGATATACAGAGAACTGAACCATGGGTGATATACAGAGAACTGAACCATGAGTGATATACAGAGAACTGAACCATGGGTGATACACAGAGAACTGAACCATGGGTGATATACAGAGAACTGAACCGTGGGTGATATACAGAGAACTGAACTATGGGTGATATACAGAGAACTGGACCATGGGTGATATACATAGAACTGAACCATGTATGATATACAGAGAACTGAACCATGGGTGATATATAGAGAACTGAACCATGGGTGATATACAGAGAACTGAACCATGGGTGATATACAGAGAACTGAACCACGGCTGATATACAGAGGAATTAACTGTGGCTGATATACAGAGAACTGAACCATGGGTGATATACAGAGGAATTAACTGTGGCTGATATACAGAGAACTGAACCATGGGTGATATACAGAGAACTGAACCATGGGTGATATACAGAGAACTGAACCATGGGTGATATACAGAGAACTGAACCATGAGTGATATACAGAGAACTGAACCGTGGGTGATATACATAGAACTGAACCGTGGGTGATATACATAAAACTGAACCGTGGGTGATATACAGAGAACTGAACCGTGGGTGATATACAGAGAACTGAACCGTGGGTGATATACAGAGAACTGAACCATGGGTGATATACAAAGAACTGAACCATGGGTGATATACAGAGAACTGAACCATGGGTGATATACAGAGAACTGAACCATGGGTGATATTCAGAGAACTGAACCACGGCTGATATACAGAGGAATGAACTGTGGCTGATATACAGAGAACTGAACCATGGGTGATATACAGAGAACTGAACCGTGGGTGATATACAGAGAACTGAACCATGGGTGATATACAAAGAACTGAACCATGGGTGATATACAGAGAACTGAACCATGGGTGATATACAGAGAACTGAACCATGGGTGATATTCAGAGAACTGAACCACGGCTGATATACAGAGGAATGAACTGTGGCTGATATACAGAGAACTGAACCATGGGTGATATATATAGAACTGAACCATGACTGATATACAGAGAACTGAACCGTGGGTGATATACATAGAACTGAACCATGGGTGATATACAAAGAACTGAACCATGGGTGATATACAAAGAACTGAACCATGGGTGATATACAGAGAACTGAACCATGGGTGATATTCAGAGAACTGAACCACGGCTGATATACAGAGGAATGAACTGTGGCTGATATACAGAGAACTGAACCATGGGTGATATATATAGAACTGAACCATGACTGATATACAGAGAACTGAACCGTGGGTGATATACATAGAACTGAACCATGGGTGATATACAGAGAACTGATTCATGGGTGATATACAGAGAACAGAACCATGGGTGATATATAGAGAACTGAACCATGGGTGATATACAGAGAACTGAACCATGGGTGATATACAGAGAACTGAACCATGGGTGATATACAGAGACCTGGACCATGGGTGATATACAGAGAACTGAACCGTGGGTTATATACAGAGAACTTAACCATGGGAGATATACAGAGAACTGAACCATGGGTGATATACAGAGAACTGAACTATGAGTGATATACAGAGAACTGAACCATCTGTGATATACAGAGAACTGAACCATGGGTGATATATAGAGAACTGAACCATGGGTGATATACAGAGAACTGAACCATGGGTGATATACAGAGAACTGAACCATGAGTGATATACAGAGAACTGAACCATGGGTGATATACAGAGAACTGAACCATGGGTGATATACAGAGAACTGAACCATGGGTGATATACAGAGAACTGAACCATGGGTGATATACAGAGAACTGAACCATGAGTGATATACAGAGAACTGAACTATGAGTGATATACAGAGAACTGAACCATGTGTGATATACAGAGAACTGAACCATGGGTGATATATAGAGAACTGAACCATGGGTGATATACAGAGAACTGAACCATGGGTGATATACAGAGAACTGAACCACGGCTGATATACAGAGGAATTAACTGTGGCTGATATACAGAGAACTGAACCATGGGTGATATACAGAGAACTGAACCATGGGTGATATACAGAGAACTGAACCATGGGTGATATACAGAGAACTGAACCATGAGTGATATACAGAGAACTGAACCGTGGGTGATATACATAGAACTGAACCGTGGGTGATATACATAAAACTGAACCGTGGGTGATATACAGAGAACTGAACCGTGGGTGATATACAGAGAACTGAACCGTGGGTGATATACAGAGAACTGAACCATGGGTGATATACAAAGAACTGAACCATGGGTGATATACAGAGAACTGAACCATGGGTGATATACAGAGAACTGAACCATGGGTGATATTCAGAGAACTGAACCACGGCTGATATACAGAGGAATGAACTGTGGCTGATATACAGAGAACTGAACCATGGGTGATATATATAGAACTGAACCATGACTGATATACAGAGAACTGAACCGTGGGTGATATACATAGAACTGAACCATGGGTGATATACAGAGAACTGATTCATGGGTGATATACAGAGAACAGAACCATGGGTGATATACAGAGAACTGGACCATGGGTGATATACAGAGAACTGAACCATGGGTGATATACAGAGACCTGGACCATGGGTGATATACAGAGAACTGAACCGTGGGTTATATACAGAGAACTTAACCATGGGAGATATACAGAGAACTGAACCATGGGTGATATACAGAGAACTGAACCATGAGTGATATACAGAGAACTGAACCATGGGTGATATACAGAGAACTGAACCGTGGGTGATATACAGAGAACTGAACCTTGGGTGATATACAGAGAACTGGACCATGGGTGATATACAGAGAACTGAACCATGGGTGATATACAGAGAACTGAACCATGGGTGATATACAGAGATCTGAACCATGGGTGATATACAGAGGACTGAACCATGGGTGATATACAGAGGACTGAACCATGGGTGATATACAGAGAACTGAACCATGGGTGATATACAGAGAACTTAACCATGGGTGATATACAGAGAACTGAACCATGGGTGATATACAGAGAACTGAAGCATGGGTGATATACAGAGAACTGGACCATGGGTGATATACAGAGAACTGAACCGTGGGTGATATACAAAGAACTGAACCATGGGTGATATACAGAGAACTGAACCATGGGTGATATACAGAGAACTGAACCATGGGCGATATACAGAGAACTGAACCATGGGTGTTATACAGAGAACTGAACTATGAGTGATATACAGAGAACTGAACCATGGGTGATATACAGAGAACTGAACCATGGGTGATATACAGAAAACTGAACCATGGGTGATATACAGAGAACTGGACCATGGGTGATATACAGAGAACTGGACCATGGGTGATATACAGAGAACTGAACCATGGGTGATATACAAAGAACTGAACCATGGGTGATATACAGAGAACTGAACCATTGGTGATATACAGAGAACTGAACCATGGGTGATATACAGAGAACTGAACCATGAGTGATATACAGAGAACTGAACTATGAGTGATATACAGAGAAGTGAACCATGTGTGATATACAGAGAACTGAACCATGGGTGATATATAGAGAACTGAAGCATCGGTGATATACAGAGAACTGAACCATGGGTGATATACAGAGAACTGAACCATGAGTGATATACAGAGAACTGAACCATGGGTGATACACAGAGAACTGAACCATGGGTGATATACAGAGAACTGAACCGTGGGTGATATACAGAGAACTGAACTATGGGTGATATACAGAGAACTGGACCATGGGTGATATACATAGAACTGAACCATGGGTGATATACAGAGAACTGAACTATGAGTGATATACAGAGAACTGAACCATGGGTAATATACAGAGAACTGAACCATGGGTGATATACATAGAACTGAACTATGGGTGATATACAGAGAACTGGACCATGGGTTATATACAGAGAACTGGACCATGGGTGATATACAGAGAACTGAACCATGGGTGATATACACAGAACTGAACCATGGGTGATATACAGAGGACTGAACCATGGGTGATATACACAGAACTGAACCATGAGTGATATACAGGGAACTGAACCATGGGTGATATACAGAGAACTGAACCATGGGTGATATACAAAGAACTGAACCATGGGTGATATACATAGAACTGAACCATGGGTGATATACATAGAACTGGACCATGGGTGATATACAGAGAACTGGACCATGGGTGATATACAGAGAACTGAACCATGGGTGATATACAGAGAACTGGACCATGGGTGATATACATAGAACTGAACCATTGGTGATATATAGAGAACTGGACCATGGGTGATTTACAGAGAACTTGACCATGGGTGATATACAGAGAACTGAACCTTGGGTGATATACAGAGAACTGGACCATGGGTGATATACATAGAACTGAACCTTGGGTGATATACATAGAACTGAACCACGGCTGATATACAGAGAACTTAACTATGGGTGATATACAGAGGAATCAACTATGACTGATATACAGAGAACTGAAGTATGGATGATATACGGAGAATTGAGCATTGGGTGATATACAGAGAACTGAACCACGGCTGATATACAGAGGAATGAACTGTGGCTGATATACAGAGAACTGAACCATGGGTGATATACCGAGAACTGAACCATGCGTGATATACAGAGAACTGAACCATGGGTGATATACAGAGAACTGAACCATGAGTGATATACAGAGAACTGAACCATGGGTGATATACAGAGAACTTAACTATGGGTGATATACAGAGGAATCAACTATGACTAATATACAGAGAACTGAAGTATGTATGATATACGGAGAATTGAGCAATGGGTGATATACAGAGAACTGAACCAAGGCTGATATACAGAGGAATGAACTGTGGATGATATACAGAGAACTGCACCATGGGTGATATACAGAGAACTGAACCATGTGTGATATACAGAGAACTGAACCATGAGTGATATACAGAGAAGTGAACCATGGGTGATATACAGAGAACTGAACCATGAGTGATATACAGAGAATTGAACCATGGGTGATATACAGAGAACTGAACCATGGGTGATATACAGAGAACTGAACCATGGGTGATATACAGAGAACTGAACCATGAGTGATATACAGAGAAGTGAACCATGGGTGATATACAGAGAACTGAACCATGAGTGATATACAGAGAACTGAACCATGGGTGATATACAGAGAACTGAACCATGAGTGATATACATAGAACTAAACCATGGGTGATATACAGAGAATTGAACCATGGGTGATATTCAGAGAATTGAACCATGGGTGATATACAGAGAACTGAACCATGGGTGATATACATAGAACTGGACCATGGGTCATATACATAGAACTGGACCATGGGTGATATACAGAGAACTGGACCATGGGTGATATACAGAGAAGTGAACCATGGGTGATATACAGAGAACTGGACCATGGGTGATATACAGAGAACTGAACCATGGGTGATATACAGAGAACTGGACCATGGGTGATATACAGAGAACTGGACCATGGGTGATATACAGAGAACTGAATATTGGGTGATATACAGAGAACTGGACCATGGATGATATACAGAGAACTGAACCTTGGGTGATATACATAGAACTGAACCACGGCTGATATACAGAGAACTTAACTATGGGTGATATACAGATTAATCAACTATGACTGATATACAGAGAACTGAAGTATGGATGATATACGGAGAATTGAGCAATGGGTGATATACAGAGAACTGAACCACGGCTGATATACAGAGGAATGAACTGTGGCTGATATACAGAGAACTGAACCATGGGTGATATACAGAGAACTGAACCATGGGTGATATAAAGAGAACTGAACCATGGGTGATATACAGAGAACTGAACCATGAGTGATATACAGAGAACTGAACCATGGGTGATATACAGAGAACTGAACCATGGGTGATATAGAGAGAACTGAACCATGGGTGATATACATAGAACTGAACCATGGGTGATATACAGAGAACTGAACCATGGGTGATATACATAGAACTGAACCATGGGTGATATACATAGAACTGGACCATGGGTGATATACATAGAACTGGACCATGGGTGATATACAGAGAACTGGACCATGGGAGATATACAGAGAACTGAACCATGGGTGATATTCAGAGAACTGGACCATGGGTGATATACAGAGAACTGAACCATGGGTGATATACAGAGAACTGGACCATGGGTGATATACAGAGAACTGGACCATGGGTGATATACAGAGAACTGAACCTTGGGTGGTATACAGAGAACTGGACCATGGGTGATATACATAGAACTGAACCTTGGGTGATATACATAGAACTGAACCACGGCTGATATACAGAGAACTTAACTATGGGTGATATACAGAGGAATCAACTATGACTGATATACAGAGAACTGAAGTATGGATGATATACGGAGAATTGAGCAATGGTTGATCTACAGAGAACTGAACCACGGCTGATATACAGAGGAATGAACTGTGGCTGATATACAGAGAACTGAACCATGGGTGATATAAAGAGAACTGAACCATGGGTGATATACAGAGAACTGAACCATGAGTGATATACAGAGAACTGAACCATGGGTGATATACAGAGAACTGAACCATGAGTGATATACAGAGAACTGAACTATGAGTGATATACAGAGAAGTGAACCATGTGTGATATACAGAGAACTGAACCATGGGTGATATATAGAGAACTGAAGCATGGGTGATATACAGAGAACTGAACCATGGGTGATATACAGAGAACTGAACCATGAGTGATATA
This sequence comes from Cepaea hortensis, assembly GCA_963921405.1. Taxonomy (NCBI): domain Eukaryota; kingdom Metazoa; phylum Mollusca; class Gastropoda; order Stylommatophora; family Helicidae; genus Cepaea; species Cepaea hortensis. The sequence continues at coordinate 412,103 of CAWUFQ010000193.1, read as the reverse complement.
CAGAGAACTGAACCATGGGTGATACACAGAGAACTGAACCATGGGTTATATACAGAGAACTGAACCATGGGTGATATACAGAGAACTGAACCATGGGTGATATACAGAGAACTGAACCATGGGTGATATACAGAGAACTGAACCATGGGTGATATACATAGAACTGAACCATGGGTGATATACATAGAACTGGACCATGGGTGATATACATAGAACTGGACCATGTGTAATATACAGAGAACTGGACCATGGGTGATATACAGAGAACTGAACCATGGGTGATATACAGAGAACTGGACCATGGGTGATATACAGAGAACTGAACCATGGGTGATATACAGAGAACTGGACCATGGTTGATATACAGAGAACTGGACCATGGGTGATATACAGAGAACTGAACCTTGGGTGATATACAGCGAACTGGACAATGGGTGATATACATAGAACTGATCCTTGGGTGATATACATAGAACTGAACCACGGCTGATATACACAGAACTTAACTATGGGTGATATACAGAGGAATCAACTATGACTGATATACAGAGAACTGAAGTATGGATGATATACGGAGAATTGAGCAATGGGTGATATACAGAGAACTGAACCACGGCTGATATACAGAGGAATGAACTGTGGCTGATATACAGAGAACTGAACCATGGGTGATATACAGAGAACTGAACCATGGGTGATATACAGAGAACTGAACCATGGTTGATATACAGAGAACTGAGCCATGAGTGATATACAGAGAACTGAACCGTGGGTGATTTACATAGAACTGAACCATGGGTGATATACATAGAACTAAACCGTGGGTGATATTCAGAGAACTGAACCATGGGTGATATACAGAGAACTGAACCATGGGTGATATACAGAGAATTGAACCATGGGTGATATACAGAGAACTGAAACATGAGTGATATACAGAGAACTGAACCATGGGTGATATACAGAGAACTGAACCATGAGTGATATACAGAGAACTGAACCATGGGTGATATACAGAGAACTGAACCATGGGGGATATACAGAGAACTGAACCTTGGGTGATATACAGAGAACTGGACCTTGGGTGATATATATAGAACTGAACCGTGGGTGATATACATAGAATTGAACCATGGGTGATATACAGAGAACTGAACCATGGGTGATATACAGAGAACTGAACCATGGGGGATATACAGAGAACTGAACCTTGGGTGATATACAGAGAACTGGACCGTGGGTGATATATATAGAACTGAACCATGGGTGATATATATAGAACTGAACCATGGGTGATATACAGAGAACTTAACTATGGGTGATATACAGAGGAATCAACTATGACTAATATACAGAGAACTGAAGTATGGATGATATACGGAGAATTGAGCAATGGGTTATATACAGAGAACTGAACCAAGGCTGATATACAGAGGAATGAACTGTGGCTGATATACAGAGAACTGCACCATCGGTGATATACAGAGAACTGAACCATGGGTGATATACAGAGAACTGAACCATGAGTGATATACAGAGAAGTGAACCATGGGTGATATACAGAGAACTGAACCATGAGTGATATACAGAGAATTGAACCATGGGTGATATACAGAGAACTGAACCATGGGTGATATACAGAGAACTGAACCATGGGTGATATAAAGAGAACTGAACCATGGGTGATATACAGAGAACTGAACCATGGGTGATATACAGAGAACTGAACCATGGGTGATATACAGAGAACTGAACCATGGGTGATATACAGAGAACTGGACCATGGGTGATATACAGAGAACTGAACCATGGGTGATATACAGAGAACTGAACCATGGGTGATATACAGAGAACTGAACCATGAGTGATATACATAGAACTAAACCATGGGTGATATACAGAGAATTGAACCATGGGTGATATACAGAGAAGTGAACCATGGGTGATATACAGAGAACTGGACCATGGGTGATATACAGAGAACTGAACCATGGGTGATATACAGAGAACTGGACCATGGGTGATATACAGAGAACTGGACCATGGGTGATATACAGAGAACTGAATATTGGGTGATATACAGAGAACTGGACCATGGATGATATACAGAGAACTGAACCTTGGGTGATATACATAGAACTGAACCACGGCTGATATACAGAGAACTTAACTATGGGTGATATACAGATTAATCAACTATGACTGATATACAGAGAACTGAAGTATGGATGATATACGGAGAATTGAGCAATGGGTGATATACAGAGAACTGAACCACGGCTGATATACAGAGGAATGAACTGTGGCTGATATACAGAGAACTGAACCATGGGTGATATACAGAGAACTGAACCATGGGTGATATAAAGAGAACTGAACCATGGGTGATATACAGAGAACTGAACCATGAGTGATATACAGAGAACTGAACCATGGGTGATATACAGAGAACTGAACCATGGGTGATATAGAGAGAACTGAACCATGGGTGATATGCATAGAACTGAACCATGGGTGATATACAGAGAACTGAACCATGGGTGATATACAGAGAACTGAACCATGGGTGATATACAGAGAACTGAACCATGGGTGATATACATAGAACTGAACCATGGGTGATATACATAGAACTGGACCATGGGTGATATACATAGAACTGGACCATGGGTGATATACAGAGAACTGGACCATGGGAGATATACAGAGAACTGAACCATGGGTGATATTCAGAGAACTGGACCATGGGTGATATACAGAGAACTGAACCATGGGTGATATACAGAGAACTGGACCATGGGTGATATACAGAGAACTGGACCATGGGTGATATACAGAGAACTGAACCTTGGGTGGTATACAGAGAACTGGACCATGGGTGATATACATAGAACTGAACCTTGGGTGATATACATAGAACTGAACCACGGCTGATATACAGAGAACTTAACTATGGGTGATATACAGAGGAATCAACTATGACTGATATACAGAGAACTGAAGTATGGTTGATATACGGAGAATTGAGCAATGGGTGATATACAGAGAACTGAACCACGGCTGATATACAGAGGAATGAACTGTGGCTGATATACAGAGAACTGAACGATGGGTGATATACAGAGAACTGAACCATGGGTGATATAAAGAGAACTGAACCATGGGTGATATACAGAGAACTGAACCATGAGTGATATACAGAGAACTGAACCATGGGTGATATACAGAGAACTGAACCATAAGTGATATACAGAGAACTGAACTATGAGTGATATACAGAGAAGTGAACCATGTGTGATATACAGAGAACTGAACCATGGGTGATATATAGAGAACTGAAGCATGGGTGATATACAGAGAACTGAACCATGGGTGATATACAGAGAACTGAACCATGAGTGATATACAGAGAACTGAACCATGGGTGATACACAGAGAACTGAACCATGGGTTATATACAGAGAACTGAACCATGGGTGATATACAGAGAACTGAACCATGGGTGATATACAGAGAACTGAACCATGGGTGATATACAGAGAACTGAACCATGGGTGATATACAGAGAACTGAACCATGGGTGATATACATAGAACTGAACCATGGGTGATATACATAGAACTGGACCATGGGTGATATACATAGAACTGGACCATGTGTAATATACAGAGAACTGGACCATGGGTGATATACAGAGAACTGAACCATGGGTGATATACAGAGAACTGGACCATGGGTGATATACAGAGAACTGAACCATGGGTGATATACAGAGAACTGGACCATGGTTGATATACAGAGAACTGGACCATGGGTGATATACAGAGAACTGAACCTTGGGTGATATACAGCGAACTGGACAATGGGTGATATACATAGAACTGATCCTTGGGTGATATACATAGAACTGAACCACGGCTGATATACACAGAACTTAACTATGGGTGATATACAGAGGAATCAACTATGACTGATATACAGAGAACTGAAGTATGGATGATATACGGAGAATTGAGCAATGGGTGATATACAGAGAACTGAACCACGGCTGATATACAGAGGAATGAACTGTGGCTGATATACAGAGAACTGAACCATGGGTGATATACAGAGAACTGAACCATGGGTGATATACAGAGAACTGAACCATGGTTGATATACAGAGAACTGAACCATGAGTGATATACAGAGAACTGAACCGTGGGTGATTTACATAGAACTGAACCGTGGGTGATATACATAGAACTAAACCGTGGGTGATATTCAGAGAACTGAACCATGGGTGATATACAGAGAACTGAACCATGGGTGATATACAGAGAATTGAACCATGGGTGATATACAGAGAACTGAAACATGAGTGATATACAGAGAACTGAACCATGGGTGATATACAGAGAACTGAACCATGAGTGATATACAGAGAACTGAACCATGGGTGATATACAGAGAACTGAACCATGGGGGATATACAGAGAACTGAACCTTGGGTGATATACAGAGAACTGGACCTTGGGTGATATATATAGAACTGAACCATGGGTGATATACAGAGAACTGAACCGTGGGTGATATACATAGAATTGAACCATGGGTGACATACAGAGAACTGAACCATGGGTGATATACAGAGAACTGAACCATGGGGGATATACAGAGAACTGAACCTTGGGTGATATACAGAGAACTGGACCGTGGGTGATATATATAGAACTGAACCATGGGTGATATACAGAGAACTGAACCGTGGGTGATATACATAGAACTGAACCATGGGTGATATACAGAGAACTGGACCATGGGTGATATACATAGAACTGAACCGTGGGTGATATACAGAGAACTGAACCATAGGTGATATACAGAGAACTGAACCATGGGTGATATACAGAGAACTGGACCATGGGTGATATACATAGAACTGAACCATGGGTGATATACAGAGAACTGAACCATGGGTGATATACAGAGAACTGAACTGTGGGTGATATACAGAGAAATGAACCATGGGTGATATACAGAGAACTGAACCATGGGTGATATACAGAGAACTGAACCATGGGTGATATACAGAGAACTGAACCATGGGTGATATACAGAGAACTGAACCATGGGTGATATACAGAGACCTGAACTATAGGTGATATACAGAGAACTGAACCATGGGTGATATACAGAGAATTGGACCATGGGTGATATACAGAGAACTGAACCATGGGTGATATACAGAGAAATGAACCGTGGATGATATACATAGAACTTAACCGTGGGTGATATACAGAGAACTGAACCATGGGTGATATACAGAGAACTGAACCGTGGGTGATATACAGAGAACTGAACCATGATTGATATACAGAGAACTGAACCGTGCGTGATATACGTAGAACTGAACTATGGGTGATATACATAGAACTGAACCATGGGTGATATACAGAGAACTAAATCGTGGGTGATATACATAGAACTGAACCATGGGAGATATACAGAGAACTGAACCATGGGTGATATAGAGAGAACTGAACCATGGGTGATATACATAGAACTGAACCATGGGTGACATACAGAGAACTGAATCATGGGTGATATACAGAGAACTGAACCGTGGGTGATATACATAGAACTGAACTATGGGTGATATACAGAGAACTGGACCATGGGTGATATACATAGAACTGAACCATGGGTGATATACAGAGAACTGAACCATGGGTGATATACAGAGAACTGAACTGTGGGTGATATACAGAGAAATGAACCATGGGTGATATACAGAGAACTGAACCATGGGTGATATACAGAGAACTGAACCATGGGTGATATACAGAGAACTGAACCATGGGTGATATACAGAGAACTGAACCATGGGTGATATACAGAGACCTGAACTATAGGTGATATACAGAGAACTGAACCATGGGTGATATACAGAGAATTGGACCATGGGTGATATACAGAGAACTGAACCATGGGTGATATACAGAGAAATGAACCGTGGATGATATACATAGAACTTAACCGTGGGTGATATACAGAGAACTGAACCATGGGTGATATACAGAGAACTGAACCGTGGGTGATATACAGAGAACTGAACCATGATTGATATACAGAGAACTGAACCGTGGGTGATATACGTAGAACTGAACTATGGGTGATATACATAGAACTGAACCATGGGTGATATACAGAGAACTAAATCGTGGGTGATATACATAGAACTGAACCATGGGAGATATACAGAGAACTGAACCATGGGTGATATAGAGAGAACTGAACCATGGGTGATACACAGAGAACTGAACCATGGGTTATATACAGAGAACTGAACCATGGGTGATATACAGAGAACTGAACCATGGGTGATATACAGAGAACTGAACCATGGGTGATATACAGAGAACTGAACCATGGGTGATATACAGAGAACTGAACCATGGGTGATATACATAGAACTGAACCATGGGTGATATACATAGAACTGGACCATGGGTGATATACATAGAACTGGACCATGTGTAATATACAGAGAACTGGACCATGGGTGATATACAGAGAACTGAACCATGGGTGATATACAGAGAACTGGACCATGGGTGATATACAGAGAACTGAACCATGGGTGATATACAGAGAACCGGACCATGGTTGATATACAGAGAACTGGACCATGGGTGATATACAGAGAACTGAACCTTGGGTAATATACAGCGAACTGGACAATGGGTGATATACATAGAACTGATCCTTGGGTGATATACATAGAACTGAACCACGGCTGATATACACAGAACTTAACTATGGGTGATATACAGAGGAATCAACTATGACTGATATACAGAGAACTGAAGTATGGATGATATACGGAGAATTGAGCAATGGGTGATATACAGAGAACTGAACCACGGCTGATATACAGAGGAATGAACTGTGGCTGATATACAGAGAACTGAACCATGGGTGATATACAGAGAACTGAACCATGGGTGATATACAGAGAACTGAACCATGGTTGATATACAGAGAACTGAACCATGAGTGATATACAGAGAACTGAACCGTGGGTGATTTACATAGAACTGAACCGTGGGTGATATACATAGAACTAAACCGTGGGTGATATTCAGAGAACTGAACCATGGGTGATATCCAGAGAACTGAACCATGGGTGATATACAGAGAATTGAACCATGGGTGATATACAGAGAACTGAAACATGAGTGATATACAGAGAACTGAACCATGGGTGATATACAGAGAACTGAACCATGAGTGATATACAGAGAACTGAACCATGGGTGATATACAGAGAACTGAACCATGGGGGATATACAGAGAACTGAACCTTGGGTGATATACAGAGAACTGGACCTTGGGTGATATATATATAGAACTGAACCATGGGTGATATACAGAGAACTGAACCGTGGGTGATATACATAGAATTGAACCATGGGTGACATACAGAGAACTGAACCATGGGTGATATACAGAGAACTGAACCATGGGGGATATACAGAGAACTGAACCTTGGGTGATATACAGAGAACTGAACCGTGGGTGATATACATAGAACTGAACCATGGGTGATATACAGAGAACTGGACCATGGGTGATATACATAGAACTGAACCGTGGGTGATATACAGAGAACTGAACCATAGGTGATATACAGAGAACTGAACCATGGGTGATATACAGAGAACTGGACCATGGGTGATATACATAGAACTGAACCATGGGTGATATACAGAGAACTGAACCATGGGTGATATACAGAGAACTGAACTGTGGGTGATATACAGAGAAATGAACCATGGGTGATATACAGAGAACTGAACCATGGGTGATATACAGAGAACTGAACCATGGGTGATATACAGAGAACTGAACCATGGGTGATATACAGAGAACTGAACCATGGGTGATATACAGAGACCTGAACTATAGGTGATATACAGAGAACTGAACCATGGGTGATATACAGAGAATTGGACCATGGGTGATATACAGAGAACTGAACCATGGGTGATATACAGAGAAATGAACCGTGGATGATATACATAGAACTTAACCGTGGGTGATATACAGAGAACTGAACCATGGGTGATATACAGAGAACTGAACCGTGGGTGATATACAGAGAACTGAACCATGATTGATATACAGAGAACTGAACCGTGGGTGATATACGTAGAACTGAACTATGGGTGATATACATAGAACTGAACCATGGGTGATATACAGAGAACTAAATCGTGGGTGATATACATAGAACTGAACCATGGGAGATATACAGAGAACTGAACCATGGGTGATATAGAGAGAACTGAACCATGGGTGATATACATAGAACTGAACCATGGGTGATATACAGAGAACTGAATCATGGGTGATATACAGAGAACTGAACCGTGGGTGATATACATAGAACTGAACTATGGGTGATATACATAGAACTGAACCATGGGTGATATACAGAGAACTGAACCTTGGGTGATATACATAGAACTAAACAACGGCTGATATACAGAGAACTTAACAATGGGTGATATACATAGAACTGAACCATGGGTGATATACAGAGAACTGAACCGTGGGTGATATACATAGAACTGAACCATGGGAAATATACAGAGAACTGAACTATGGGTGATATACAGAGAACTGAACCATGAGTGATATACAGAGAACTGAACCATGGGTGATATACAGAGAACTGACCCGTGGGTGATATACAGAGAACTGAACCATGGGTGATATACAGAGAACTGAACCATGGGTGATATACAGAGGACTGAACCATGGGTGATATACAGAGGACTCAAAAATGGGTGATATACAGAGAACTGAACAATGGGTGATATACAGAGAACTGAACCGTGGGTGATATACAGAGAACTGAACCATGGGTGATATACAGAGAACTGGACCATGGGTGATATACATATAACTGAACCATGGGTGATATACAGAGAACTGAACTATGAGTGATATACAGAGAACTGAACCATGGGTGATATACAGAGAACTGAACCATGGGTGATATACATAGAACTGAACTATGGGTGATATACAGAGAACTGGACCATGGGTGATATACAGAGAAATGGACCATGGGTGATATACAGAGAACTGGACCATGGGTGATATACAGAGAACTGAACCATGGGTGATATACACAGAACTGAACCATGGGTGATATACAGAGAACTGAACCATATGTGATATACAGAGAACTGAACCATGAGTGATATACAGGGAACTGAACCATGGGTGATATACAGAGAACTGAACCATGGGTGATATACAAAGAACTGAACCATGGGTGATATACATAGAACTGAACCATGGGTGATATACATAGAACTGGACCATGGGTGATATACAGAGAACTGGACCATTGGTGATATACAGAGAACTGAACCATGGGTGATATACAGAGAACTGGACCATGGGTGATATACAGAGAACTGAACCATTGGTGATATATAGAGAACTGGACCATGGGTGATATACAGAGAACTTGACCATGGGTGATATACAAAGAACTGAACCATGGGTGATATACATAGAACTGAACCATGGGTGATATACATAGAACTGGACCATGGGTGATATACAGAGAACTGGACCATTGGTGATATACAGAGAACTGAACCATGGTTGATATACAGAGAACTGGACCATGGGTGATATACAGAGAACTGAACCATTGGTGATATATAGAGAACTGGACCATGGGTGATATACAGAGAACTTGACCATGGGTGATATACAGAGAACTGAACCTTGGGTGATATACAGAGAACTGGACCATGGGTGATATACATAGAACTGAACCTTGGGTGATATACATAGAACTGAACCACGGCTGATATACAGAGAACTTAACTATGGGTGATATACAGAGGAATCAACTATGACTGATATACAGAGAACTGAAGTATGGATGATATACGGAGAATTGAGCAATGGGTGATATACAGAGAACTGAACCACGGCTGATATACAGAGGAATGAACTGTGGCTGATATACAGAGAACTGAACCATGGGTGATATACCGAGAACTGAACCATGCGTGATATACAGAGAACTGAACCATGGGTGATATACAGAGAACTGAACCATGAGTGATATACAGAGAACTGAACCATGGGTGATATACAGAGAACTTAACTATGGGTGATATACAGAGGAATCAACTATGACTGATATACAGAGAACTGAAGTATGGATGATATACGGAGAATTGAGCAATGGGTGATATACAGAGAACTGAACCAAGGCTGATATACAGAGGAATGAACTGTGGCTGATATACAGAGAACTGCACCATGGGTGATATACAGAGAACTGAACCATGGGTGATATACAGAGAACTGAACCATGAGTGATATACAGAGAAGTGAACCATGGGTGATATACAGAGAACTGAACCATGAGTGATATACAGAGAATTGAACCATGGGTGATATACAGAGAACTGAACCTTGGGTGATATACAGCGAACTGGACAATGGGTGATATACATAGAACTGATCCTTGGGTGATATACATAGAACTGAACCACGGCTGATATACACAGAACTTAACTATGGGTGATATACAGAGGAATCAACTATGACTGATATACAGAGAACTGAAGTATGGATGATATACGGAGAATTGAGCAATGGGTGATATACAGAGAACTGAACCACGGCTGATATACAGAGGAATGAACTGTGGCTGATATACAGAGAACTGAACCATGGGTGATATACAGAGAACTGAACCATGGGTGATATACAGAGAACTGAACCATGGTTGATATACAGAGAACTGAGCCATGAGTGATATACAGAGAACTGAACCGTGGGTGATTTACATAGAACTGAACCATGGGTGATATACATAGAACTAAACCGTGGGTGATATTCAGAGAACTGAACCATGGGTGATATACAGAGAACTGAACCATGGGTGATATACAGAGAATTGAACCATGGGTGATATACAGAGAACTGAAACATGAGTGATATACAGAGAACTGAACCATGGGTGATATACAGAGAACTGAACCATGAGTGATATACAGAGAACTGAACCATGGGTGATATACAGAGAACTGAACCATGGGGGATATACAGAGAACTGAACCTTGGGTGATATACAGAGAACTGGACCTTGGGTGATATATATAGAACTGAACCGTGGGTGATATACATAGAATTGAACCATGGGTGATATACAGAGAACTGAACCATGGGTGATATACAGAGAACTGAACCATGGGGGATATACAGAGAACTGAACCTTGGGTGATATACAGAGAACTGGACCGTGGGTGATATATATAGAACTGAACCATGGGTGATATATATAGAACTGAACCATGGGTGATATACAGAGAACTTAACTATGGGTGATATACAGAGGAATCAACTATGACTAATATACAGAGAACTGAAGTATGGATGATATACGGAGAATTGAGCAATGGGTTATATACAGAGAACTGAACCAAGGCTGATATACAGAGGAATGAACTGTGGCTGATATACAGAGAACTGCACCATCGGTGATATACAGAGAACTGAACCATGGGTGATATACAGAGAACTGAACCATGAGTGATATACAGAGAAGTGAACCATGGGTGATATACAGAGAACTGAACCATGAGTGATATACAGAGAATTGAACCATGGGTGATATACAGAGAACTGAACCATGGGTGATATACAGAGAACTGAACCATGGGTGATATAAAGAGAACTGAACCATGGGTGATATACAGAGAACTGAACCATGGGTGATATACAGAGAACTGAACCATGGGTGATATACAGAGAACTGAACCATGGGTGATATACAGAGAACTGAACCATGGGTGATATACAGAGAACTGGACCATGGGTGATATACAGAGAACTGAACCATGGGTGATATACAGAGAACTGAACCATGGGTGATATACAGAGAACTGAACCATGAGTGATATACATAGAACTAAACCATGGGTGATATACAGAGAATTGAACCATGGGTGATATTCAGAGAATTGAACCATGGGTGATATACAGAGAACTGAACCATGGGTGATATACATAGAACTGGACCATGGGTCATATACATAGAACTGGACCATGGGTGATATACAGAGAACTGGACCATGGGTGATATACAGAGAAGTGAACCATGGGTGATATACAGAGAACTGGACCATGGGTGATATACAGAGAACTGAACCATGGGTGATATACAGAGAACTGGACCATGGGTGATATACAGAGAACTGGACCATGGGTGATATACAGAGAACTGAATATTGGGTGATATACAGAGAACTGGACCATGGATGATATACAGAGAACTGAACCTTGGGTGATATACATAGAACTGAACCACGGCTGATATACAGAGAACTTAACTATGGGTGATATACAGATTAATCAACTATGACTGATATACAGAGAACTGAAGTATGGATGATATACGGAGAATTGAGCAATGGGTGATATACAGAGAACTGAACCACGGCTGATATACAGAGGAATGAACTGTGGCTGATATACAGAGAACTGAACCATGGGTGATATACAGAGAACTGAACCATGGGTGATATAAAGAGAACTGAACCATGGGTGATATACAGAGAACTGAACCATGAGTGATATACAGAGAACTGAACCATGGGTGATATACAGAGAACTGAACCATGGGTGATATAGAGAGAACTGAACCATGGGTGATATGCATAGAACTGAACCATGGGTGATATACAGAGAACTGAACCATGGGTGATATACAGAGAACTGAACCATGGGTGATATACAGAGAACTGAACCATGGGTGATATACATAGAACTGAACCATGGGTGATATACATAGAACTGGACCATGGGTGATATACATAGAACTGGACCATGGGTGATATACAGAGAACTGGACCATGGGAGATATACAGAGAACTGAACCATGGGTGATATTCAGAGAACTGGACCATGGGTGATATACAGAGAACTGAACCATGGGTGATATACAGAGAACTGGACCATGGGTGATATACAGAGAACTGGACCATGGGTGATATACAGAGAACTGAACCTTGGGTGGTATACAGAGAACTGGACCATGGGTGATATACATAGAACTGAACCTTGGGTGATATACATAGAACTGAACCACGGCTGATATACAGAGAACTTAACTATGGGTGATATACAGAGGAATCAACTATGACTGATATACAGAGAACTGAAGTATGGTTGATATACGGAGAATTGAGCAATGGGTGATATACAGAGAACTGAACCACGGCTGATATACAGAGGAATGAACTGTGGCTGATATACAGAGAACTGAACGATGGGTGATATACAGAGAACTGAACCATGGGTGATATAAAGAGAACTGAACCATGGGTGATATACAGAGAACTGAACCATGAGTGATATACAGAGAACTGAACCATGGGTGATATACAGAGAACTGAACCATAAGTGATATACAGAGAACTGAACTATGAGTGATATACAGAGAAGTGAACCATGTGTGATATACAGAGAACTGAACCATGGGTGATATATAGAGAACTGAAGCATGGGTGATATACAGAGAACTGAACCATGGGTGATATACAGAGAACTGAACCATGAGTGATATACAGAGAACTGAACCATGGGTGATACACAGAGAACTGAACCATGGGTTATATACAGAGAACTGAACCATGGGTGATATACAGAGAACTGAACCATGGGTGATATACAGAGAACTGAACCATGGGTGATATACAGAGAACTGAACCATGGGTGATATACAGAGAACTGAACCATGGGTGATATACATAGAACTGAACCATGGGTGATATACATAGAACTGGACCATGGGTGATATACATAGAACTGGACCATGTGTAATATACAGAGAACTGGACCATGGGTGATATACAGAGAACTGAACCATGGGTGATATACAGAGAACTGGACCATGGGTGATATACAGAGAACTGAACCATGGGTGATATACAGAGAACTGGACCATGGTTGATATACAGAGAACTGGACCATGGGTGATATACAGAGAACTGAACCTTGGGTGATATACAGCGAACTGGACAATGGGTGATATACATAGAACTGATCCTTGGGTGATATACATAGAACTGAACCACGGCTGATATACACAGAACTTAATTATGGGTGATATACAGAGGAATCAACTATGACTGATATACAGAGAACTGAAGTATGGATGATATACGGAGAATTGAGCAATGGGTGATATACAGAGAACTGAACCACGGCTGATATACAGAGGAATGAACTGTGGCTGATATACAGAGAACTGAACCATGGGTGATATACAGAGAACTGAACCATGGGTGATATACAGAGAACTGAACCATGGTTGATATACAGAGAACTGAACCATGAGTGATATACAGAGAACTGAACCGTGGGTGATTTACATAGAACTGAACCGTGGGTGATATACATAGAACTAAACCGTGGGTGATATTCAGAGAACTGAACCATGGGTGATATACAGAGAACTGAACCATGGGTGATATACAGAGAATTGAACCATGGGTGATATACAGAGAACTGAAACATGAGTGATATACAGAGAACTGAACCATGGGTGATATACAGAGAACTGAACCATGAGTGATATACAGAGAACTGAACCATGGGTGATATACAGAGAACTGAACCATGGGGGATATACAGAGAACTGAACCTTGGGTGATATACAGAGAACTGGACCTTGGGTGATATATATATAGAACTGAACCATGGGTGATATACAGAGAACTGAACCGTGGGTGATATACATAGAATTGAACCATGGGTGACATACAGAGAACTGAACCATGGGTGATATACAGAGAACTGAACCATGGGGGATATACAGAGAACTGAACCTTGGGTGATATACAGAGAACTGGACCGTGGGTGATATATATAGAACTGAACCATGGGTGATATACAGAGAACTGAACCGTGGGTGATATACATAGAACTGAACCATGGGTGATATACAGAGAACTGGACCATGGGTGATATACATAGAACTGAACCGTGGGTGATATACAGAGAACTGAACCATAGGTGATATACAGAGAACTGAACCATGGGTGATATACAGAGAACTGGACCATGGGTGATATACATAGAACTGAACCATGGGTGATATACAGAGAACTGAACCATGGGTGATATACAGAGAACTGAACTGTGGGTGATATACAGAGAAATGAACCATGGGTGATATACAGAGAACTGAACCATGGGTGATATACAGAGAACTGAACCATGGGTGATATACAGAGAACTGAACCATGGGTGATATACAGAGAACTGAACCATGGGTGATATACAGAGACCTGAACTATAGGTGATATACAGAGAACTGAACCATGGGTGATATACAGAGAATTGGACCATGGGTGATATACAGAGAACTGAACCATGGGTGATATACAGAGAAATGAACCGTGGATGATATACATAGAACTTAACCGTGGGTGATATACAGAGAACTGAACCATGGGTGATATACAGAGAACTGAACCGTGGGTGATATACAGAGAACTGAACCATGATTGATATACAGAGAACTGAACCGTGCGTGATATACGTAGAACTGAACTATGGGTGATATACATAGAACTGAACCATGGGTGATATACAGAGAACTAAATCGTGGGTGATATACATAGAACTGAACCATGGGAGATATACAGAGAACTGAACCATGGGTGATATAGAGAGAACTGAACCATGGGTGATATACATAGAACTGAACCATGGGTGATATACAGAGAACTGAATCATGGGTGATATACAGAGAACTGAACCGTGGGTGATATACATAGAACTGAACTATGGGTGATATACAGAGAACTGGACCATGGGTGATATACATAGAACTGAACCATGGGTGATATACAGAGAACTGAACCATGGGTGATATACAGAGAACTGAACTGTGGGTGATATACAGAGAAATGAACCATGGGTGATATACAGAGAACTGAACCATGGGTGATATACAGAGAACTGAACCATGGGTGATATACAGAGAACTGAACCATGGGTGATATACAGAGAACTGAACCATGGGTGATATACAGAGACCTGAACTATAGGTGATATACAGAGAACTGAACCATGGGTGATATACAGAGAATTGGACCATGGGTGATATACAGAGAACTGAACCATGGGTGATATACAGAGAAATGAACCGTGGATGATATACATAGAACTTAACCGTGGGTGATATACAGAGAACTGAACCATGGGTGATATACAGAGAACTGAACCATGGGTGATATACAGAGAACTGAACCATGATTGATATACAGAGAACTGAACCGTGGGTGATATACGTAGAACTGAACTATGGGTGATATACATAGAACTGAACCATGGGTGATATACAGAGAACTAAATCGTGGGTGATATACATAGAACTGAACCATGGGAGATATACAGAGAACTGAACCATGGGTGATATAGAGAGAACTGAACCATGGGTGATACACAGAGAACTGAACCATGGGTTATATACAGAGAACTGAACCATGGGTGATATACAGAGAACTGAACCATGGGTGATATACAGAGAACTGAACCATGGGTGATATACAGAGAACTGAACCATGGGTGATATACAGAGAACTGAACCATGGGTGATATACATAGAACTGAACCATGGGTGATATACATAGAACTGGACCATGGGTGATATACATAGAACTGGACCATGTGTAATATACAGAGAACTGGACCATGGGTGATATACAGAGAACTGAACCATGGGTGATATACAGAGAACTGGACCATGGGTGATATACAGAGAACTGAACCATGGGTGATATACAGAGAACCGGACCATGGTTGATATACAGAGAACTGGACCATGGGTGATATACAGAGAACTGAACCTTGGGTGATATACAGCGAACTGGACAATGGGTGATATACATAGAACTGATCCTTTGGTGATATACATAGAACTGAACCACGGCTGATATACACAGAACTTAACTATGGGTGATATACAGAGGAATCAACTATGACTGATATACAGAGAACTGAAGTATGGATGATATACGGAGAATTGAGCAATGGGTGATATACAGAGAACTGAACCACGGCTGATATACAGAGGAATGAACTGTGGCTGATATACAGAGAACTGAACCATGGGTGATATACAGAGAACTGAACCATGGGTGATATACAGAGAACTGAACCATGGTTGATATACAGAGAACTGAACCATGAGTGATATACAGAGAACTGAACCGTGGGTGATTTACATAGAACTGAACCGTGGGTGATATACATAGAACTAAACCGTGGGTGATATTCAGAGAACTGAACCATGGGTGATATCCAGAGAACTGAACCATGGGTGATATACAGAGAATTGAACCATGGGTGATATACAGAGAACTGAAACATGAGTGATATACAGAGAACTGAACCATGGGTGATATACAGAGAACTGAACCATGAGTGATATACAGAGAACTGAACCATGGGTGATATACAGAGAACTGAACCATGGGGGATATACAGAGAACTGAACCTTGGGTGATATACAGAGAACTGGACCTTGGGTGATATATATATAGAACTGAACCATGGGTGATATACAGAGAACTGAACCGTGGGTGATATACATAGAATTGAACCATGGGTGACATACAGAGAACTGAACCATGGGTGATATACAGAGAACTGAACCATGGGGGATATACAGAGAACTGAACCTTGGGTGATATACAGAGAACTGGACCGTGGGTGATATATATAGAACTGAACCATGGGTGATATACAGAGAACTGAACCGTGGGTGATATACATAGAACTGAACCATGGGTGATATACAGAGAACTGGACCATGGGTGATATACATAGAACTGAACCGTGGGTGATATACAGAGAACTGAACCATAGGTGATATACAGAGAACTGAACCATGGGTGATATACAGAGAACTGGACCATGGGTGATATACATAGAACTGAACCATGGGTGATATACAGAGAACTGAACCATGGGTGATATACAGAGAACTGAACTGTGGGTGATATACAGAGAAATGAACCATGGGTGATATACAGAGAACTGAACCATGGGTGATATACAGAGAACTGAACCATGGGTGATATACAGAGAACTGAACCATGGGTGATATACAGAGAACTGAACCATGGGTGATATACAGAGACCTGAACTATAGGTGATATACAGAGAACTGAACCATGGGTGATATACAGAGAATTGGACCATGGGTGATATACAGAGAACTGAACCATGGGTGATATACAGAGAAATGAACCGTGGATGATATACATAGAACTTAACCGTGGGTGATATACAGAGAACTGAACCATGGGTGATATACAGAGAACTGAACCGTGGGTGATATACAGAGAACTGAACCATGATTGATATACAGAGAACTGAACCGTGGGTGATATACGTAGAACTGAACTATGGGTGATATACATAGAACTGAACCATGGGTGATATACAGAGAACTAAATCGTGGGTGATATACATAGAACTGAACCATGGGAGATATACAGAGAACTGAACCATGGGTGATATAGAGAGAACTGAACCATGGGTGATATACATAGAACTGAACCATGGGTGATATACAGAGAACTGAATCATGGGTGATATACAGAGAACTGAACCGTGGGTGATATACATAGAACTGAACTATGGGTGATATACATAGAACTGAACCATGGGTGATATACAGAGAACTGAACCTTGGGTGATATACATAGAACTAAACAACGGCTGATATACAGAGAACTTAACAATGGGTGATATACATAGAACTGAACCATGGGTGATATACAGAGAACTGAACCGTGGGTGATATACATAGAACTGAACCATGGGAAATATACAGAGAACTGAACTATGGGTGATATACAGAGAACTGAACCATGAGTGATATACAGAGAACTGAACCATGGGTGATATACAGAGAACTGACCCGTGGGTGATATACAGAGAACTGAACCATGGGTGATATACAGAGAACTGAACCATGGGTGATATACAGAGGACTGAACCATGGGTGATATACAGAGGACTCAAAAATGGGTGATATACAGAGAACTGAACAATGGGTGATATACAGAGAACTGAACCGTGGGTGATATACAGAGAACTGAACCATGGGTGATATACAGAGAACTGGACCATGGGTGATATACATAGAACTGAACCATGGGTGATATACAGAGAACTGAACTATGAGTGATATACAGAGAACTGAACCATGGGTGATATACAGAGAACTGAACCATGGGTGATATACATAGAACTGAACTATGGGTGATATACAGAGAACTGGACCATGGGTGATATACAGAGAAATGGACCATGGGTGATATACAGAGAACTGGACCATGGGTGATATACAGAGAACTGAACCATGGGTGATATACACAGAACTGAACCATGGGTGATATACAGAGAACTGAACCATATGTGATATACAGAGAACTGAACCATGAGTGATATACAGGGAACTGAACCATGGGTGATATACAGAGAACTGAACCATGGGTGATATACAAAGAACTGAACCATGGGTGATATACATAGAACTGAACCATGGGTGATATACATAGAACTGGACCATGGGTGATATACAGAGAACTGGACCATTGGTGATATACAGAGAACTGAACCATGGGTGATATACAGAGAACTGGACCATGGGTGATATACAGAGAACTGAACCATTGGTGATATATAGAGAACTGGACCATGGGTGATATACAGAGAACTTGACCATGGGTGATATACAAAGAACTGAACCATGGGTGATATACATAGAACTGAACCATGGGTGATATACATAGAACTGGACCATGGGTGATATACAGAGAACTGGACCATTGGTGATATACAGAGAACTGAACCATGGTTGATATACAGAGAACTGGACCATGGGTGATATACAGAGAACTGAACCATTGGTGATATATAGAGAACTGGACCATGGGTGATATACAGAGAACTTGACCATGGGTGATATACAGAGAACTGAACCTTGGGTGATATACAGAGAACTGGACCATGGGTGATATACATAGAACTGAACCTTGGGTGATATACATAGAACTGAACCACGGCTGATATACAGAGAACTTAACTATGGGTGATATACAGAGGAATCAACTATGACTGATATACAGAGAACTGAAGTATGGATGATATACGGAGAATTGAGCAATGGGTGATATACAGAGAACTGAACCACGGCTGATATACAGAGGAATGAACTGTGGCTGATATACAGAGAACTGAACCATGGGTGATATACCGAGAACTGAACCATGCGTGATATACAGAGAACTGAACCATGGGTGATATACAGAGAACTGAACCATGAGTGATATACAGAGAACTGAACCATGGGTGATATACAGAGAACTTAACTATGGGTGATATACAGAGGAATCAACTATGACTGATATACAGAGAACTGAAGTATGGATGATATACGGAGAATTGAGCAATGGGTGATATACAGAGAACTGAACCAAGGCTGATATACAGAGGAATGAACTGTGGCTGATATACAGAGAACTGCACCATGGGTGATATACAGAGAACTGAACCATGGGTGATATACAGAGAACTGAACCATGAGTGATATACAGAGAAGTGAACCATGGGTGATATACAGAGAACTGAACCATGAGTGATATACAGAGAATTGAACCATGGGTGATATACAGAGAACTGAACCATGGGTGATATACAGAGAACTGAACCATGGGTGATATAAAGAGAACTGAACCATGGGTGATATACAGAGAACAGAACCATGGGTGATATACAGAGAACTAAACCATGGGTGATATACAGAGAACTGAACCATGGGTGATATACAGAGAACTGAACCATGGGTGATATACAGAGAACTGGACCATGGGTGATATACAGAGAACTGAACCATGGGTGATATACAGAGAACTGAACCATGGGTGATATACAGAGAACTGAACCATGAGTGATATACAGAGAACTAAACCATGGGTGATATACAGAGAATTGAACCATGGGTGATATTCAGAGAATTGAACCATGGGTGATATACAGAGAACTGAACCATGGGTGATATACATAGAACTGGACCATGGGTCATATACATAGAACTGGACCATGGGTGATATACAGAGAACTGGACCATGGGTGATATACAGAGAAGTGAACCATGGGTGATATACAGAGAACTGGACCATGGGTGATATACAGAGAACTGAACCATGAGTGATATACAGAGAACTAAACCATGGGTGATATACAGAGAATTGAACCATGGGTGATATTCAGAGAATTGAACCATGGGTGATATACAGAGAACTGAACCATGGGTGATATACATAGAATTGGACCATGGGTCATATACATAGAACTGGACCATGGGTGATATACAGAGAACTGGACCATGGGTGATATACAGAGAAGTGAACCATGGGTGATATACAGAGAACTGGACCATGGGTGATATACAGAGAACTGAACCATGGGTGATATACAGAGAACTGGACCATGGGTGATATACAGAGAACTGGACCATGGGTGATATACAGAGAACTGAATATTGGGTGATATACAGAGAACTGGACCATGGATGATATACAGAGAACTGAACCTTGGGTGATATACATAGAACTGAACCACGGCTGATATACAGAGAACTTAACTATGGGTGATATACAGAGGAATCAACTATGACTGATATACAGAGAACTGAAGTATGGATGATATACGGAGAATTGAGCAATGGGTGATATACAGAGAACTGAACCACGGCTGATATACAGAGGAATGAACTGTGGCTGATATACAGAGAACTGAACCATGGGTGATATACAGAGAACTGAACCATGGGTGATATAAAGAGAACTGAACCATGGGTGATATACAGAGAACTGAACCATGAGTGATATACAGAGAACTGAACCATGGGTGATATACAGAGAACTGAACCATGCTTGATATAGAGAGAACTGAACCATGGGTGATATACATAGAACTGAACCATGGGTGATATACAGAGAACTGAACCATGGGTGATATACAGAGAACTGAACCATGGGTGATATACAGAGAACTGAACCATGGGTGATATACATAGAACTGAACCATGGGTGATATACATAGAACTGGACCATGGGTGATATACATAGAACTGGACCATGGGTGATATACAGAGAACTGGACCATGGGAGATATACAGAGAACTGAACCATGGGTGATATACAGAGAACTGGACCATGGGTGATATACAGAGAACTGAACCATGGGTGATATACAGAGAACTGGACCATGGGTGATATACAGAGAACTGGACCATGGGTGATATACAGAGAACTGAACCTTGGGTGGTATACAGAGAACTGGACCATGGGTGATATACATAGAACTGAACCTTGGGTGATATACATAGAACTGAACCATGGCTGATATACAGAGAACTTAACTATGGGTGATATACAGAGGAATCAACTATGACTGATATACAGAGAACTGAAGTATGGATGATATACGGAGAATTGAGCAATGGGTGATATACAGAGAACTGAACCACGGCTGATATACAGAGGAATGAACTGTGGCTGATATACAGAGAACTGAACCATGGGTGATATACAGAGAACTGAACCATGGGTGATATAAAGAGAACTGAACCATGGGTGATATACAGAGAACTGAACCATGAGTGATATACAGAGAACTGAACCATGGGTGATATACAGAGAACTGAACCATGGGTGATATAGAGAGAACTGAACCATGGGTGATATACATAGAACTGAACCATGGGTGATATACAGAGAACTGAACCATGGGTGATATACAGAGAACTGAACCATGGGTGATATACAGAGAACTGAACCATGGGTGATATACATAGAACTGAACCATGGGTGATATACATAGAACTGGACCATGGGTGATATACATAGAACTGAACCATGGGTGATATACAGAGAACTGGACCATGGGAGATATACAGAGAACTGAACCATGTTTGATATACAGAGAACTGGACCATGGGTGATATACAGAGAACTGAACCATGGGTGATATACAGAGAACTGGACCATGGGTGATATACAGAGAACTGAACCATGAGTGATATACAGGGAACTGAACCATGGGTGATATACAGAGAACTGAACCATGGGTGATATACAAAGAACTGAACCATGGGTGATATACATAGAACTGAACCATGGGTGATATACATAGAACTGGACCATGGGTGATATACAGAGAACTGGACCATGGGTGATATACAGAGAACTGAACCATGGGTGATATACAGAGAACTGGACCATGGGTGATATACAGAGAACTGAACCATTGGTGATATATAGAGAACTGGACCATGGGTGATATACAGAGAACTTGACCATGGGTGATATACAGAGAACTGAACCTTGGGTGATATACAGAGAACTGGACCATGGGTGATATACATAGAACTGAACCTTGGGTGATATACATAGAACTGAACCACGGCTGATATACAGAGAACTTAACTATGGGTGATATACAGAGGAATCAACTATGACTGATATACAGAGAACTGAAGTATGGATGATATACGGAGAATTGAGCAATGGGTGATATACAGAGAACTGAACCACGGCTGATATACAGAGGAATGAACTGTGGCTGATATATAGAGAACTGAACCATGGGTGATATACCGAGAACTGAACCATGCATGATATACAGAGAACTGAACCATGGGTGATATACAGAGAACTGAACCATGAGTGATATACAGAGAACTGAACCATGGGTGATATACAGAGAACTTAACTATGGGTGATATACAGAGGAATCAACTATGACTGATATACAGAGAACTGAAGTATGGATGATATACGGAGAATTGAGCAATGGGTGATATACAGAGAACTGAACCAAGGCTGATATACAGAGGAATGAACTGTGGCTGATATACAGAGAACTGCACCATGGGTGATATACAGAGAACTGAACCATGGGTGATATACAGAGAACTGAACCATGAGTGATATACAGAGAAGTGAACCATGGGTGATATACAGAGAACTGAACCATGAGTGATATACAGAGAATTGAACCATGGGTGATATACAGAGAACTGAACCATGGGTGATATACAGAGAACTGAACCATGGGTGATATAAAGAGAACTGAACCATGGGTGATATACAGAGAACAGAACCATGGGTGATATACAGAGAACTAAACCATGGGTGATATACAGAGAACTGAACCATGGGTGATATACAGAGAACTGAACCATGGGTGATATACAGAGAACTGGACCATGGGTGATATACAGAGAACTGAACCATGGGTGATATACAGAGAACTGAACCATGGGTGATATACAGAGAACTGAACCATGAGTGATATACAGAGAACTAAACCATGGGTGATATACAGAGAATTGAACCATGGGTGATATTCAGAGAATTGAACCATGGGTGATATACAGAGAACTGAACCATGGGTGATATACATAGAACTGGACCATGGGTCATATACATAGAACTGGACCATGGGTGATATACAGAGAACTGGACCATGGGTGATATACAGAGAAGTGAACCATGGGTGATATACAGAGAACTGGACCATGGGTGATATACAGAGAACTGAACCATGAGTGATATACAGAGAACTAAACCATGGGTGATATACAGAGAATTGAACCATGGGTGATATTCAGAGAATTGAACCATGGGTGATATACAGAGAACTGAACCATGGGTGATATACATAGAATTGGACCATGGGTCATATACATAGAACTGGACCATGGGTGATATACAGAGAACTGGACCATGGGTGATATACAGAGAAGTGAACCATGGGTGATATACAGAGAACTGGACCATGGGTGATATACAGAGAACTGAACCATGGGTGATATACAGAGAACTGGACCATGGGTGATATACAGAGAACTGGACCATGGGTGATATACAGAGAACTGAATATTGGGTGATATACAGAGAACTGGACCATGGATGATATACAGAGAACTGAACCTTGGGTGATATACATAGAATTGAACCACGGCTGATATACAGAGAACTTAACTATGGGTGATATACAGAGGAATCAACTATGACTGATATACAGAGAACTGAAGTATGGATGATATACGGAGAATTGAGCAATGGGTGATATACAGAGAACTGAACCACGGCTGATATACAGAGGAATGAACTGTGGCTGATATACAGAGAACTGAACCATGGGTGATATACAGAGAACTGAACCATGGGTGATATAAAGAGAACTGAACCATGGGTGATATACAGAGAACTGAACCATGAGTGATATACAGAGAACTGAACCATGGGTGATATACAGAGAACTGAACCATGCTTGATATAGAGAGAACTGAACCATGGGTGATATACATAGAACTGAACCATGGGTGATATACAGAGAACTGAACCATGGGTGATATACAGAGAACTGAACCATGGGTGATATACAGAGAACTGAACCATGGGTGATATACATAGAACTGAACCATGGGTGATATACATAGAACTGGACCATGGGTGATATACATAGAACTGGACCATGGGTGATATACAGAGAACTGGACCATGGGAGATATACAGAGAACTGAACCATGGGTGATATACAGAGAACTGGACCATGGGTGATATACAGAGAACTGAACCATGGGTGATATACAGAGAACTGGACCATGGGTGATATACAGAGAACTGGACCATGGGTGATATACAGAGAACTGAACCTTGGGTGGTATACAGAGAACTGGACCATGGGTGATATACATAGAACTGAACCTTGGGTGATATACATAGAACTGAACCATGGCTGATATACAGAGAACTTAACTATGGGTGATATACAGAGGAATCAACTATGACTGATATACAGAGAACTGAAGTATGGATGATATACGGAGAATTGAGCAATGGGTGATATACAGAGAACTGAACCACGGCTGATATACAGAGGAATGAACTGTGGCTGATATACAGAGAACTGAACCATGGGTGATATACAGAGAACTGAACCATGGGTGATATAAAGAGAACTGAACCATGGGTGATATACAGAGAACTGAACCATGAGTGATATACAGAGAACTGAACCATGGGTGATATACAGAGAACTGAACCATGGGTGATATAGAGAGAACTGAACCATGGGTGATATACATAGAACTGAACCATGGGTGATATACAGAGAACTGAACCATGGGTGATATACAGAGAACTGAACCATGGGTGATATACAGAGAACTGAACCATGGGTGATATACATAGAACTGAACCATGGGTGATATACATAGAACTGGACCATGGGTGATATACATAGAACTGAACCATGGGTGATATACAGAGAACTGGACCATGGGAGATATACAGAGAACTGAACCATGTTTGATATACAGAGAACTGGACCATGGGTGATATACAGAGAACTGAACCATGGGTGATATACAGAGAACTGGACCATGGGTGATATACAGAGAACTGGACCATGGGTGATATACAGAGAACTGAACCTTGGGTGGTATACAGAGAACTGGACCATGGGTGATATACATGGAACTGAACCTTGGGTGATATACATAGAACTGAACCACGGCTGATATACAGAGAACTTAACTATGGGTGATATACAGAGTAATCAACTATGACTGATATACAGAGAATTGAAGTATGGATGATATACGGAGAATTGAGCCATGGGTGATATACAGAGAACTGAACCATGGCTGATATACAGATGAATGAACTGTGGCTGATATCCAGGGGACTGAACCATTATATATTACCTCCAAAGGACAACAATCCCTTTCAAATTAATATCCAAAATGTGGCTGATTTGGTCACAATATTATTAATCTGAGGTTGGGATGGGCCCTAATTGTAACTTATCTTCTGAGGTTAAACAGGGTCTAGGTAATGTGGAAAAAATGACTGAACCAGGGCTGACGTACAGGGGACAGAACCATGATTTTACTTTGACAGTTTAATTTACCATATACCAAATATTCCTCAGAGGGTATAAAATGCCCTTTGGCTAAATACGAGTGTAGTCATCGACACTTAATTTTGCCAGGGACGTAAGACCTGATGGAGTGGCTCAGGCCCCTGGTGAACCACGAGCCTTTATTAAAAAAAATAAATTACTTTTATTTTCTTGACCAAAAGCTTACTTATGAGGTCTCCATGGTGAAGTGGTTAGGCCATCTGCCTTGCACACCGAATGTCATGATTTCGTTTCTAAACTCCATCATTTAGTCCACGAGTGCATTGTCTTAGAGACTCCTGGGAATCGCTGCTGAAGGTACGGAGTTCATCCTCTGTGTGATGCTTTCTACAGGCCGCCCTGCGGAAACAGACAGAACCGTATGGAATAAAACCTGGTGCATATAGGTCAATCCTCTTGCCTTGAAATTACTTCTCCTGTTAGTTAAAACAGTTCCACCACGTGAAGGTCAGGAGTTGGACTTTTGCTGCCAGAGTGATGAATGCACAAGACATTGGGGGTATTTTGCCAAGTTGAGCATTGCCATGAACAGTTGGCCCGAGTGGCTAGAATGCCGAACTCTCCTTTGGGAGACCCGGGTTCGATCCCTCGGTAAGGTGTGGGATTTTTTTCTGTCGGGGGCTAAAAAGATAATCCTGACCTGCACAGCTCGCGGCGACTGCACTAGCCAGGCGGCCTTAATTCCTCAGACTCAAAGACCTCTCTGCATTACCCCGCAAGGTACTATATTGGCAGTAAATGACAGTTTTTGACAGAGTATTCACCCTCAGCACTGTTCCTCCAGCTATAACAGCAATCTAGTATTGAATCTGTTGCTATTTACTGATGTTCTCTGGCTCCATTCAGTTTTGTACTTTCTCATGAGCAGGCTGACAAGCTCATAGGTATGGCTAATGTGGAGGGCGGACGAGCCATGGACCAGGCTGACATTCTGAATGCGCTACGAGAAGTAAGACTTTTGCGAGAACCAAGTGATGACTGTAAATCTACAACCATGGTCAGACTGCGAGAACAGCAAATTAAAAGAGGTGTAGCCAAACAAGAACACTACGCGGGAAGCCAAAGAAAGTTGATAAACTAGCACAGAACTGGTGTCGTTAGCCGCTACACGCTGCGGGATTTGCTGAGGAGGGGATCCAAGCACTTATGGACTGAATAGTTTGAAGTGCAATGAGGATGGTCTGTCGACTAACTAACTAACTAGTACTTTCTCATTTTCTAGATTCAAGGATGATATCGAATGTGAGCGGATTGTTGTCAAAGATTTCCTAACACCACATGAGGTTTGCACCTTCTGATCTTCAAAACTGTCAGAGGAGTTTCATCAGCTGAGGGAGAGCTTGACAGCAAGAAAGCCCAGCAGCAACTTGCAGATGTAGACTGACTTTAGAAGAGTGTACTACATGAAGAAGATTTTTTAAAAGTAATCCTATCACAAATACATCGTTCTTTCATCTTCCAAGAAAAATGTGCTGTTTTTATTAGGCTTAGTTGACCAGCTGGTGCTGTGGTGAAGGGAGTTATGAATGCACTTTGTAATCCCACATACTGCGTTTGAAACACAGCTTTGGGAGATTTGGAAGCAAACCACCTTTTGCTGATTTTCATACAATGGTATGAGTGCCAGTCGTTCAGAAAGCAATGGCAAACTACTGAACTTAAATTTGCCAAGAAATCGCACACAGCCACAAGATGCTGGGGTTGACTGTGACGTCCTATAAAGCATATGCAACTACTTTTTAGTTGACCTAAGGTCATATACCATGTTTGATTATTTGGTCTGAAAAAACTGTTATGAAGTGTTTTTAACATGTCACTCCATCATAAATAAAGCTCTATGACTGCCTGTAATCATATTCTTGAGGAATTAATGTGACAGTTTTCTCTTACCTTGAATATACATATAAGAGAATTACGTGCTGTTATATTGTGGGTAGCTTTGATAATGTTTTAAATGTTGCCAGATAAAGGGAAACTTATGGCCAGCTAGTTGGAGAACATTCCTGCCTAAACAAATTGCAAATTTGCCTGTTGTGTTGTTCAGATAGTGCCATAACCATTATATACTTTGCTCAATGATCAACAACAATTACAGGAATGTCATGCAGTGGCATAGTGGTTAGTTGATTATTTCGTTGTTTCGGGATTTGAAATTTAAATATTGAGCACAATCCACTATTGGCAACGCTGATAGTATTCTTGTATGAACCTAAGGCCTATCCACGTCAATATGGAAGCACTATACTCGAGTTTCGCTCTCGTTTGAGCTCGTCAGTAGTGCATATCCCTGACCGGATCCGGAAACAAGCCCCGGATCACTGGCGTGTGAAGTGGGTGTGTAACCACGTGGCACACGCTGGACACGCCAAATTATCATAACAGAATATTACAATGTCACCCATCGTAGGCTATGCTCAAGATTGCCCAATCGCCGCGACTGACGTCCGTCAATCGATGTGGACACGAACTATCAGGACTTCTCACTGGAAAGGAACACCAGGCCTCCTATAGTCGTTAGTGTTCTTGCCTGCCAAGACAGTGAACAAGTTAGTTGCAATTCTTTTACAGGATGTCAATCAATCACAGCATTGTTTTGGGGGTGTTTGGGATTTACTGGGCACATTTTACGTTCAGTAGTTTGCCATTGCTTTCTGAATGACCCCAGCCAATACTATGGAAATAAGTGCAAGTTTGCAGTTGATTTCAAACTTTCAACTTGGTTGTTGGGATATTGTGAAACATGCTCACTGCCCCTAAACCACATGTCTGGTGACAGGACAGCGTCCAGATTAAATCGCTAGAAGAGGCAGGATTGATTGTTTCCATCCCAGCTTCATAAAAATGGTTACCTGACAACTGTCTGAATTGTCTGCAAGGAAAGATGGAAAGGAAGGGTGCTGGCCATCCCACCTCATATGCCATGTCTTGAATTTATGAAGGTCTAACACTAAAAATTCTTATAATTAAGGGGGCCCAGTTCATTAATTGACTTGTGCCTAGACAGGAGTTAAACTTTTACCTAGAAGAGGGTGGGTTAATAAAACTGACATCTCAAACCAAAAGATTTAATTCGTTTTTTTTATTTAAAGGTGCTTGCAATTTCTGTGAAACCATTGTTACATTTAGATTTCTTGCTCATGTTTTTAGTTTATATTACCTTTCTTGTTTTCAGAACAGAGCCAGACTCCTGAAAAATCTGGCTCCGCTGAGGGTGGCACAGATGGGGATTCTGGGTCAAAAATCCTGACCACACTGAAAGGCAGCATGGGAGAAAGAATTAAAAATGCTCTTCAGAAATTAGAAGACAAAGAAAAGAAAAGGGCTGCCCGTAAAGTACAGGTATTATCTATTTTATGAATAAAGTTTAAATAAACATATTATAAAAATGGAATATTTAATGGTGTATGCCACCAAATGCATTTTGTAATTATTTGAGTTTGTAAACAGTAGCTGATTGGCTTTTATTCTCTAAAGATGTCCGAACTGCCCTTATTTGTTGTCTCTCTGCAAATTAAATGGAGCGCATGGGACGCAGAGGTGTTTCCAAGGCACCAGGGCCGGGATCTATACTGGCCAAGACCTGCTGACACGTCCACGTCGTGCGTCCTGGGCAACAGGTCCCTTCGGGGACCTGGCTAAGATCAGTAGGATCGATGATTCCTCCGAAGCCGGAGAATATTTGCCTGCATGGCGAGGAACCACCAGTCTGCACACCAATAAGCCAGACATGGGACAACGGATACTCACGCAACCCTCAGGTCCGGTATGACATCACACTGATGTTGGACAACAGGATGTATCCATCCGACATACAGGACTTCACGCTGGAGTTCACAGCCAGCGAACACAAGCAAGCAAGCAAGCAAGCAAGCAAATGGAGCGCATGATAGTTGCATTATGTCTAATGCCATAATTTCTAATTTTGTCTTTATTAATGAAGCTGTTTCAACAAAGGAAGCTTTCATGTCATGAAAGATCACAAGACACTTGAAAAACCAGTTTGAAGTCTACTAATCATGATGTCTGACCTCTGTTGCTAACTTCAGTGTGTATGTCTTTAAGGACAGGTATCTACACGTCTAGGCAATAAATGTACTCATTAGTTAACTTCTTTACTGCCTTCCATTACTTTCTGCGACATAGTGAGCATGAGAGAAATTGTGGACATGAAGGAATACGGAGACATAAAGGATAGAAAGAAAGAAACTGCCAGTAGGTCAGCATGGCCGAATGGATAAGAACGCATGTTCTTAAACATCTGTGCTGATGCTGAGGTAAGGGGTTCAAACCCTACACCGGACAGTTGGACTAAAATGTCCTTGACTTGGGGACATTAATTACAAGTACCTCTGAAGTCAGAGTGGGTTCGTCTGATGGTGAGGGATACTGTTAATAGGTAAAAGCTCATCCACACACAAAATTCAGTGCAGCACTACTGGAAGTAGTGTATATGGACTACGCTTGAGTTCAAAGCAGTGAGCACCAAAAAAAAAAACTGCCAAAGGTAAAGATCGAGTTTGCTCAAAGTATCAGGTACTAACAGTCTAGGATAGATACTAAAAGCAGACTTGAATCAAAAGTGACCTGGAATTAGCCATCTATTGCAAAGAGAAAAGGCAGGATGTGTAGACCTTGATAGACTTCATCACAGCAGAGACCATAATTGATATTTTTATAACTAACTAGATGACCTGTCCCGGCTTCGCTCAGCCCCTGGTGGGGAGCACCTCATTTAATTCATATTCGGCCCCTGCTCCCGTTACCAAAGCGGGGAGCATCTTATTTAATTCATATTCGGTCCCTGCTCCCAGTCCCGTCCCCCCCCCCCCCCCCCCCCCAAAAAAAAAGACGACACGGCCCGGCTTCGCCTAGCTCCTGGCGGGGAGCATCTCATTTAATTCATATTCAGCCCTTGCTCCCGTTCCCCAAAAAGACGACCCGCCCCGGCTTAATTCATATTCGGCCCCTGCTCCCGTTCCCAAAAAAGAAGCCTGGCCCGGCTTCGCCCAGTCCCTGGCGGGGATCGATCTGTCTGACTGTCTGTCTGTCTGTCCGTCCGTCCATCCATCTGTCTGTCTGTCTAATAATTTATTGGTTGCAGTTAGAACAACCTTAGATAAATGAAGACCAACTTACAAAAAGCATTAGTAAGAGCACTTAAAAGTTCTTTACATCTTCCCCCAACAATTAACTTGGGTAAATGGAGCGGCATCAGCAGCAGTAGAAGAAGAAAAAGAAGGAGGAGGAGGAGGAAGAGGGAGGAGAAGGAGGAAGGAGGAGGGAGGGAGAGGGAGGAGGATGAGGAAGGAGGAGGAGGGTGAAGAGGAGGAGGATGGGGGAGGGGAAGGAGGAGGAGGGGGAGGATGAGGGAAAGGAAGGGGAGGAGGAGGAGGATTATAACGCATATGCCTGTAGATAACTGTAGCGAAAAGGTCCACCTATTTGAGAAATACGCAACAATTTTACATATATAGCAATACTATTAAAAGTTATGCCCCCTCGCTATATATAAATTATAATGTAAATTAAAATATTAAATAATATTAAGTAAATAACTGTTTGTACACTAACAAACTATGGCAGTTGGCAGCACCAGAATGAGAAGAAGACGTGTAGAAAATTTCGTCTCAATCGGAAGGACCGTTCGCGAACACATAAAGGACATACAGACAGACAGACAGACAGACAGACAGACAGACAGACAGACAGACAGACAGACATTCTATTTTATATATATAGATAACATTAAAGTGAATTACATGGGTACTTCATTTGGCATTCTAGAATTTAACTAAACAATTTCATCTGCATACATCATTTCTGATGATCTTGGCATTTCTAACCTGCATTTAATTCACTCCTGCTTTTTCTGTGACAGCACCACATTTTGAATTCTCTGGATGTGTGCATGCATGCATGCATGCATTCATGCGTATGTTTGCATGTGTGTATGTATGTGTGTGTGTCTGTGTAAAAATGTGTGTGTCTGTCTGCCTGCCTGTCTCATAGCAGTGAAATATGAATTTGTTTATGTTTGGTAATTGTTTACAACATTTATTTTACAATGATTTTATTTTGCTTTCAATGTTAGTGTAACATTCATGGTAGATAGCTCCAGTGTGAAAGATTAGTGATTGTAAGGACCGAATGTAAGACAGGCCTGTGTGCCCAATTTGTGATCCTTTGAAAATAAAATTGGTTTGTTCATTCATTCCTCCAGCCATTCATTATTCATGGTCCTGTGACGGTGAAACATGATATTTCCAGATGGATGAACTGTATGCATGCAAACCTCATGATGATTGATCTATATGTTGTTTGTCCATCAAGAATGATGATGACCATTCATTTCATCCAGTGGGGTTGAAGGTATGGAGCCGTGGGTTCTAAGATGGCTGATAAGGCCTATTTTGGCTCGAAATGTTCTTTGACAATTTTAAAAAAAAATTAAGTTGCATGTCCTTCACAGGACGTAGCAGTCAACCCCAGCATTTTCGCTGTTCGTGATTCCTGGGCAAATTTTACGTTCATTAGTTTGCCATTGCTTTCTGAATGACCGGCTCCTATACCTTTTTCGAAAAAACCAGCACCGCTGCGTTTCGAACCCGGGTATACGGGCTCACAAACCATATGAACAAAGAAAGCTTGACGTTTCTGGAGGAGGATTTCCTGCAGTGGTCTTTCTGTCCTGCCGTTTCTTTAC
This sequence comes from Cepaea hortensis, assembly GCA_963921405.1. Lineage (NCBI taxonomy): Eukaryota > Metazoa > Mollusca > Gastropoda > Stylommatophora > Helicidae > Cepaea > Cepaea hortensis. The sequence continues at coordinate 378,292 of CAWUFQ010000193.1, read as the reverse complement.
AGCTCTTGCAGTCCTGGTTGCCTCACACATGACTGCACCCTTGTGTAATGATGCACGCCTCGAATTTCGGTCTCTGGCTGCAGTCTCCCAGGTGTCATGATGAATTCCAAAAGCATTCAGAGAGATTTTCAGTGTCTTTAAAGCGTTTCCTCTGGCCGCCTTGGGAGCATTTACCACAATGCAGTTCGCTGTAAAAAATTAGTTTAGGAAGCCTGTGATCTGGCATGCGAGTCAAGTGACCAGCCCAGCGAATCTGATTCTTCATCAGTAGAGTGTGGATACTGGGCATGGGCGCTCTTTCTAGGACTTCAGTGTCTGGGATCTTGTCTTGCCATTTAATCTTCGGTAGCTTCCTTAGGCAGACTGTGGAAGTAGTTTAATTTCCTAGTGTGTCGCTGATAAACAGTCCAGGTTTCACAAGCATATAGCAGTGTGGATAATACAACTGCTTTGTAGACTTTTAGCTTTGTTTGCAGGCTTATTCCAGTTCTGTCCCATACATTCTTGTACAGTCTGCCAAAGGCCACACTGGCCTTGGAGATTCTTGCATTCACTTCGTCATCAATTGTGGCAGCTTGTGACACAGTGCTGCCAAGATAGGTGAATTTGTCCACAACACTTAGTCTATGACCATTCACTTTGATATTCGGCACAGTGTGATTATTCCCTGGAGCTGGCTGGTACATAACTACAGTCTTCTCCAAGTTGATATTGAGCCCAAAGTTGGCACAGGCATGTGAGAAAGCTGTAACATTATGTTGCATGTCCGCCTCTGAGGTGGCGTATAGAGCGCAATCATCAGCAAACAGGAGCTCTCTGACGGTGTCGCTGTTAATTTTGGTTTTAGCTTTCAGCCTTCTAAGATTGAATAACTTTCCATCCATACGGTAGTTGATGTCTATTCCAATGTCGTCGTTCTTGAAGGCATTCATCAACATGGCTGAAAACAGACTGAACAGTCTTGGTGCCAGACACATCCTTGCTTCACTCCATTGGTGACAGGAAAGGGCTCAGAAAGTTCACCATTTTCCTGTACTCTTGCCTGCATGCCATCATGAAATAGCCGCACTATTTGGACAAACTTTTGTGGACAGCCATATTTTGCCATGATCTTCCACAGTCCTTCTCTGCTGACTGTATCAAAATCGTTGGTAAGGTCAATGAAGGTGGAGAACATTTCGCAGTTCTGTTCCTGACATTTCTCTTGCAGCTGCAATCTTGCAGCGAAAATCATGTCAACAGATCCACGTTCTTTTCCGAAGCCACATTGACTCTCAGGAAGAAAACCTTGATCGAGATGGGCTGTGAGGCGATTGAGAAGAATTCTGGCGAGTATCTTCCCTGCAATTTAAAGCAAGGAGATGCCTCGATGGTTGTCACAGGATTGGCGGTTTCCTTTACGTTTGTAAAGGTGGACTATTGATGCGTCCTTGAAATCTTGTGGCATGGTCTCGTTCACCCATATGATTGTAAAGACTTGGTGAAGCTGCTCTGTTAGGACCGGCCCACCTGCCTTGTATATCTCTGCTGGGATGGAGTCAGGACCAGGTGCCTTGCCGCTGGAGAGTTGCTGGATGGCTTTGTTTACTTCCACTATGGTTGGCAGGTCATCAAGTGTCTCATTTGTGTGAACTTGAGGAAGGCAGTTGATGGTTTCATCATCGAAGAAGGAAGTTGCATTTAAGATGTTGCTGAAATGCTCTGCCCAGCGTTGAAGGATTTCTTTCTTATCGGTGTCCAATGTTCCCCCATCTGCACTGAAGAGGGGAACTATGCCTGCTGATGTAGGACCATAGACCGCTTTCAGTGAGTCGTAGAAGTTTTTTCGTATGTCTGTCAGCAAAGCCTTGAATTTCATCAGCTTTGCTGCTCAGCCAGGAGTCCCGCATGTGCCGAAGTTTCTGCTGCACTACTCTCTGAATGTTCTTGAAGGCATCTTTTATTTTTGTTGACTTCGGGTCATTCAAATGTGCCTTGAGGAGAAGATGTTTCTGGTCCAGCAATTGGTTGATGTCTTCGGAATTTTAATTAAACCAGTCTTTATGCTTTCGGGGGGCTGGACCCAGGATTTCCATAGCAGTGTTGTAAATTATGTCCTTTAGTGCTCTCCATTCTGTTTCTGTATCCTGTTTACATGCAGCATTGGGCTTGAGGCGGTCTTCCAGCATATTTTCAAATGACTGCTGGATTTTCTTGCTGTTTAGGCGGGTGACATTTAGCTTTTTTTTTTTTTTTGCATTTTCACCCCTTGAGAACGCCGTGGTGGTCTGATGTGAATGTTTATTTTCGAGACAATGAGACGATGGTCTGTCCAACATTCGGCACCACACATGGATTTTGTCACTCGGACGTCTTGTCTGTCACTCCTCCTGACGATGACATAGTCAATGAGGTGCCAGAGTTTCCAGCGAGGGTGCATCCACGATGTCTTATTTCTCATGGGGAGACGGAAAATTGTGTTCGTAATCAGGAGATCATGTTCGGCACATGTCTGAAGGAGGAGGAGTCCATTGCTGTTACAATTTCCGACTCTGTGCTTTCCAATAATGCCACTCCAAGAGGTGGTGTCCGTGCCTGCACTAGCATTGAAATCCCCAAGGAGTATAAGTTTGTCTCCTTTGGGAACAGATGTTAATACATTGTGCTGGTCCTCATAGAACTTGTTCTTGACATCATCTTCGTTGGTCATAGTTGGTGCGTAGACACTCACAATGGTTGCATGCTTCTTTCCATTCAGCATGGGCAACCTAATGGTCATGAGCCTGTCGTTTATAGCCTTTGGAAATCCAGCTAATTTGCCGACCAGGGCCGACTTAATGGCAAATCCCACACAGAATTGGCGTCTTTCCTCGCTTTTCCTTCCACTCCAGAAAAATGTGTAGCCGGCACCTATTTCACAGATTTGGCCTTCTTCTGCAAGTCGTGTCTCGCTCAAGGCTGGAATGTCGATGTTGTACCTGTCCAGCTCTCTCCCAATCAGTGCTGTTCGTCTCTCTGGACCCGACGCGCCGTCTCTGTCAAGTAGGGTGCGTACATTCCAAGTTCCAATTGTTAAGGGAATATGGTTTCCTCTTTTAGCTTTACTTGTTTTATCTTTATTTGTATGTCGACCTCAGTTAGGGTACCCACCAACCGCGGCTAGCTGGTTAGGTAGTGATGGAGCAGACAATGTTTAGGGCACCTTTTCTAGCCCTTTCCTCATGCTATGGAGGTGAGCAGTGTGTTCCTATACAGGGATGCTCAGTCGCTCAGGGGGCTGCCGAATCCCACTGCTGCTCCGGTCAGTAGAAGACGACCATATGGCCTGAGCCGCCTGTGTGCAGGTCTGCGACTACGGCTGCCAGCGTACCCACGCCTGCCGCTTCGCCGCTCGCCCATCGCCACAGGGCTTGAAGTTGATATATGACGTTGGATGAAGAATGACTTGCTCGATGAATTGGATTAAAGTGAGGAAGAGTTGCGCAATTCGTCGACCTCACTCTCTCGCCTGAGTCCATCTGAATCCAGTGGCAAGACAAGTCGAGACGACTGGAGACGAATACAGGTGCAGTGGATGACCAGGGCGCTCTACGTGCCTTGCCGTGCTCATTACGTTCGACAACGCTTTGCAGGTAAACGCCGTCTTGCCCGTTGAATCAGGAATGATTTCTTCCGCGCAGTCTGCCGAATCCTGTCTTCACATGCTGGGTAGGCATACCCTTGTTTACCGCTTGGTTTGACACCAAATTGGCTACCCACGCCTGGTTTAGCCAGCCTCTCACAGCTCTTGCCCGGGGGTGGCCGCTGTTGCATGCTGACAGCTACTAGGAGCCACAGGCGCGAGCTGGGTGTCAGGCTTGGACCAGTGGGGGATGGGTCCTGAAAAGGACATGAGAGTCATCCTTACCAAAGGTGCTACCAATGCCTGACACCCCGTACCCCCCATGATGATTATGAAAATCCAGAAGACACTGCTGCTATTAAAGAAGCTCAAGAAAACATGGGAGATTATAAATTGAAGACGGCAGCTAATTATGTTGTCCCTGACAATTTAAGAATGAATGTGGAAAAGGCCAGAGGAAGACTTTTCATGCTTCAGGAGATGGTCTATTTATGGTTTTTAATTAATCTATTGTCATCATTATTATCACCATCATAATTATCATTAAAATTATCATCTTAATAATTAATTCCAGCTTTAAATTTAAACTAAATAATTTTCATTGTTTTCCCCCCACTTCTATCGATGGTATCCTGTTTAGTTAGTTAGTTAGTTAGTTAGTCGACAGATCATCCTCATTGCACATCGAACCATTCATGTCCATAAGTGCTCGGATCCCCTCCTCAGCAAATCCCACAGCGTGAAGCGGCTAACGACACCAGTTCTGTGTTGGCTTATCAATCTTCTTTGGCTTCCTGAGTAGTGTTCTTGTTTGGCCACCCCTCTTTTAATTTGCTGTTCTCGCAGTCTGGCCATGGTTGTAGATTCACAGTCATCACTTGGTTCACACAAAAGTCTTACTTCTCGTAGTTCAGAATGTCAGCCTGGTCCATGTCGCGTCCGCTCTCCACAGTAGCCTGACCTGCGAGCTTGTCAGCCGCTCATTTCCTTGTACTCCTGCATACCCTGGCACGAAGATGAAACTAATCTTTGCCAGCCGAGACCGCTCCAGAGGCAGCAACCATTCTCTTCGGATCGACCCCTCCTCTATCCTCTTGATCATGTTCATTGAGTCGCTAAGGAAACATGCCCTAGTGAATGTCTGTGTCTCGGGCCATGTTATTGCTTTACTTACTGCCATGACTTCCATGGTCAGGCTACTTGTGATTTCAGTGAAAGCACCAGAGTCCTCCTTCACAATTCTCCCTCCGGCCCGAGCTGTAAAGGCCCATGAGCTTCTCACATGTCGGACGACCGATCCATCTGTGTAGATGACCGCATCACCGTCTAGCGAATTCTCGAAAATCAACGCTTGTACTTCAGCCTCCACAGCAGCCGGACTTTCTTGTCTGCATTTTCTATCTGAAACTGAAAAGGATGTGCAGAAATCTGTTGGCACTTGCACCCACTCCTCGCCAGGTTCTAAGTCCTCAAGTGAACACACCTGTTGAAGAATGTCTTCGGCTTGACCCATCCACGACTGTCCTCTTTTTAACCTGCTGCCCTTCATCTTCCTAATGTCACTATGCAGTGAATGTTGTGTGTTTGCGTTAACTCTGAGGAAGGCGCGTGCCCTGCAAACTTGTATTCTCTCTTCAATGGTGGAAAATCAAGAAGGTAGCGCATCGCCCTGTGTCACATAATAGACCAACGTGATTTAACCAGTGATGAGAACAAAAGGCGTTCTGAATTAACGGCATGTTCGAGGCCAAAGGTTGTTTCAACAAATCCAGAAAATGTAACTGCACGTGTTTACATCTGATCGACGGATTGGGAACACTCGGTGGTGAGTGAGACGGGTCCCTGCATCGCTTTGACAGTTTGTCAACATTCGAATACAGATGGAACCCGTCGGATCCTGGTTGCAATCGGATGTCAGCCATCACAGGTCGGGCAGAGTTAACAGCTGCAGATGTGTAGGGGAAGTGAGTGAGATGACTCAATACACCACTTTGATAGTTTATAAACAGGTCTGATTGAAAGCGGAAGTACTCAGCTCGGAAGAAAACAGTCCATCTGTCATATAGAGTTTCCGGACATCACGTAGATTGGCAGATTGCTATTGACAACTGTTGTTGGGATCATACAGTAACTCGCTAGCTTGTTGGGGATGTCAAAACAAGTGATGACAACTCTGACAGTGACTACGCCAGGGAGGATAGATTCTTGACAATGGATGGTTGCCCAAATAACACCTGTGTGGACATAATGAATACCGTCACGCGACCGATTTTAGGTTTTGCCATAAACCATGATTGGGAGAAACAGTGTTGACCAAAACCGTGGATTATGATGGACGTGTTTGTGGGAGAGCTCTACAGTGTTAGATTAATTTAATATTAACTAGCATGTGTCGTTATGGCAAAGTGTAGCAGCCATCCCGGAATGAGGATAGTTTGCATAAGGTAGTCATATTGTATAATTAGTTCTAATTAATATAGACTGTAGCCTTGTTACAACTAGAGGGTGATGATTAGCACTGTTAGTGGAAAACTAGCTAGAGTAGGGAAGTGATACTTGGCTCTGTTAGTTGAAAATAGATTAGTGAAGTGTGGATAAGCTTTACTAGTTGAGAAGTGAGTAATGAGGGATAATTGGGATATTCCAGTAGGTGTCCCTGGTGGGCGGGGTTCCGCATTCTGTTTGTTGATGTTTTTTTTCTTGTCTTGGCCTGATGATAACCAATGGGTTGAGTCATCTGTCCCTGACAGAGTAGGTTCATTGTATTTTACTGAGCAAGGGCCAATGGCCACGATCATCTAATAGAGATCAGTGACGGAGAGGCTATCACCAGTTGTATGATCTATTTTACAGGTTCCCTCTGGTCGGGATGAAGCACACAGAATCATTGATAAATCCGATCCCGGATAAGTTATGATGCAGAAAGATTGGCCAGCCACCTTCTAAATGGGTCGGTGCTAGAAGAAGCTGATACACATGGCTCAGTGGAGCTGAATGGTAGAAGTATCCTACAGGATAAGTACCGAATGAGTTGTAGGTCATACCAGTCTTTAACACACCAGTAGTGTTGGATGTTCAGTCCACATATGACGATAACAGTAGCGACATTGGAGGAAAGATAACATTTAAGTGTAGTTGTTCCACGTGTCAAGGAAATCAGAACTGCCAGACAATATCTAGTAAATAAAGCAAGCCATTTTAGTCTAGATACAATGACTGTGTAAGAGTGAAAACTATAGAACCTATCGCAAGAAGAAAACGTCAGGTTCATAGGACAGTGTTCCATGTTTTTTTCACTGCGCAGGAATTATGAAGCTGAGTTTCTATAAACTATTAGGAACAGTTGTGTTAGGAACAATAATAGTATTTTTCACGGATTATATTTGAATGGGATTCAGATCTCATGGTCATCAGAGCTCCTGGAGGAGGACATGTCTGGAGAGAAGGACACGACTTCGGTGAGGTCCATTGTGATGAGTCTTGTGATGTCGTGTGATCCTTGCCATGATGAGTGGACTCTGAACATGAACTCTGTGGTCTGATCTATACATTTACATTAGAATACACGACACACATTTTCTTCGCATACACGTCTCATATACGTTACACTTTTCTTTTAATAAATTAATCTTTATTAATTTTTAGAAGCAAGAGTTGTTGAATATGTTGCGTTGGGGGAGAATGAGAGGGGGCATAGTACGACAGTGAGAGAGTGATAGGAAAAGGTGTCCATGGGCTGATGGAGTGTGTTGGACGGAAGCCGGTGGATTCTCCAGGATATTGATAGGGAAAAAATATTATAATGTGGGTGTTGACTCTCCTCACTCCAGGGACGACACTTTAAAGGAGGACACGACATTATTGGGGGCTCGATAACGGGATCTTTGGACAGCGGGATCTCTCGTAAACGGAATCCTTGGACAGCGGGATCTCTCGTAAACGGGATCCTTGGACAGCGAGATCTCCTGCAAGTGGGATCCTTTGACAGTGGGATCTTCTGACAACGGGGTCTTTTGACACGGGATCCTTAGTTATAAAACGGAGATATCATATTGGAGAATCCAGCTAGAGTGAGTGTGGATAGGGGTTAGGACAAATATCTTACCTGTTCACACTTCACACGTCTGCATAGGTCTGTGGTCCTGATTCTACTCTTTTCACTGAGTGAATGTGCTGTGTGTGGTAATATGTAGATTTATAGTACTTGTTCATATATCTGTATAGTAATTTGCAGTTATATTGTACTCGACCTGCTAGCTTACCTCTCTGTAAAATGGCCACCCCTAAACTAAGCACAGCAGAATTAAGGGCAAAGGGGGAAGACATGGGATTGTCGGGGTCTGCTCTAACGGATTACATACAGGAAGTGGAGAGAGAGTATCGTCAAGCAGAAAGGGAAGATCGAAAGGCCTAGTTGGAATTTAGAAGGATGGAGTTGGAACAAGAAGTTGGAAATTGGAAGCAGAGCAGGCTGCTAGGAAACTTGAAGCTGAGCAGGCTGCTAGGAAACTTGAAGCAGAGCAGGCTGCTAGGAAACTTGAAGCTGAGCAGGCTGCTAGGAAACTTGAAGCTGAGCAGGCTGCTAGGAAACTTGAAGCTGAGTAGGCCGCTAAGAAATTAGAAGCTGAACAGGAAGCACAGAAAAGGGAGCACGAGTACCGGATGCGGGAACTCGAGCTCAAGAGGCAATCTAATGGAGAAACTGAGGGAGCAGTTGGAGGTTCCTCCATCCCAGGCTCAACCCCAGCAGGTGGACATGGTTACCATGCTATGAAGTTTCCTTTAGCGGTCTACGAGGAGGACAAAGAGAAGATTGACCAGTACCTTCAACGCTTCGAGGCCATGTCCGTGGCTATGGGTCTAGAGCGTAACAAATGGAATCTCAAGCTATCCCAGGGATTACGCGGGACCGGCTACGAGGTTTATTCTCGCCTCTCACCAGGACATAAGAACAATTATGACGAATTGAAGACGGCTCTGCTGAAACGATTCGAGGTTACGTCACATACCTACCGGAAAAAATTTCGAGCAGCGAAACGAGAACCGGGGGAGTTGTTTGCCGCCTACAGTTTGCGTCTAAAATCTTATCTCCATAAGTGGATGGATTTGGCTGGGTTCGCACATGACTATGAGAGTCTGGAAGAGCTCATGGTGGTCGACCAGCTGAAGAAGCAAATGTCTAAACCTTTCAGGACGTTCCTGGGAGAATAAGGAGTGGAACGTATTGACCTTGTGACTAAATTAGCAGAACGGTTCGTCGAGGTACATGGGGAGGCAGGGGAAAACCTTTCCACCAATACCAAAAGTCAGGAGAAACATGATAAGAAGAAAGCCAAAAACTCAGGAGCCAAAAAAAGTGGGAACCTTATGTGCAAAAATCAGAGGATAGTTCAGAGAAGAAGAAGGAGGGAAGCAAGAGCACTTCAAGCTCTACACCAAAACGACCGTGGTCGGAGAAGTGGTGTTCAATTTGTAAGTCACCCTCTCACAATACGAGGGACTGCAAATCGAAGGCTAAGAACCCTCACTTCGCAGCATGTCAAGTGACTTCCAAGGAGGTTGTCACGGAAAATGCCAAGGTCAGCAAGGAAGCTCGCCACCAGGAGAGCTCACTCAAGTCCGGCAATAGAAAATCTAGGACCGGGAAATGGTGCAACCAATGCAAGTCAAATACGCACAATGCTATTGACTGCAGGGGAAAGTCAGGAGACACTCAACTCGTCGTGTGCCCCGGGAAACCTAAGGTGGAGCCCACCGAACAGATCGAGGCCGAGGAAGAGACTCCAGACCAGGAAAAACCACCTGTAGTGGAATTGGTAGAGGTTAACGGTCGTCAAGTGGAGTGTTTGTACGACACAGGACTGGACGGGGAGGCCGTGATTTCTGCGGATCTGGTACATCCAGAACAATTCACTGGTGCGACATGGGAGATACAGCCTGCACAGAAGAGTGCTGTGGCCATGAAGTTGCCCACTGCTAATGTGGAGATTCGGTCAAGGTACGTCACCGGCACCATCAAGGCCGCTGTATTGATCGATCCCATTTTCTCAGTAATCCTAGGTTGTCGGTATGTCTTTCTGGGAATACCCAGGGAGCCAATCCATATGGGAGCAATGCAGACTCGCTCTCAGACGAGAACGGAAGAGGCAGAAGCAATTGTGACTAACCCAATGCCGGGGGAGCTACGAACTGCCCAGAGTGAGGATGATACTTTAAGTCCTTGCTACAGAAAGCTGCAGAAAAGTGCTGATCCACCAGGACGGGGGCAGTACTACATGAAGAATAGGATACTCTACAGGAGAGCAGGAAGGGGAGACAACCTATACGGTCAGTTGGTCGTCCCGAAAGCTCACCGGTCCCAGATTCTTCAAATGGGGCATACCATCTCCTTTAGTGGACACATGGGTATTGCCGCCACCATGCAGCGGATTTCCTGCCATTACTATTGGCCGGGAATGACAGATGATGTGCGTCGGTATGTGAAGTCATGCCCTGAGTGCCAGAGGGTGGCACCGAAACACTGGACAGCACCGGTGGTGTTGGGTGAGATGCCCATCATGAACTCTCCTTTCGAGAGGGTAGGCATCGATATCGTGGGTCCACTTCCCAGGACTAGGAAGAGGAACATGTATATACTCACAATGGTGGATTGCTGTACAATGTGGGGTGAAGCCATACCGTTGACGACGATTGACTCGAAAAGAGTGGCGGAGGCATTGATGGAGGCCTTTACCAGATTAGGCTTTCCGGATCAAATTCTGACGGACAATGGGTCTCAGTTTTGTGGAAAACTCATGGAGGAGGTATTTAGGGTGTTTCACTCTAACCACATACATACCAGCCCTTACCACCCTCAAGCCAATGGACAAGTAGAGCGTTTCAACGGCACGTTGTTGACAATGCTCAGGAAACTAGCGCAGGAAAAACCTGATAGGTGGGATGAATATATCCCAGCAGCCCTTTTTGCCTATCGGGAAGTTCCTCATGGCTCAACAGGACTACCACCCGCTACGTTGCTGTTTGGTCGTCCAATCAAAGGACCGTTGGAAGCCATGTTGAGGAGTTGGACTGAAGAGGGGACGTCAGAAGAAGTGATCTCATCCTATAAATACGTGGAGGAACTGAAAGAAAAACTCCACAAGGGATGGACTCTGGCGAATCAAAACTTGAAAAAGGCCAGGAAAAGACATGCGGCTTACTACAACCGTAGGTCTAAAGAAAGATCTCTAGAGGTGGGAGACAAAGTCTTGTTGCTACTCCCAACGGGAAACAACAAACTGGAGATAGGTTGGCAAGGACCATTTCCCGTGGAAAGGGTGATATCCAGAACCAACTATCAGATCCGGATCCGGGGAAAGTCGAAGATTTTCCATATCAATCTCTTGCGGAAATACGAAGAGAGACCCGGAGACAAGGCAGCTCACCTCATGGCAATGGCAGTTGCAGTGGAGACTGAAGTGGGAACCAGCGAGGGCAGGGAATATCCCTTGGTACACCAGGAAACCTATAGGGATGTGCAAGTGAACCCTGATCTGACCTCCCAGGAGAGGGAAAGGATAACCCAGGTTCTCAAGTCTCATAAGGAGATACTAACTGATAAACCAGGACGAACGAGGACGAACGAGGTTGGTGGAGTTCGAGATGATTTGACCACGCAGGAGCCTGTTCGTCAAAAGGTTTACCCAGTGCCATTCTCTAAAGAAAAGGCCCTGGAGGAGGAAATAGAGAAACTGCTGGAGGATGACGTGATTGCACCATCCACATCCCCATACAATGCGGGGGTAGTTTTGTTACGCAAACCAAGTGGAGAACACCGGTTGTGTATAGATTACCGACTTCTGAACAGTCATACTCAGTTTCAGGTGGAACCTTTGCCGAATCCAACCCAGTTATTCGCTAGGCTCCATAAGGCTCGGTACTTTTCAAAGGTGGATCTGAGTCGGGGTTACTATCAGATACCAGTCAAACCGGAGATTCGACCACTGTTGGCTTTCAGTACACCCAGTGGACACTACGAATTCAAGGTCATGCCATTTGGACTCAGCAATGCACCCAGTGTGTTTACACGCATGATGAGGACTTTACTTGATCCTTTACAGGATCCGGCTATCATCTCATTCATGGATGATATTCTGATTTCCAGTGACAGCTTGGATGACCACTTGCAATCCTTGGAGAGAGTGTTTAATAGACTCAAGGAAGCATGGCTTACTGCTCGTCCAACCAAATGCATGATTGGTTACCAGACTCTGGAATTTCTAGGTCACACCATCACTCCAGGACACATTGTCCCAGAAGAGAAGAACCTGGAGAAAATCAGAAATGCACCAAGGCCAAAAACGAAGAAGGATGTGCGATCTTTTCTCTCGTTGTGTGGGTTCTACCACAAATTTATCCCACATTTCACTGAACTGGGAGCTCCATTGACGGAAACCTTGAAAAAGGGATTCCCGGACCAAATCATTTGGACACCAGAATGTGAGAATGCCTATAGTCAGTTAAAGGAGGCCTTGGTCAGCAAACCTGTATTACAGCTCCCTGACCTTTTCAAACCATTTGTGTTGAGAACGGATGCGAGTGCGATTGAGATTGGGGCAGCTCTGTTACAGGAAGGAAAAGACGATGCTTCGGTTTTGAAACCTGTAGCATACGAAAGTAAGAAACTACTCCAGGCGGAGAGGAATTATTCAACCGTCGAGAGAGAGAGAGAGAGAGAGAGAGAGAGAGAGAGAGAGAGAGAAAGAGAGAGAGAGAGAGAGAGAGAGAGAGAGAGAGAGAGAGAGAGTGCTTGTCCCTCGTATGGGCAGTGCAAAAATTCCAGCCATATTTGTATGGAGTTAAGTTTCGAGTCCAATCGGATCATCAGCCCTGATGTTCCTGGCTACTTCTCAGAAGCTCAACGCGCGTTTGATGCGATGGTCGTTGCTACTTTAACCTTACAATTTCACAGTGGAGTACATTCCTGGGAAGGAAAATGTTGGAGCGGACTTCTTGTCAAGACACCCAGCTCCTGAAGAAGAAGAATGAATCATCTGGATTAAACTCACGGTGGAGAAGAGTGAGATGGACTACTCTCTTAAGAGGGGGCCTATGTCACATAATAGACCAACGTGATTTAACCAGTGATGAGAACAAAAGGCGTTCTGAATTAACGGCATGTTCGAGGCCAAAGGTTGTTTCAACAAATCCAGAAAATGTAACTGCACGTGTTTACATCTGATCGACGGATTGGGAACACTCGGTGGTGAGTGAGACGGGTCCCTGCATCGCTTTGACAGTTTGTCAACATTCGAATACAGATGGAACCCGTCGGATCCTGGTTGCAATCGGATGTCAGCCATCACAGGTCGGGCAGAGTTAACAGCTGCAGATGTGTAGGGGAAGTGAGTGAGATGACTCAGTACACCACTTTGATAGTTTATAAACAGGTCGGATTGAAAGCGGAAGTACTCAGCTCGGAAGAAAACAGTCCATCTGTCATATAGAGTTTCCGGACATCACGCAGATTGGCAGATTGCTATTGACAACTGTTGTTGGGATCATACAGTAACTCGCTAGCTTGTTGGGGATGTCAAAACAAGTGATGATAACTCTGACAGTGACTAAGCCAGGGAGGATAGATTCTTGACAATGAATGATTGCCCAAATAACACCTGTGTGGACATAATGAATACCATCACGCGACCAATTTTAGGTTTTGCCATAAACCATGATTGGGAGAAACAGTGTTGACCAAAACCGTGGATTATGATGGACGTGTTTGTGTTAGATTAATTTAATATGAACTAGCATGTGTCGTTATGGCAAAGTGTAGCAGCCATCCCGGAATGAGGATAGTTTGCATAAGGTAGTCATATTGTATAATTAGTTCTAATTAATATAGACTGTAGCCTTGTTAAAACTAGAGGGTGACGATTAGCACTGTTAGTGAAAAACTAGCTAGAGTAGGGAAGTGGATACTTGGCTCTGTTAGTTGAAAATAGATTAGTGAAGTGTGGATAAGCTTTACTAGTTGAGAAGTGAGTAATGAGGGATAATTGGGATATTCCAGTAGGTGTCCCTGGTGGGCGGGGTTCCGCATTCTGTTTGTTGATTTTTTTTTCTTGTCTTGGCCTGATGATAACCAATGGGTTGAGTCATCTGTCATTGACAGAGTAGGTTCATTGTATTTTACTGAGCAAGGGCCAATGGCCACGATCATCTAATAGAGATCAGTGACGGGGAGGCTATCACCAGTTGTATGATCTATTTTACAGGTTCCCTCTGGTCGGGATGAAGCACACAGAATCATTGAAAAATCCGATCCCGGATAAGTTATGATGCAGAAAGATTGGCCAGCCACCTTCTAAATGGGTCGGTGCTAGAAGAAGCTGATACACATGGCTCAGTGGAGCTGAATGGTAGAAGTATCCTACAGGATAAGTACCGAATGAGTTGTAGGTCATACCAGTCTTTAACACACCAGTAGTGATGGATGTTCAGTCTACGTATGACGATAACAGTAGCGACTGATGTTCACATTGGAGGAAAGATAACATTTAAGTGTAGTTGTTCCACGTATCAAGGAAATCAGAACTGTCAGACAATATCTAGTAAATAAAGCAAGCCATTTTAGTCTAGATACAATGACTGTGTATGAGTGAAAACTATAGAACCTATAGCAAGAAGAAAACGTCAGGTTCATAAGACAGTGTTCCATGTTTTTTTCACTGGGCAGGAATTATGAAGCCTGAGTTTCTATAAACTATTAGGAACAGTTGTGTTAGGAACAATAATAGTATTTTTCACGGATTATATTTGAATGGGATTCAGATCTCATGGTCATCAGAGCTCCTGGAGGAGGACATGTCTGGAGAGAAGGACACGACTTCGGTGAGGTCCATTGTGATGAGTCTTGTGATGTCGTGTGATCCTTGCCATGATGAGTGGACTCTGAACATGAACTCTGTGGTCTGACCTATACATTTACATTAGAATACACGACACACATTTTCTTCGCATACACGTCTCATATACGTTACACTTTTCTTTTAATAAATTAATCTTTATTAATTTTTAGAAGCAAGAGTTGTTGAATATGTTGCGTTGGGGGAGAATGAGAGGGGGCATAGTACGACAGTGAGAGAGTGATAGGAAAAGGTGTCCATGGGCTGATGGAGTGTGTTGGACGGAAGCTGGTGGATTCTCCAGGATATTGATAGGGAAAAATATTATAATGTGGGTGTTGACTCTCCTCACTCCAGGGACGACACTTTAAAGGAGGACACGACACCCTGCATGCTGTATCTCTTGTACATCCAAGAATAATGCGCATAGCTTCATTCTGTATCCTTTCCATCCTTTCTATCTGCTTACGGCTGAGAGTCAGGATTGCCATTTCATATTCCAAAACAGACATGACCAGCCCTTCGTACAGAAGACATAGATGGCGCTGCTCACAGTTTGCTGCCGCCATCACCCGCATCGCAGCCAAACCCCGCTTGGCCTTTGTTATCACCTGGTCTATGTGCTCATTATAATCAAGGCTTCGATCAAACCGTATCCCCAGGTAATTCATTGCCTGCGTTCTTTCCACCGTCTCTGAACACAGCATTACAGTTGGTGTTGGAGTGTTGACAATATGAATATTCAACGAGAACCAAGTCACTGTTGCCTTTGTTGGGTTGACCATTGCCCAGCTTCATCACACCAAGTACTTATGCGATTGAGTTCGGTTTGTAGTTCCACAGCAACCTGCTCTCTATCCTTACCCTGACGGTATCCTGTTTAATTTCTCTAATCAAAACCACTTGTTGACCGAAGACATTTTCTGCCCAAGAGGCCTTCACATTGGGGTATGTGTTCTTCTTTGTATCCTTAGTCTTCTTCTCTGTATTTTGCCATGTTGGCTTCACTGAGCCAAAAAATCTGTGTGTCAGTACAGGGTTGGAGTGGGCCATTAGATAAAAGGGATGGTTTGGATGGTTGGTTTGTTGGATGTTTGGTTGCTTGAATAGTTTAATCTGTTGAATGCATATTGGTTGGTTGGATGGTTTCAGATGGTTTACATTTTTGATGGTTTACATTTTATGCATTAAGTCTTTGGAAATTAGAAAAAGAAATCTTGCATGTTGCTTAGAACCAGTTTTAACTTACAGCTGCGAATCCTGGAAAATTATTAAACAGGCGAAAATTCTTTAGAAGCATTGGAGATGTAGTTTTATAGATGAATGCTGAAAATTTATTGGACAGCCAAAATTAGATATCTGGACATTTTGAGGGAGGCTAAGTCGCAAAGACAACTTATCACAATCATCAGAAAGAGGCAGTTATAATTTTTAGCCGACATTATGAGAAGACAAAAACTGGAACATGTTGAGACAATCAGAATGATTTATAGAAAGTGAGATAGAGGAAGACAGCATGAAAACAAATCTTGACAGTCTTGTGTCATAGCAAGGACGGGAGTCAACAAATGAATGATACAAGCCGACAGAGATTGTAATTTGTGGAGAAGCATGATCACCTAGCCAGTCGGCAAGGCACTTGATGATGATGAAGAGGGAGTGTTTAGTTGGTTGTGTGCTTTCCACATACATCACTTTCTGTCTTCCCTTGCCTCTACTGCCTAGTGTTTTCTCATATACTGCTAATTTCTATATTCCCCCTCTTCTGTTGATTGGCCACATACATTTCGTACCTTTTTCTTGTTCTAATGGTGTTTGTTTTCTTCTCTGTCCATGATATATTCAACATTCTCCTAACAAACCACATCTGAAATATGCCAGGCAATAAATTGCAGAATCTATTCTGTACTGCTGATTTGTTGAAATTCTTCACTGTAAGGGTGCAATGCTGAGTTCTCATCATCTTGTAAAATAACAGAAAGGTAATAAAGGTAGTAAATATAAGTGGGCTCCTGTTCGTGCCATGAGGGGTTTGGACTATTTGGTGCTAGAACCATGTTTTTAGGCCAGTCGGTACGCAGTGGGCGATTTGGTCAATGTCACGCCTGCCATCTTTACTTCCTGTAACACTTTCTCGTACCCACTGTTAAGTCAAGTAAAATCAATGAGTATGCTCAGGAAGATAGAGATAGCATGGGTCCAAAGACAGTGGTTGTTGTCTCTGGAGCGGTCACGGCCGGCAAAGATTAGTTTCATTTTCATGCCAGGTCATCTGGGTGTACAGGCAAATGAGCAGGCTGCGAGGCTTGCAGGTAAGGCTACTATGGAGGGTGGACGAGCCATGGACCAGTGTGACGGGACAGCCCCGGCCGCATCATAATTACCCAAGTTTTCAAGGAATTACAGAGCCCACAATATTTTTCTAAAATTCTCTAAAAGAATAAACGTTCCCCAGAAGAGGATAAAAACGTAAGAGAAAAATACAGAGTCACTTAGAGCCCGCACTATCAATTTTACTACATTAGTAGATCAAAGCAACGTCTGGTCTCTACATCTAAGAGATTTTCCCTTTTAATGTTCTGATCAACCAGACATCGCGGAGCCAGTCAGTGTTAGTTTACAAGCCTGCGGTTGGAATAAGGACTAACACCTGACGTTCAACAGGACCTAACGTGTGAACCAGCCACGGCAGAATGGGAGATAAGAGGGCCATCCAGACCCGTCTGAAATAATACATGGCAGTGCTACTCAGGGAAAAACCCCGTGTGATCCAAAGACGGCAATATAATGCAGGCCTAACACCTATCTATAAGTCCAGACATTGGGGAGACGGGACAACGTCTGTAATTGCCACCACAAAGGAGCAATTAGGACCAGATGCTTAACACCTCACTGCAATACGGGCGGCAAAGTAGGAACACATGGCTGACACATTCCTGCCAGCAACCGGGAAGGCTTGTGTTAACCACAGATTGGTATGTAGTTAAGACGCAACGTCTGTTGCAGGGGCCAATTCATTGTTTCAGGAATGTGGCGGGGCATCGGTCAATTTGATTGACAAATGAAACTACCGTCCACAGGAAAGGAGGAGGGGTGAAAAGAATTTGGCACTTAATCCATCTGGGTAAACCATCTTACATGGAAAAATAGGCGGAGTTAATGAAAATGGGACATATTAATTAACCAACCTGGAAACTAGCCAGGAATTGAATAGAATAAAACTACATGCATGGCCAGCAAGACTTCAGACGCAAATTCACAATAGCATTCGTAGGATACCTACTGGAGAAATATTAACATTTCATTCTGTTGGACTTCTGTACGAAGTATTATGATGGAATTTCCTAGCTATAAACCAGATCTCTTAGGAGCAATGGACAGTCAACAACCCATATCAGGAAGTGACTTAGCCTTGTGAGGGACCAATTTGGACTCCTTCAATCTGACAGTGAACTGCGTCTCACTGGGGGAAGCATGATCTATGTGACCTCATAAGTTACGTATACCATACCATAATCATCATCATCATCATATGATCATCAATAGCAATAATAAACACAGTTGTTGTATTTTAAACTCAGTTGTCTGTATAATTCTAAATGTTTATAAATGTTTGTGTAGCGTAATCAAGTACACACCTTATATCATTTAGTGGGGGTTCGCACATATTGTCCAGAAGGGAGAATCTATGTCCGGGAGGTATCTTGCCTATGCAGTCATAAGTAACCAGATTACGTTGCATGTCTTAACTCCTCCTTTCTCACTTCTGGTGATACCAAGTACAGCCACATCTATATATATAGATATATTCTATCTTCAACGAGCCACTTCTTGGCTGTTTTCTTGAGTATCAGGGACAGTGTCTTAAATCAGCATAACAGACATTTGTTCCACGTTTTCTCTCTGTGATCTGGGGTAGCAATTAGTTCCTTCTGACAGAGTTAGGGGATCTTAAACTGCATCCAGAACTAAACAGAAGAAAATGATTTTGGCTGAGTGGTTGCCCAACCGGGAGCTACCTCAAGCCAGTTGGTGACATATTGGTCTGCTCGTCCGCTATAGAATCCGGGAGTACACCCTAGAAAATTTTGGTTCGCTTCCGACTTATTGGTCTGCTCGTTCGCGATATAATCCGGGAGTAAACCCTAGAACACTTTGGTTCGCTTGCAAGGAACGAACCTATTTCAAATCTGTTAGTCTGGTATTATTCTGGTTTTGCCCGGGGATAGAACCTAAGTCATTCTCACTTACATTCTTAGCAGCATTAGTTAGTTATAATTTATTTCTAATGTATTAGCTTGCTCGATCGTAAGCAAGATTTTGACATATTAGGAATTCTCATCCATGAGAGAATCAGAGAATAAATTCTAGACTATTGATTTTCATAAACCATTCTTTCATTCTTCACCCATTACATTTGCTAAGTATTAACTTAGGAATTTGTTTCTAGGGAAGTTTGTAGAATTTAAATAACTTGTTAAAAAGTTAATAACGGATAATATCATATGAGTTAATTTACATCATTCACCAATGTAGAATTAATAATCACATTAATTAGTGATATTAATTAGTTTATTGATGATTTACTTGATGATTTTTTGATTACATGCTTTATCATTTGATTTAATCATGAATAATTTGATAATGCATAATTACTTCAGTGTATGACGGACTGCTTTGCATCAACTTTCTCACTCAAATTCACTACTATCATTCTCATAGCAGTGTCAGTTCCTCTTGTCACTATCCTGCTCTAGCATAAATCTAACTAGCTCTGTGTAGGGTAATAATATAATTACTTACCTGAGTTTAAGCTGAGAAGAGATCATGGATGCACGCACAGATTTCTTAGAGTCCGCTAGAGGATGGGGCATAAGGCTCAGCTTAGTAGGAGAGAAGCTAGAACTATTTATTAGAGATGAAATGGATTGGTGGGACAAAGAAGATGAACAGATGATGAAAAGACTTGCAGAATTAGAAGCAGATATGCGTCACAAAGCTGAAGAAGATGAGATTAAGAAGAAGCAAATTGAAATACTGAACATGGAGGAATCTACCAGCTCGATTGAGGAAAAGCCAATCACTCAACCCGAAACTCTGATAGAAAGCGGGGAAGCTGACCGTCACAAAGAAGAGGCACGCATTCCTTCGCAAACCCCCATGGCTCAGAAAAAAAAAACTTGCGCACAGAAAGGCAGATGCTTCCCTCAATTCCGAAAAATAAACGGAATATGGAAAAATGTACTCAGGGTACAGTAAACAGTCACAAATGTGAAAAATGTTTACACCACAATAAAAGCGGATTAGCTGGCTTGGCAACCCAGCAATCTCAGGAGCTTCCTAAGACTTCCCAAAGGAGAAAAATCCAGGAGGAGGAGGACCTGAGGAAAACTATTAAAGAGATCGAAGGCGAGACCTTACCCGATTCTCTTATTCCCTTCAGTTCAGATAAACTAGGAGTGGAAATGAATTCAGCTGAGACTGGAATGGGTGTAAAACAGGATTCCAGTGTTTCTTTCTATGTGGCCACACAAGATGAAACAATTATCAGTATGAATTACTTATCTCAGGTGGGGGATGGCATTGAAAATGACACCCCACAACATTCACTTCTATTGGATTTGGCACAAGAAAACCAGACCAGGGAGAGAATACCTCAATTGGACTTGGCACAAGAGAGCCCGGCCATGGAGGAAAAACAAGACACGGAGGAGAATTCTTACGATGTCAGTATCTTGGAGTCTTTCGAAAAGGAAACTCAAGATACACAAAACATTCATGTAGGTTATACCACGGACTCTGATTCAGGGACGATAAACATGTCTGCTAACAACAAAGAAGAAAATACTTCTTTGGACAGGATGAAGGTAATACATATCATCAACACAGCTGAAGCTAACAGGGGATCACAACTGATGGACTCTGCAGCAGAACAAAACCGGAGCGGTTGGTATACTCAACACTCAGGACCTTGTTTACCTTTCACTTCAACCAATGTTGGATGGGGAGAACAGCTGTTTATGTATACTTCTACAAGGAGTGATACAAATTCACAGTTCTTGGGGAACAACATGATTTCTCAAAGCTGGACAACTTCTACTAGCCTTAGACTTTCAAACACAGATTCAAAATGGAACTCTGTTGAAGAGGAACGCACCTGGATAAATAATTATCGAGGGAAGAAAACTCTTAAATCAGGAGGGAGTAAACGGACGCCCTACCAAGAAAGAGGCAAGTATGAGTTGAATGCACATCATAAAATTCTGATGTTTAGCAAATTTCCTGCCAAAAGGAGGAGATTAAAGGATTTTATTATGATCTTTGGCCGACGGAGGAAAAGAAAATGGAGCAACATTACTGCGACCAATTCTTTTAAGAAAACACTGATGGCACTTCCTCTGCTTATAGGACAAGGGCCAGAAATAAAGAGGATAATAACAGTCTCTCTGCGGCGCAGGAGAATCTTGTTATACATTTTGCAATTTCCCGGCTGGGAAAAAGTAAAACCTCCAGAGGACAGGACATTACCGAGCAATAGCCCGGAAATCCGACACAACACCAGAAGCAAAGATTTGCAAGATTTATCCTGGGAGGATGGACATGGGATATTTCTTTTGACTCATAGAACATCCCACTGCCACAAAGAATATTGGAAACCCAGACTTGGAGGCAGTTGGAGAACGGAGAGAACTTAGATACATTCTTGAATGCTGCCGAGGCTCTGTTATAGGCTTCATTAATGAACCTACTTAAATTGGAGAGTTATGTGACGGGACAGCCCCGGCCGCATCATAATTACCCAAGTTTTCAAGGAATTACAGAGCCCACAATATTTTTCTAAAATTCTCTAAAAGAATAAACGTTCCCCAGAAGAGGATAAAAACGTAAGAGAAAAATACAGAGTCACTTAGAGCCCGCACTATCAATTTTACTACATTAGTAGATCAAAGCAACGTCTGGTCTCTACATCTAAGAGATTTTCCCTTTTAATGTTCTGATCAACCAGACATCGCGGAGCCAGTCAGTGTTAGTTTACAAGCCTGCGGTTGGAATAAGGACTAACACCTTACGTTCAACAGGACCTAACGTGTGAACCAGCCACGGCAGAATGGGAGATAAGAGGGCCAGCCAGACCCGTCTGAAATAATACATGGCAGTGCTACTCAGGGGAAAACCCCGTGTGATCCAAAGACGGCAATATAATGCAGGCCTAACACCTATCTATAAGTCCAGACATTGGGGAGACGGGACAACGTCTGTAATTGCCACCACAAAGGAGCAATTAGGACCAGATGCTTAACACCTCACTGCAATACGGGCGGCAAAGTAGGAACACATGGCTGACACATTCCTGCCAGCAACCGGGAAGGCTTGTGTTAACCACAGATTGGTATGTAGTTATGATGCAACGTCTGTTGCAGGGGCCAATTCATTGTTTCAGGAATGTGGCGGGGCATCGGTCAATTTGATTGACAAATGAAACTACCGTCCACAGGAAAGGAGGAGGGGTGAAAAGAATTTGGCACTTAATCCATCTGGGTAAACCATCTTACATGGAAAAATAGGCGGAGTTAATGAAAATGGGACATATTAATTAACCAACCTGGAAACTAGCCAGGAATTGAATAGAATATAACTACATGCATGGCCAGCAAGACTTCAGACGCAAATTCACAATAGCATTCGTAGGATACCTACTGGAGAAATATTAACATTTCATTCTGTTGGACTTCTGTACGAAGTATTATGATGGAATTTCCTAGCTATAAACCAGATCTCTTAGGAGCAATGGACAGTCAACAACCCATATCAGGAAGTGACTTAGCCTTGTGAGGGACCAATTTGGACTCCTTCAATCTGACAGTGAACTGCGTCTCACTGGGGGAAGCATGATCTATGTGACCTCATAAGTTACGTATACCATACCATAATCATCATCATCATCATCATCATATGATCATCAATAGCAATAATAAACACAGTTGTTGTATTTTAAACTCAGTTGTCTGTATAATTCTAAATGTTTATAAATGTTTGTGTAGCGTAATCAAGTACACACCTTATATCATTTAGTGGGGGTTCGCACATATTGTCCAGAAGGGGGAATCTATGTCCGGGAGGTATCTTGCCTATGCAGTCATAAGTAACCAGATTACGTTGCATGTCTTAACTCCTCCTTTCTCACTTCTGGTGATACCAAGTACAGCCACATCTATATATATAGATATATTCTATCTTCAACGAGCCACTTCTTGGCTGTTTTCTTGAGTATCAGGGACAGTGTCTTAAATCAGCATAACAGACATTTGTTCCACGTTTTCTCTCTGTGATCTGGGGTAGCAATTAGTTCCTTCTGACAGAGTTAGGGGATCTTAAACTGCATCCAGAACTAAACACCATCAGAAGAAAATGATTTTGGCTGAGTGGTTGCCCAACCGGGAGCTACCTCAAGCCAGTTGGTGACAACCAGGCAGATATACTGAATGCTATACGAGAAGTCAGCTTTGATGTACAATGAGAATGATCTGTCAACTAACCAACCAACCAACCAACCAACCAGCCAGCCAGCCAGCCAGCCAACCAACCAACCAACTATCTAACTAACTAGGTAGCTAGCTAGCTAGCTAGCTTGCTCCTGCCCGCCGCCCGCCCACCTGCACGCACAGACGGACGGACGGACGGATGGACGGACAAACGGACTGACTGACTAACTAACTAGTAAAGTAAAAAAGTAAAGGAGCTTTTTACATGCTTTAAGACACATTATGTCTATGGTGCTAGACTGATATTTTAATAGACTAACGGTCACAGTATCAAATTGGCCACCTTTACTTCTTAAGACATTGTCTGGTACACATTAGGGTGTACATATTGGGAGCTCAGGTCAAGTTAAGAAATCTTCTCTAATGCGGATTTAAACCCATGACAATGAATAAACAAAATTTATTTTCAAAGGGTCACAAATTGGGCCCACAGGTCTTTCTGACATTTACCCTTCCAACCACTAATGTTTCGTACATCAATTGTCTGTTGTGCATGTTACATGCACTTAGAAAAAACTTTGTCTGATGAATGCTGTGAACAAAAACAATTCATATTATTATGTTATGAGACAGTCTGGTAGGCAGACAGACATGTACATACACAGACACTGACACATGCATACACACATACATAATTACACACATTCATAATACCTACATAATTAACACAAACTCTCACAGTTATACACCCACTCAATAACACACAAATACACAGTTCCTCACATATCTCTCTCCCCATCTCCCACTTGGAGGCTAGCATCTTCCATGGCTCCCAACAGCTGGTATATTATTACCTGGGGCTTCAAATGAAAACCTGAAAAGTGGGATAGAAATTACAATAACCATGCTATTGTGTTGTAACCTGTCAATATTGTTGTTAAGGATGTAAAAAGTGTTGAGCACATGACATCACGGTGCATACATAGTGACGTCATAATGACAGTTTAAAGATGGCCGCCCCATCTTTGACATGCACCAAAGAGGAGCAGTATTCTGTTATCCATTTTTTTTTCATAAGTGAAGGGGTGAAACCTATAGACATTCATCGGTGAACACAGATCCTGTATGGTGATGCATGCCTGTCAGTCCAGCAAGTATATGAGTGGAATCAATCAATCAATCAGGTGCCGTCTCCGCAATGAAGGTTGGCTGCAATGGATCTCCAACACTGTCTGTCTCTTGCCTTGACTGTACATTCTGTCAGGCTGATGTTCGTCCATCTCTTGATGTTATCTTCCCAATTGTATCATTGTCTACCTCTTGCTCGCTTGCCCTCAACCTTGCCTTCCAGTATTAGTTAGTTAGTCGCGGTTCCAACTTCACAGCAACGGGTCGTCCCCATTATGCTCCGTTCCTGTGCCAGTGAATATCACATAAAACGCTCCCCACTGCCCAATGTGAAAAGTGAAAAAGACAGGAGTCTCGAAAAACAACAGCCCGCACAGATACACTGCATAATGCCGCCGCCAGAGTGTCAACACAATAGTCCCCCACGAAACATCCAGTTTATCTCTGATGGAATCGGCAGTAATTTTCCCATCTGAATGTTTCCTAGATGTTCACCCACACAGTACACGAAAATACAGTTCATCGTCGATGGCAGTGGCAGTCAACCAGAAGCCCAGCAGCCACGCATTTCTGCATAAGGCAAAAACCGGTCAACTCTGGGACATAGCCAGCTGCCATCGCTCCGAACATGCAGCCACGTTCCAAAAAACCTCAGGCAGATTCAGAAGCATTTCACACGAAACTCACAGCTCACAGTGTCGCGCCATGCACTCACTCAGTAGCAGGGCGACGAAACCTTGAAGCCTCCTTAGTCGCCTCTTACGACATGCGTGGTAGGCTACAGTGTTGCTATTCTTTGCTTCCCATATGGGCCCCGGCAACACACGGGAGGCCTTCCAGTATGGTTTTTATAAGAGTATTACGTCTTTTAACGTGGCCAAAATATTTCACTTGTCTCCTCTTTATTTCTTTCATCAATTCTCTCTTCATTCCCAGTTTTTCTAGGACCTATGCATTTGATTGTTTTTGTTTCCATGAAATACGACCTATTCGTCTGTATATCCACATCTCCAGGGCTTCTATGTGACTTTCTAGTTGCTTGTTCAATGTCCAGGATTCCGCGCCATACAATAGCGTTGAATATACATAGCATTTGACAATTCTCATTTTTAATGCGTTATTAATCTCTCTAGATGTTAATACTGATTTCATGCCGTTGAAAGCATTTTTGAGTGGAATAGGAAGTATTAAAACGGCGTGACTTCTGTGACAGACTGTTCACGACCGGGTCAGCCACACTGAGTAGTGACCCCAGATAATTTTTTCTACAGGAATCCAAGCACTTTATCGACGCTGGATTACTTCCATTGAATGCAATGGTGACAACATTGAAAAATGATACATTTGTTTCTTTACTTGTTTTTTCCTGAATATATTCACATACAAAAATATTTAAGGTTTTCATTTGAAACCTCCTCATATATATCATCTGAATTGATTTTCAGATCCACGAATACAAGAAAGACTTTAATGAGAGGCTACTTGCATTGAGAGACAAGAAAGTGGCGCTGATTGCTGAGATTCAGGACATCGTTAATCAGCTGCTGGAGATCCAGACAAAGCTGGACCCAGAGCACCATCTGCCCATCCCTGTTGTTCCTGACATGCAGATGGACGAGATGCCTGAAAAGTAAGGACACCTGGGATAGAAGTGGTTTAAGGGAGTCCTGTAGCAAATACTAAGTGTGGGGTGTGAAATCTTGCCGCTTCCTCACTATCGTACCTTCTCGGATAATTCTGAAAATTAAACAGTATAAATTTTTTAAAATCTAGATAGTTAAATTTCTTAACTTGTTCTGTGTTTTGTTTTTCTGTTCTGAGCTGTAGTCCTTGAGGGATCCTAGATAGTGCATTCATTTTTGCCTACAACATCAGCAAACAAATAAAAGTTTCAATGTTGAAAATTTTGAGAACCTGACGAGATGCATTGAAATATGCCAGGCAATAAATCATGCAATCTATTGTTTGTTTCTTCGTTATTCAAATTCACTATGGGAAAACATTGTTTTGAATTTCGAGAATGTGCATCTTTTCTGTGTCCACATGCAGATTTGTGTGCGTGTGCGCGCGTGAGTGCGAGTGCACGTGCATGCGTGCATGAGTGCGCTAGCTTTGAAATCAAGTGTAATCCACACACATGCTACTACTACTGTAATTGCTGCTACTGGTGATTGCATTACACAGATTGTTACTTGTGGGCTAGCATTCTCTGATGTCAACCATTGATTGTTTTACAAAAACAAAGGAAGAAAATTAATGCTTTTGAAAAATATTACAGAAAATTCTTAGATTACCAGCATTCTACAAGCTTTGAACATTGTAGAAAACTGCTCATAAACATCAGAAACTAAAATACTTTAGCCACATCAAGCATCACAATGGCTTAGAAAGAGCAATAAAGGAAGGCAAGCTCCCTGGAAGTCAAAAGGATCGACTTCATTGCACCAGGTTGCACTGAACTGAACGATGTAGATTGAAATAGAATCCACAACCTTCGGAGTACAAGGCAGGCCGCTATATAGTTATTATGGTATATAAATACCCTTGTTTTATATAGTATTGCTAATGATGTTGTGTCCTATATGGTATTGCTAATATTGTACTTTCCTTTTTGGTATTGTTAATAATGTACTGTCCTATATGGTATTTCCTTAGAATGCTGGAATACACCAGAAACAGTCTAAAGAATTTCAAGGTTGAATATGAACAGAAAAAGAAACACGCACACTTGATTGATGCAGACAGCGTGGCAGGAAGTAATGGCGGCAGCGCATTTGGGTTTGGATTTGGTGGTGGCACTGCTATCAATGGACCATCTTCATTGGCTGCTCCATCAGAGAAACAGGCAAGCAACTGTTCTTCATCACATGTGTAATCCTCCTGTTTCTTTGCTCTTCATGCTACCATACTTATCCATCTTATAAAGTAGGTTTGTGACTCCTACTGGCTGCATGCAGGTGGTAACAGCCATAACCCAGGCAAGTCTCAACGTGGCTGACTAAACCAAGTAAGAGTAGCTAATGAGTTTACATTTCTGGCGTTCTGGATTATGTCTGCCTAAGCATTTCAAATCTGGATTCAGCAAACTGCTCGGACAAACCACTGGCTAGTTAATGGGTGGAAAGACATTTTGGAGTTATATTTAGGATATATATATTGTATGTTGTATATTCTTTAGTATTAACTTTACTATGTTTTTAAACATGTAGATAGTGTTTTACAAGGAATGTGATGTGAGGCATGCAGCTGAATAGGTTGTATCACAACTTGCCGATCGATCAACAGTTAGAGGTCATAGTGTCAGCACAGTCATAGATAAATATAAGTCAGACGGTAGAATGAAGAACATAATGTAAGTACAGCGCGATGGACCACATGCAATTTAAGTGTCATTTATTTAGGAAACAAGATGGAATCGGAATCGAAGTCAGCTGACATTGTATCTTTATTAATAATTATTTGCTATATTTTGACCAGCCCTCCCATCAACATGGGTACGGTCATATAGTAGCCTGTGCGACCAATTACCATTAATAAACTTTGATTTGACGTGGAATGCCATCATTGCTGCCATCATTGTCGTTGACATTAATATTTGGTTCCCGTTGATCTGCTACATTGTTTGTTTGGACGGTGAGCATAATTATATAAGACACATTACAAGAGAGAAACACTTTAGCACAGAGCAAGTCCAGACACAGAAGATCCCATTGGCAATCAGTCCACTGCATCCCAATTTCTATTTATATTATCTTGTTCATATCTTGTCTATATCTATAAAAGAGACTGTATGTTTGTGGTTGGGGATGTATTTGCTGCGTTCGATAACGGTACATCCGATTGAGATGAAATTTTCTACACGTCTTCCTTTCATTCCAGTGCAACCAACTGTAATAGTTTCTTAGGGGGCAATCATCTATTTACTTACTAAAATTTCATTTTGTAATTACATGACTTAACATAAGAAATATTCTATAAATGGATATAACTTTTAGTAGCATTGCTATATCTTAGGTTAAGTCCCCTGGCAAAATCAAATCAAATCAAATCAAAAGCTATAGATAGCTAGCTAGCTAGCTAGCTAGATAGATAGATAGATAGATAGATAGATAGATAGATAGATAGATAGATAGATAGATAGATAGATAGATAGATAGATAGATAGATAGATAGATAGATAGATAGATAGGTAGAAAGATAGATAGATAGATAGATCTGACCCGATAGATAGAGAGGGTGGGATAGACGGAGGGAGAGACGGACGGGCAGGCAGACAGACAGATAGATAGACAGACCAGACAGACGGGTCGACAGACAGACAGTCGGGAACGGGAACTTATATGACTACTTATATGAATTAAATGATTGATTGATTGATTGATTGATTTAAGAACCGACATCACAGCATTCGGGACATTCCCATAAGCGCTCCGTCTCCATCCTCAGCAGCCAGCGAAGAGTTCCAACACTAATAGTTCCAGTAGCAATCTGATTATATGTCCGTCTCGTCTTTCCTCCGAGTGCCGAGCGTCGGCCAGATCCCCTCGTCACACCTCGTTGTCTCATTCTTACCAGACCATGGTGCTCCATCTGCTCCTCCGAGGTGTACACGTGCTCCCACAAGGCCGCAACCACGTCTGCCTTGTCATTAAATGAGATGCTCCCCACCAGGGACTGGGTGAAGCCGGGTCAGACAGACAGACAGACAGATAGTCGGGAACGGGAGCTTACCGGTCTCTGTGGCTGAAGGGCTTGCGAACGCGGTTTGTGAGCCCGTATACCCGGGTTCGAAACACGGCGGTGCTGGTTTTTTCGAAAAAGGTATAGAGGCCGGTCGTTCAGAAAGCAATGGCAAACTACTGAACGTAACACTTGCCTAGTACATCAACAGTAGCTGAAAATGCTGGTGTTGACTGCAACGTCCCGTAAGGGATACGCAACACAATTTATATGACT
The DNA here is from genome assembly GCA_963921405.1 of Cepaea hortensis. Lineage (NCBI taxonomy): Eukaryota > Metazoa > Mollusca > Gastropoda > Stylommatophora > Helicidae > Cepaea > Cepaea hortensis. Next base: position 349,238 of record CAWUFQ010000193.1, on the reverse strand, counting down.
ACTTATATTAATTAAATTATATGCTCCCCACCAGGAGCTGGGCGAAGCCGGGCCGGGTCAGACAGACAGATAGTCGGGAACGGGAGCTTATATGACTGCTTATATGAATTAAATTAGATGCTCCCCACCAGGAGCTGGACGAAGCCGGGCCGGGCCAGACAGACAGACAAACAAGCAGACAGACAGACAGATCCCCGCCAGGCGAAGCCGGGCCGGGTCAGCTAGTCACTTGATAAAATGAAACTAGGATAAGAAAGTGTGGCTCATATAACACAACTCTTTGTCACTTTGTCAGAAATTGAGTCTTTCCTAGCTTCTATCCGAGATGAGTGATCAAATAATGTCAGAAGTCGAGTTGAGTCACACTGGTGTTAAGTTGTGGGTGCAGGTTCAACTCTCTTACCCCCCAGATTCAGGTGAGAAAACTCAGGACAAATGTAAGCTGACTGGAGAAAACGTCCCTGGATACTCAAGAACGCAGCCAAGAAGTGGCTTGTAGAAAAGGTGGATGTAGCTGCTTTTGATACCAACAGCAGTGACAAAGAAGAATTTTGACATGTAGAATAAGTTTTTCAACACACTACATAGGGCAAGTTAACTCCCTGACATACCATCTCCTGGAAAGTTACTTTTTTCTCTCCCACTAACCGTAATTTAAAGGAGTTTTATTTTTTATCTTCTCATTCATCCTTGGTTTTATACCCTTGTTGGGGAATGAGAGATAAATTCTGGTATTACCAGAAGCTGTCCATGCCACACTTAAATGCAGTTCTTGCTCCAGTCATACTGCCTTATTATCTAACAGATGTTTCCTGCCTCAAATATGTTTGATGAGCTATCTCTGAAGTTACTCTCATGACTGACAAATGACAATCTGCAAAAACACATATAAAGTGGACAATCTATCTTAGTCTCCTCTCATCACAATAGCTGTTCCATCAGTAGATTGGAGAGATCTCCAACTCTGCTACTCACATCACCATAATTGTTTCATCATTGGATTGGGGAGGCCTGTGATGCTGCTCCTCTCATCACCACAGTTGTTTCATCAGTGGATTGGGGAGATCTATATTGCAGCCTGTCTCTTTTATCACCACAGTTGTTTCATCAGTGGATTGGGAAGATCAATGGTGCATTCTGCTTCTTTCATCAACATAGTTGTTCCATCAGTGGATTGAGGAGATCAGTATTGCAATATTCTTCTTTCATCACCATAGCTGTTCCATTAGTAAATTGGGGAGATTCATGTTGCAACACTGCTACTTTCATCACAATAATTGTTCCATGATTGTATTCAGGAGGCCCAAGATTTTGTTATTCTCATCACCATAGTTGTTCCATCAGTGGATTGGGGAGATCAAATTAGAATTTCATCAACATAGTTGTTCCATTAGTGGATTCGGGAGACCCATATTAAAACACCGCCCCACTCGTTTTGTAAATAAAGCTGTGTATGTTTTCAAATTTTTTGGGTATCAGGTGTTATCCTCATCATTACCATGTCTCATGCAAAATTCAGTTTTATTTCACACAGAAAAACAGGACTCAAATATTTGATGTTTTATCCATAATTTTAAAATAAATTATTATTTTTGAACACAAATTTAAGGATTAAAGACTGAATTGCTAATTTGAAAAAATAGGAATGAAAACCAAATTAGCTTAATATGAGCATAATTTTGTAGATGGCTGCAATATTTAGTAACAAAAGGGAAAGTACTCTAATCTCTTTGTCTAGTTCTCTGGCATGTTTATAAAAACAGTTAAACACCCCTCATGAAGTATCATTTACATCATCCTCTCTCATATGCTGCTAGGAATTTATAGTATATCATTCTCTTCAAATGCTGCCACACACAATAAAACACAGCACAGAGATGTAAACTCGTAATTATCCTTCCGCATGTGTCTAGATGTCTACATTGTCACCTGCTGCAGTCAAGAAATCGTGAACCATCAGATTTTTAAATTTGAGTATTTTCTAATGGGACCACCACCAAAAGATAGGCCTTGAGAAACCGAATCTAATGGTACCAAGATGATGCATGTATGTCAATTAGAAGCGAAGATATGCAACTTTGAGTGTCGAGATCATTAACGCAGAAATTGACACAAAAGATCTCTTCTGCACATCTTTTTTTCGTGTCCGAACCAAGGTCATAGCAGAAGTTATCAAAACTAGAGTAGTTTGTTTATTTTTAAACGAACATCCTAGCAACCATACACGAACATCCTAGCAACCATACATCATTGCGATCGGTGTAGCGAAGCCTAACCGCTCATGTCATCTATTTTTACATATGATGTAACATTATCTAATTAGCATATAAAAATGGCCACCAATTAGTTATTATATTAATTAATTACCAAGTGCATTCTTTATATTATGTTTAAACCCTGGCACGTAATATATTGTATTATGCGGAATGATGCTACGCACATAATGGGTTAATTCCTGTTTAGATAGTATGCAACGTTATCTAATTAGCATATAAAAATGGCCGCCAATTAGTTATTATATTAATTAATTACCAAGTGCATTCTTTATATTATGTTTAAACCCTGGCACGTAATATATTGTATTATGCGGAATGATGCTACGCACATAATGGGTTAATTCCTGTTTAGATAGTATGCAACGTTATCTAATTAGCATATAAAAATGGCCGCGAGAAGAAGAAGAAGAAGAAGAAGACTGGCCACGATATGAAAAAGATTTGCAGAAAGAAATACAGAAAGACAGCATGATCGACCACAGTTGTACTCACAGTTTCTTGCTGCACCTCTTATACTCTTGAAGCCAAGCGTAGCAATTGGAACTCTCTGCATTAAGGCATCCGAGCAGCCGAGCTATGTACCCTTTCAGAATAGGGTATCCTTCTTGGAACACAGACAGATGGGATCTGAGATCATCAGCAGTCCTTCTTTATTACAATTCTGAATATAAAATAAATGTACGTAAAAGTAATTGGGAATATTCTTCAACGTGTGAATAGGTACAATTATCTCGGAACAGTAATATCTGATGGGAGATGCCTTGAAGAGATTAGAACAAGAACAAGAAAATAGACATGGAATTAGAAACAAATAAAAATCCTATTGAAACACAAGAAAATCATAGAACTAAGGGTCACTGGTTAAGCTACAGCTCACCAAAGGTACATGTAAAGTTTATAGGTACCTTTGGTAATATAATATATCTCATAATAAGGTTTGCAAAATATATAAATAGGGCCGGCCTAAATATACAGCCTAGAGCAGAGTTTTTCAACAGGTTTTTCGCCACTGGCAGCCAGGAGTTCCCGCCGAAACAGATTCAAATCGCCTAAATGAAACATTTCTGCCCATCTGGTTTATTACATAAAGTACGACAGACCGTTGGATCATCGCACAGAGTTCCTTGAGCAACGTATACGTTTCCGTAAGGATCTGCTCCAGCAGAAAGGTTGAAAAACACTGGCCTAGAGACCAGCTCGATTAAGACATTGACCGAGGCATTCTTCTGAGCTGGGGTTAATATTTTCGTAATAACACGAGGCTTCTATGGCATTTTTATGTTATGTTTGTTACTTTATTGCCTCTTCTCACACTTGTAGCTAACTTAACTATCACTGTCAAAGAAATCCTTGTTACATACCTATAAAATTGATGACAGGCAAAAAGAAGTAAATATTTCTGAAGCAGCGGAGGTGTGTTGACAGCCAGACGCATCTGTGTGAGGAAAAGATGAGTGTGTGTGTGTGTGTCATGGAAACCATGGTAATGTCAGAGCGTAGGCGGCGCTACCACGAACCAGGCAAGGACTTGGGGAGGCGCGAAATAAGCAAACATTACAATAAACAAGAAAATTTAGATAAAATAATTTATAATTGAAAATAGTAAATTTAAGACACATAGCTGCCAGGAGGTCTCCGCACGTGTGAAGATCTCCTATTATTCTAACCATAATATTTACATTTAAATGGTATTAAAACGTCTCGTGTTCCATACATTATATCAAGCAAGTTCGAGTATCGTCCGCGGGCCGGATGAAATGACGTCGCGGGCGGGATCCAGCCCGCGGGCTGTAGTTTGGTGACCCCTGGAGTAGAGTATTGAAATATGCTCGCCACCCTATATTTGATTCTTGCACAATGAAAACGCCATTGGCAGCATTGGCAGAGAATTCATGTGGAAATTGATGAGACAGTATACAATCTCACAGACGATCATTAACTTAAGAAGTGTAACAAATAGAAACATGAAGTTCTCCAGAGTTCTTCATGAGAGGAAAAATAACAGCTACATTTGAAATATGAGCAGGAGTGCAACAGGGTTATAGTTTGTCACCGTTTTGTTTTCTTGCTGACTGACTGAAGATAACAATAACTACCACAGGAAGTGGACTTCAATGGACCCTGACAGGTAAGCTTGATGATCTGGGTGCTGCTGGAGTTATTGCACTCCTGTCCCACATTGCACTCCTGTCCCACATTGCACTCCTGTCCCACATTGCACTCCTGTCCCACATTGCACTCCTGTCCCACATTGCACTCCTGTCCCACATTGCACTCCTGTCCCACATTGCACTCCTGTCCCACATTGCACTCATGTCCCACATTGCACTCCTGTCCCACACTACACTTCTGTTTCAAATTGCACTCCTGTCCCATATTGCACTCATGTCCCACATTGGACTCCTATCCCACATTGCACTCCTGTCCCACATTTCGCTCCGGTCCCACATTTCGCTCCGGTCCCACACTACACTTATGTTTCAAATTGCACTCCTGTCCCACATTGCACTCATGTCCCACATTGCACTCCTGTCTCACATAGCACTCCTGTCTCACATTGCACTCCTGTCCCACATTGCACTCCTGTCCCACATTGCACTCCTGTCTCACATTGCACTCCTGTCTCACATTGCACTCCTGTCCCACATTTCACTCCTGTCTCACATTGCACTCCTGTCTCACATTGCAATCCTGTCCTACATTGCAATCCTGTCCCACACTACACTTCTGTTTCAAATTGCACTCCTGTCCCATTTTGCACTCATAGTTAGTTAGTTAGTTAGTCGACAGATCATCCTCATTGCACATCGAACCATTAAGTCCATAAGTGCTCGGATCCCCTCCTCAGCAAATCCCGCAGCGTGTAGCGGCTAACGACGCCAGTTCTGTGTTGGTTTATCAATCTTCTTTGGCTTCCTGCGTAGTGTTCTTGTTTGGCCACCCCTCTTTTAATTTGCTGCTCTAGCAGTCTGGCCATTGTTGTAGATTCACAGTCATCACTTGGTTCTAGCAAAAGTCTTACTTCTCGTACAGCATTCAGAATGTCAGCCTGGTCCATGGCGCGTCCGCACTCCACAGTAGCCTCACCTGCGAGCTTGTCAGCCCGCTCGTTTCCTTGTACTCCCGCATGCCCTGGCACGAAGATGAAACTAATCTTTGCCAGCCGAGACCGCTCCAGAGGCAGCACCCATTCTCTTCGGATCGGCCCCTCCTCTATCCTCTTGATCATGTTCATTGAGTCGCTAAGGAAACAAGCCCTGGTGAATGTCTGTGTCTTGAGCCATGTTATTGTTTTACTTACTGCCATGACTTCCATGGTCAGGCTACTTGTGGTTTCAGTGAAAGCACCAGAGTCCTCCTTCACAATTCTCCCTCCGGCCCGAGCTGTAAAGGCCCATGAGCTTCTCACATGTCGGACGACCGACCCATCTGTGTAAATGACCGCGTCACTTTCTAGCGAATTCTTGAAAATCAACGCTTGTACTTCAGCCTCCACAGCAGCCGGATTTTCTTGTCTCCATTTCCTATCTAGTTGGATGCAAACTGAAAAGGATGTGCAGAAGTCTGTTGGCACTTGCACCCACTCCTCGCCAGGTTCTAAGTCCTCAAGTGAACACACCTGTTGAAGAATGTCTTCGGCTTGACCCATACACGACCGTCCTCTTTTTAACCTGCTGCCCTTCACCTTCCTAATTTCTCTATGCAGTGGATGTTGTGTGTTTGCGTTAACTCTGAGGTAGGCGCGTGCCCTGCAAACTTGTATTCTCTCTTCAATGGTTGGAAAATGAAGAAGGTAGCGCATCACCCTGCATGCTGTATCTCTTGTACATCCAAGAATAATGCGCATAGCTTCATTCTGTATCCTTTCCATCCTTTCTATCTGCTTGTGGCTGAGAGTCAGGATTGCCATTGCATACTCCAAAACAGACATGATCAGCCCCTCGTACAGAAGACATAGATGGCGCTGCTCACAGTTTGCTGCCGCCATCACCCGCATCGCAGTCAAACCCCGCTTGGCCTTTGTTATCACATGGTCTATGTGCACATTATAAGCAAGGCTTCGATCAAACCGTATCCCTAGGTAATTCATTGCCTGCGTTCTTTCCACCGTCTCTGAACACAGCATTACAGTTGGTGTTGGAGTGTTGACAATATGATTATTCAACGAGAACCAAGTCACTGTTGCCTTCGTTGGGTTGACCATTGCCCCAGCTTCATCACACCAAGTACTTATGCGATTGAGTTCGGTTTGTAGTTCCACAGCAACCTGCTCCCTATCCTTACCCTGACGATACACTAAAACATCACCGGCATACGACAATGTCCTGCCAGGTCCAGTGATCTGCTCACTGGTGATTCTCACTGTGTAGGCGTTGAACAGTACCGGAGATAATGGTGATCCCTGTGGTAGGCCAGGATATATTGTTGTTGGTTCCGAAGTCCAACTGCCACATCTAAAAACTACTTTCCGTTGGAAGAGGGCTGCAGCGATCCAACTAAGGAGGAATGGACTTACTTTTAGTTCAAGAAGCTGAAACATTAAAAAATCCAATGGTACTCTGTTGTATGCGTCCTCAAGATCAATCGCTGCAGCAAAGGTTTCAATGCCTGAGTGGAAACCTTCATAGACATTGTCAAGAGGTAACGTTGATCTCTCTCTAAGATATGAGTTCAGGCTCTATAATGCAGCAACGTTCACCTCGAGATCTATGTGGCTCTTGTGTATTATAGTACAGGACAGCATAAATTGAGGCATGATGGTACAGGACAGCTTAACTATCTGAACTCCAAAAACGACTCAACGAATATGCTGGTGGAGTGAACTGCGATGTATTTTACCACAGCTGATATCGGATGACGGCCATGAGTGTGGGGTTGATTCAGATTTGAGTCATTCTCGCGCACCATTCACTCCCGCTATTCAACCAGGCATCATCTCCCCAGACCAGTGAGAGTGTTGGGAACAGAGCCAGCCGCCTAGTATCCTGGTAATGCTAATCAACTACACTTGCCTACCTTCAACCGAAGCTCACCATAATCGAGCTCCAACGGCCAATGTTGCCAGGCTGCCCGTAACTGGAACCATGCTTAACCTTTGGTGACTTACGAATTAGTAACGGCTTGAATCCCGTGACTGGTATTGAAACACACCCGATCACTTCGTAAGCTGGAACACAACTAATGCTTGAGCCGTTACAGCGTTAGGTGACGTCGTACCATGACGTCTACATTGCGTTCAATGTTGGTGTCACTATGTTCAACATTTGTGACACTGTATCTTCTTCTTTGATGCGCTAGCTCATCACTTGAATATTGCACCACTGTCATTTGCCATATGACAGCTTTTCCCCCTCCACAATGAAAATGCTTGTTAAAGCATTTTCCATGTTATCTTGACATGCAAGCAAATGATGTCTGCGACGTAAATTACATCCTATTGTGATAGACAACGAATTCACCGTCCTTGGAACTTAGTTTGTCAACGTGAACCAATCTAGATCGTGGGATATTGAACACCGGACTAACATACAAGTCCCGAACACTGCCACCTCTACATTCTATAAACGATCCTTGAGATGTTATCGCGTTTACATGCCCGGCTACTTGCAACTAAACTAAGGCTCAAACACCGCCAGTTCATGTACTAAGACCTGTTATCGCGTATACATGTTGACACCTTAAAACTACTAACGGTCTCTATAACCCCGAGTGCCGTCAGTTAAATAAAAACCATCCAATGCTGCATACCCAACGATCACATGATCCGTAATCGACAACTGATTGTCCTTGACCTGAATACATATATCCACACAACTCGAAGTCGACCTGGTACACCATACATTTCTTTTCGCTACATCATGTCGATAGGGAAAACTATTCTCTACATCTGTAATGTGTAGTTTCTTCTATGTCTATAAATATATATTTGTATTGTTTCATATCTGTATGTACGTTTGTATTGATTAATTTACTTTCATACCTTTCTCTTCATTCATCCATCGTGAAAATGATATGTATGATGATCAATAGTTAACACAGCACATACTACTGACATTACGAACTATAACAAATCAATGTCAGGATAATTAAAATAACAAATATCAATCCTCATAATAATTATAAAAACAAAATATATAAACATAATATTGATACAATAAACATATTCATTTATGACCAGCCAATATCATTTAAAATATAACTACCTAATTTCTTCAGAAATCTAAGAACTATATTTGTTATTTTTCACCACAATTAAAATTATATTCACAAACCAACACTGATAATATCCCATTGACTTGTCCACAACAGAAGACTCTCCACTAGTTGCTTTCGAAGTTCACAACCTTAGTCACTTTTCACCTGTCTTTCTGAAATCATAATAACAACAAGTGACTATTTTACGTCTATACTTTCCTTCCAAAAAATTATATATTTATAGCTACAGTCAATTTACTGAAATGTTACACTCTATTACAAAAAAAAAAAAAAAAAATCAGAAAACATAAATATATATATATATACATAAAACTTTGATAATTTATTTATAGTCCACTGAATAGATCAGCTAAATTATTTTATGTTCCAGAAATTGAATTTCCTTAAATGCAATTTCAGTTTTACTTGGCTTTATCGTAAAACCAAACATTCGAATGCGACCAAACAAAAATCTGTCTAGGAATGTACGATGATGTACTGTTTCAGTTTTATGGATGCTATGTTTGTGATGTCCTTAAATAGTAAATGTAGAATGATAAAGGAGAGTTCTGAAGCCCAAAAAGAAGGTATAAAATTTCCTATAAACACAAAGGCGCTACATGCACGGTCATGTGTACAGAATCTTCCGCCATCGGGGTTTTTTGTTACTGTCAGATATGATCTATAAAACTATATAAACTTCGCCATGCTCGCTATTACTAAGTCTATTTGAGCATAAGTTTTCGATAAAGATAATCGCTCTAAAAAAATATGATTGTTAATATGAACAAGAGAATGATACAAATACAGTACACTCCACTTATAACAATATTGAATATTCATAATGACAATACAATCACAACGACGCTACATGTTTTATTTAAGGTTAGTAGAATTCATTTTGAGGTGACCAAGAATTTTCTTCCTAAAAGATATTTAGCCCATTTCTGAACAGAATTCACCAATGATAGAGTGATTTCATAGCGTTTGTGTGATTCATATACCTTTCTACCAGAGTACAAGACAAGATGTAGTATTTTCCTATACCCTTGTGGAAGAATGTATACTACAGACAGTAAACAGGTACCATCCACCACAACACAACTATTTGATCTGCGAATGATCTTAGAACTGATCATCGAATGTGATTCCTGCAAAGGGATTTCAGATTCGCCATGGGGTGCCGTTCGGCGGACTGTTCGAATACATTGTACAGAATCATCATATATACCTATAATATGGTTCAGTTTCCGGCGTACTCCATATTGTAACATCTTAATCAAACTCCCTGTAGCCTTAGCTATACATTTTATTACTTTGTTTGATATGATAGATAATATACTCCCTACCAAGAAAACCAACCAGAAGAAAGTATCGACCAAATCAAACGAAGTATCTGTTTTCATAAGTATATTCTTCGGTCCACAAGAAGGAACTGTCACTGCCATAATATATGCCTGTGGTTGTCTATTTACCAGCGTGATGTCGTGTTGCAGCATTATAGCCGCGGCTTGAACTGTATTAATATTTGTATGTTCTCCTACCCATGGATCTGATATGTGTGTGTTCGAAACCAAAACATCATGAGGTAATTGATTTTCCTTTTGTATTTGTGTACTATCAATGGTGTTTGCTACAATATGCTTCCTTTCCCATTCTGTTATGTCCTCACGCGAAACATCACATAATTCAGGGATGTTTCCAATAAAGACATCCACAAATGGGTCGGGCAGCGCAGCTACCTTTATTTTCCTAGAAAAATATGGGCAGTTTATATCAGCCCAGGCAACTGGAAACTTTTCTCTTCTACCTCCAAAAGTTCTACAGGTCACATGCTCTCCAGTATAGTCGGTTTCATTAATCAGCTTTTTATGTATTCCCACTATACTCGACCCGGAATCGCGTACTAAGCTACATTTATTTCCATTCACTATGGCGTGTTGTACGACCAGTGATCCATTGGTAATTTGGACCGCATTAGTCTCCTGCACGTGTATTTTATGACCGCACGTCAAGTTGCCCTCTTTATGAAAGATCTGGCAGGTATCACAAGTTGGGTCGATGGGAGAATATTCTACTTCTACCGTATTTGCATGACTAGTCTCGTCCGAGTCACTGTCACTACTAGATGTCAGCATCCCTATGTTTGCTTCTTTATACAGTTGTCTTAACGGACAAGATGAAAACATATGTCCAAAACTTTTACATTTAAAGCATTGTGTTTGTCTTTGATAGGTGTTAAATCTATCTCTATTTCTAAGTGCTAATTTCTTTATGTAACTGTCAAAGTGCGGATGTTTGTCACACATTTGATTTGAGCCGTGGGTGAAACCACAGTATTTGCAAGTTGTCCATACACTCTTTTTCTCGTGTTTAACATAAGGTTGATACTTTGGTTGTTGTTGTTTTTCCCTCCTTTGATATTGTCCACCAGACTGTTGTTGTGTTTTGTATCCCTGCATCCTTGATTTATGAGGGAATCTATCACATGCATTTGTCTCTACCAATGGGGAAAAACTATTATTAAATATGTCTTTGTGGGCGTCGAAGAAAGATTCTCCTTTCTCATCCATCTGCTGTATACTCGAACATTTCTGTTCAATAAGAAAGGTAGACATAGATGGAGGAACCGCCGAGATAAGTTTGTCTCTAACAATCAAGTCACGTAGCTTCTTGTAGTCATCACTAGCATTAGCTGATCGAGCCCATTTATCGAATGTCAATTGAGTTAAAGAGGAGAAGTCAAGGAACGTCTGTCCTGCTTTAGGAATAAGATTTTTGAATGATGCACGAAGGCCAAATTCGTCCAGACAGAAATGAGATAGCAGTCTCTTTCGAATGTATGAGTAGTCACTACGTAACTCATCTGGGATTAGTTCTACAAACCTGTAAAGGTTCACCACTTAAGTGTCTATGTAGTAAAACTGCCCATTCGGTTTCTGCAACTCCATAGTGTCTCAAGATTAGCTCAAAATTACTTAGTCATGCACAGACGGAATCAGAGTTGGAATATGTCTTTATCACCCCATTATATTTCTTAATGGCATAAGAGGAAATTGCCTCCACTTTGTTTTTAGCGATCTGTTCATCCCTGTCCTTCTCGTACTGTTTCATTTTGAAGTTATTCTCCAATTCTTTTTCCTTCAGAATCTTTTCTGTATTCAATTTCTCAAGATTAAAAGCCATCTCTTTTTCTCTTAGTTGTGCCTCTCTATCTAACTTTTCCTTATCTGCAGCAATTTGTAATGCCATCCTTTCCTTATCAGCAACCAATTGAACTGCAATTCTGTCATTCTCTATAGCCATCTTTTCGCTCTCAAATAATCTTTGTTTCTCCTGTTCATCTAGTCGATCCTTTTCCAATTGTCTTACAGCCGCTCTCTCGTCTCTTTCGTGGGCCTGACAACTCGCAAATTGTCTCTCCGACCATGATATAAGATCTTCTCCTGTCAAACTTGCATCTTTCCCAATTGTAACAAAATCCTGTAAAGATGTCATGTTGTTATGTTTTCACAATATTCAACAATGATCACAAGAGACAAATGAAGAAATTATTTTATCACACAAAAGATAGAGCTTATAAGTATCACCCTCGACATGTAAAGTATAATAAAGTAAAAAGAAATACTTGATAAATTCTAATTTGATAAATTAATAATGAAAAATAACAAATACTTTTATAATAGACAAGACCTATAACTCAGCAGTTAAAGTATAGACAGAGTTACAGTTCTTTAGGTTCAAGAATTTAGCACAGATCTCCTATTATTATGTAAATAAATCAATAATGTACCGCGAATAAGAATTCACAGCACAAGATAGCACAAACTTGTGTATCGCGCCTATGACGTCATCACAGTTGCGATAATAAAGACAAAATAAATGCGTGCAAAATTACAGTATTTTGACTATAACTAATTAATTGAAAAACCACACACAAATATAATACTCAGCTCAAGAATCAGAAAACATTTTCCAACAGTTTGATAGTAGACCAATCCAATCGATTTGATAGATGATTGTGTTCGTAATAATGGTGTAGAAATAATCCTCAATAGTTGTCCAATCCAATCGATTTGATAAATGATTATGTTCGTAATAATGGTGTAGAAATAATCTTCAATAGTTGTCCAATCCAATCGATTCGACAAATGATTATGTTCGTAGTAATGGTGTATAAATAATCTTCAATAGTTGTCCAATCCAATCGATTTGATAAATGATTCTGTTCGATGTTACTCCGCGAGCACCAATCTGACGAGTTAATATGTAGAACGGTTTACTTGGGCGTTAATCCATCAAGTTTCCGTATAGGTTTAAAATGTTGAGCTGTCGTAGGTTAAACAAATTACGAGAATAACACCCTAGGCACGATGCCTGTGATCAGCCTTAGAAGGAGCCTGACTGATGTGAGTGTTATTTGCTACTCAATGTAGCTATCAGGTTGAGCAATATCTTGTAATGCTCTGTCGATATGCACCATGATAACCACTGTGAGTTGATACAATTTCAGCGAGGCGTTGATTATCTCGCAAACCCAAACAGCACTGAAAAAAAAAATTCGATTTCAGTAGAACATATGTCACTGTGAAGAAATGTCGTTGGTTTACATGACATAATCATCCAGAGAAGGTGACATCTTGAAGATCCGACAATCACTGACTTTGCAAATCTTGATATAAATCAGTTATCAATAATCTTCCGCATCAAGTGTGTCTCCTATGTATAGTGGCATCTATTTTGATTCAAAATGGTAATTGGTAGTTTTTTTCAAATATAGTATAATTAGACTTTCAATTTCGCTCCTAGAATGAGTATAATACCATGTGAGCAACTGTTCTCCATCTGGGCCAACAATCAGAGCGATAATGTCAATATGCGGTCTCAGATAATCGAGTATAACACAGACGTCCTCTCCAGCATCAAGAAAACGGTCTCCAACTGACACTGACAGTACGGTTAATCATTTATAAGATGATAAGACAATTAAACAAACGAGGATGCGCCACTTGATCACCAGCTATTGATCGGCATGATCCTCACATTTACAGATAAGTTGCGTGTTCGTGAATGTGTTTCTTTATCAGACTGATAATATGACCGTCACAATGTCAAGAGGTAATAGTTCAAATCTCTTCGGACGACGCTCCCATGTCAAGAGGTAACGTTGATCTCTCTCTCTAAGATATGAGTTCAGGCTCTATAATGCAGCAACGTTCACCTCGAGATCTATGTGGCTCTGGGGTATTATGGTACAGGACAGCATAAATTGAGGCATGATGGTACAGGACAGCTTAACTATCTGAACTCCAAAAACGACTCAACGAATATGCTGGTGGAGTGAACTGCGATGTATTTTACCACAGCTGATATCGGATGACGGCCATGAGTGTGGGGTTGATTCAGATTTGAGTCATTCTCGCGCACCATTCACTCCCGCTATTCAACCAGGCATCATCTCCCCAGACCAGTGAGAGTGTTGGGAACAGAGCCAGCCGCCTAGTATCCTGGTAATGCTAATCAACTACACTTGCCTACCTTCAACAGAAGCTCACCATAATCGAGCTCCAACGGCCAATGTTGCCAGGCTGCCCGTAACTGGAACCATGCTTAACCTTTGGTGACTTACGAATTAGTAACGGCTTGAATCCCGTGACTGGTATTGAAACACACCCGATCACTTCGTAAGCTGGAACACAACTAATGCTTGAGCCGTTACAGCGTTAGGTGACGTCGTACCATGACGTCTACATTGCGTTCAATGTTGGTGTCACTATGTTCAACATTTGTGACACTGTATCTTCTTCTTTGATGCGCTAGCTCATCACTTGAATATTGCACCACTGTCATTTGCCATATGACAGCTTTTCCCCCTCCACAATGAAAATGCTTGTTAAAGCATTTTCCATGTTATCTTGACATGCAAGCAAATGATGTCTGCGACGTAAATTACATCCTATTGTGATAGACAACGAATTCACCGTCCTTGGAACTTAGTTTGTCAACGTGAACCAATCTAGATCGTGGGATATTGAACACCGGACTAACATACAAGTCCCGAACACTGCCACCTCTACATTCTATAAACGATCCTTGAGATGTTATCGCGTTTACATGCCCGGCTACTTGCAACTAAACTAAGGCTCAAACACCGCCAGTTCATGTACTAAGACCTGTTATCGCGTATACATGTTGACACCTTAAAACTACTAACGGTCTCTATAACCCCGAGTGCCGTCAGTTAAATAAAAACCATCCAATGCTGCATACCCAACGATCACATGATCCGTAATCGACAACTGATTGTCCTTGACCTGAATACATATATCCACACAACTCGAAGTCGACCTGGTACACCATACATTTCTTTTCGCTACATCATGTCGATAGGGAAAACTATTCTCTACATCTGTAATGTGTAGTTTCTTCTATGTCTATAAATATATATTTGTATTGTTTCATATCTGTATGTACGTTTGTATTGATTAATTTACTTTCATACCTTTCTCTTCATTCATCCATCGTGAAAATGATATGTATGATGATCAATAGTTAACACAGCACATACTACTGACATTACGAACTATAACAAATCAATGTCAGGATAATTAAAATAACAAATATCAATCCTCATAATAATTATAAAAACAAAATATATAAACATAATATTGATACAATAAACATATTCATTTATGACCAGCCAATATCATTTAAAATATAACTACCTAATTTCTTCAGAAATCTAAGAACTATATTTGTTATTTTTCACCACAATTAAAATTATATTCACAAACCAACACTGATAATATCCCATTGACTTGTCCACAACAGAAGACTCTCCACTAGTTGCTTTCGAAGTTCACAACCTTAGTCACTTTTCACCTGTCTTTCTGAAATCATAATAACAACAAGTGACTATTTTACGTCTATACTTTCCTTCCAAAAAATTATATATTTATAGCTACAGTCAATTTACTGAAATGTTACACTCTATTACAAAAAAAAAAAAAAAAATCAGAAAACATAAATATATATATATATACATAAAACTTTGATAATTTATTTATAGTCCACTGAATAGATCAGCTAAATTATTTTATGTTCCAGAAATTGAATTTCCTTAAATGCAATTTCAGTTTTACTTGGCTTTATCGTAAAACCAAACATTCGAATGCGACCAAACAAAAATCTGTCTAGGAATGTACGATGATGTACTGTTTCAGTTTTATGGATGCTATGTTTGTGATGTCCTTAAATAGTAAATGTAGAATGATAAAGGAGAGTTCTGAAGCCCAAAAAGAAGGTATAAAATTTCCTATAAACACAAAGGCGCTACATGCACGGTCATGTGTACAGAATCTTCCGCCATCGGGGTTTTTTGTTACTGTCAGATATGATCTATAAAACTATATAAACTTCGCCATGCTCGCTATTACTAAGTCTATTTGAGCATAAGTTTTCGATAAAGATAATCGCTCTAAAAAAATATGATTGTTAATATGAACAAGAGAATGATACAAATACAGTACACTCCACTTATAACAATATTGAATATTCATAATGACAATACAATCACAACGACGCTACATGTTTTATTTAAGGTTAGTAGAATTCATTTTGAGGTGACCAAGAATTTTCTTCCTAAAAGATATTTAGCCCATTTCTGAACAGAATTCACCAATGATAGAGTGATTTCATAGCGTTTGTGTGATTCATATACCTTTCTCCCAGAGTACAAGACAAGATGTAGTATTTTCCTATACCCTTGTGGAAGAATGTATACTACAGACAGTAAACAGGTACCATCCACCACAACACAACTATTTGATCTGCGAATGATCTTAGAACTGATCATCGAATGTGATTCCTGCAAAGGGATTTCAGATTCGCCATGGGGTGCCGTTCGGCGGACTGTTCGAATACATTGTACAGAATCATCATATATACCTATAATATGGTTCAGTTTCCGGCGTACTCCATATTGTAACATCTTAATCAAACTCCCTGTAGCCTTAGCTATACATTTTATTACTTTGTTTGATATGATAGATAATATACTCCCTACCAAGAAAACCAACCAGAAGAAAGTATCGACCAAATCAAACGAAGTATCTGTTTTCATAAGTATATTCTTCGGTCCACAAGAAGGAACTGTCACTGCCATAATATATGCCTGTGGTTGTCTATTTACCAGCGTGATGTCGTGTTGCAGCATTATAGCCGCGGCTTGAACTGTATTAATATTTGTATGTTCTCCTACCCATGGATCTGATATGTGTGTGTTCGAAACCAAAACATCATGAGGTAATTGATTTTCCTTTTGTATTTGTGTACTATCAATGGTGTTTGCTACAATATGCTTCCTTTCCCATTCTGTTATGTCCTCACGCGAAACATCACATAATTCAGGGATGTTTCCAATAAAGACATCCACAAATGGGTCGGGCAGCGCAGCTACCTTTATTTTCCTAGAAAAATATGGGCAGTTTATATCAGCCCAGGCAACTGGAAACTTTTCTCTTCTACCTCCAAAAGTTCTACAGGTCACATGCTCTCCAGTATAGTCGGTTTCATTAATCAGCTTTTTATGTATTCCCACTATACTCGACCCGGAATCGCGTACTAAGCTACATTTATTTCCATTCACTATGGCGTGTTGTACGACCAGTGATCCATTGGTAATTTGGACCGCATTAGTCTCCTGCACGTGTATTTTATGACCGCACGTCAAGTTGCCCTCTTTATGAAAGATCTGGCAGGTATCACAAGTTGGGTCGATGGGAGAATATTCTACTTCTACCGTATTTGCATGACTAGTCTCGTCCGAGTCACTGTCACTACTAGATGTCAGCATCCCTATGTTTGCTTCTTTATACAGTTGTCTTAACGGACAAGATGAAAACATATGTCCAAAACTTTTACATTTAAAGCATTGTGTTTGTCTTTGATAGGTGTTAAATCTATCTCTATTTCTAAGTGCTAATTTCTTTATGTAACTGTCAAAGTGCGGATGTTTGTCACACATTTGATTTGAGCCGTGGGTGAAACCACAGTATTTGCAAGTTGTCCATACACTCTTTTTCTCGTGTTTAACATAAGGTTGATACTTTGGTTGTTGTTGTTTTTCCCTCCTTTGATATTGTCCACCAGACTGTTGTTGTGTTTTGTATCCCTGCATCCTTGATTTATGAGGGAATCTATCACATGCATTTGTCTCTACCAATGGGGAAAAACTATTATTAAATATGTCTTTGTGGGCGTCGAAGAAAGATTCTCCTTTCTCATCCATCTGCTGTATACTCGAACATTTCTGTTCAATAAGAAAGGTAGACATAGATGGAGGAACCGCCGAGATAAGTTTGTCTCTAACAATCAAGTCACGTAGCTTCTTGTAGTCATCACTAGCATTAGCTGATCGAGCCCATTTATCGAATGTCAATTGAGTTAAAGAGGAGAAGTCAAGGAACGTCTGTCCTGCTTTAGGAATAAGATTTTTGAATGATGCACGAAGGCCAAATTCGTCCAGACAGAAATGAGATAGCAGTCTCTTTCGAATGTATGAGTAGTCACTACGTAACTCATCTGGGATTAGTTCTACAAACCTGTAAAGGTTCACCACTTAAGTGTCTATGTAGTAAAACTGCCCATTCGGTTTCTGCAACTCCATAGTGTCTCAAGATTAGCTCAAAATTACTTAGTCATGCACAGACGGAATCAGAGTTGGAATATGTCTTTATCACCCCATTATATTTCTTAATGGCATAAGAGGAAATTGCCTCCACTTTGTTTTTAGCGATCTGTTCATCCCTGTCCTTCTCGTACTGTTTCATTTTGAAGTTATTCTCCAATTCTTTTTCCTTCAGAATCTTTTCTGTATTCAATTTCTCAAGATTAAAAGCCATCTCTTTTTCTCTTAGTTGTGCCTCTCTATCTAACTTTTCCTTATCTGCAGCAATTTGTAATGCCATCCTTTCCTTATCAGCAAACAATTGAACTGCAATTCTGTCATTCTCTATAGCCATCTTTTCGCTCTCAAATAATCTTTGTTTCTCCTGTTCATCTAGTCGATCCTTTTCCAATTGTCTTACAGCCGCTCTCTCGTCTCTTTCGTGGGCCTGACAACTCGCAAATTGTCTCTCCGACCATGATATAAGATCTTCTCCTGTCAAACTTGCATCTTTCCCAATTGTAACAAAATCCTGTAAAGATGTCATGTTGTTATGTTTTCACAATATTCAACAATGATCACAAGAGACAAATGAAGAAATTATTTTATCACACAAAAGATAGAGCTTATAAGTATCACCCTCGACATGTAAAGTATAATAAAGTAAAAAGAAATACTTGATAAATTCTAATTTGATAAATTAATAATGAAAAATAACAAATACTTTTATAATAGACAAGACCTATAACTCAGCAGTTAAAGTATAGACAGAGTTACAGTTCTTTAGGTTCAAGAATTTAGCACAGATCTCCTATTATTATGTAAATAAATCAATAATGTACCGCGAATAAGAATTCACAGCACAAGATAGCACAAACTTGTGTATCGCGCCTATGACGTCATCACAGTTGCGATAATAAAGACAAAATAAATGCGTGCAAAATTACAGTATTTTGACTATAACTAATTAATTGAAAAACCACACACAAATATAATACTCAGCTCAAGAATCAGAAAACATTTTCCAACAGTTTGATAGTAGACCAATCCAATCGATTTGATAGATGATTGTGTTCGTAATAATGGTGTAGAAATAATCCTCAATAGTTGTCCAATCCAATCGATTTGATAAATGATTATGTTCGTAATAATGGTGTAGAAATAATCTTCAATAGTTGTCCAATCCAATCGATTCGACAAATGATTATGTTCGTAGTAATGGTGTATAAATAATCTTCAATAGTTGTCCAATCCAATCGATTTGATAAATGATTCTGTTCGATGTTACTCCGCGAGCACCAATCTGACGAGTTAATATGTAGAACGGTTTACTTGGGCGTTAATCCATCAAGTTTCCGTATAGGTTTAAAATGTTGAGCTGTCGTAGGTTAAACAAATTACGAGAATAACACCCTAGGCACGATGCCTGTGATCAGCCTTAGAAGGAGCCTGACTGATGTGAGTGTTATTTGCTACTCAATGTAGCTATCAGGTTGAGCAATATCTTGTAATGCTCTGTCGATATGCACCATGATAACCACTGTGAGTTGATACAATTTCAGCGAGGCGTTGATTATCTCGCAAACCCAAACAGCACTGAAAAAAAAATTCGATTTCAGTAGAACATATGTCACTGTGAAGAAATGTCGTTGGTTTACATGACATAATCATCCAGAGAAGGTGACATCTTGAAGATCCGACAATCACTGACTTTGCAAATCTTGATATAAATCAGTTATCAATAATCTTCCGCATCAAGTGTGTCTCCTATGTATAGTGGCATCTATTTTGATTCAAAATGGTAATTGGTAGTTTTTTTCAAATATAGTATAATTAGACTTTCAATTTCGCTCCTAGAATGAGTATAATACCATGTGAGCAACTGTTCTCCATCTGGGCCAACAATCAGAGCGATAATGTCAATATGCGGTCTCAGATAATCGAGTATAACACAGACGTCCTCTCCAGCATCAAGAAAACGGTCTCCAACTGACACTGACAGTACGGTTAATCATTTATAAGATGATAAGACAATTAAACAAACGAGGATGCGCCACTTGATCACCAGCTATTGATCGGCATGATCCTCACATTTACAGATAAGTTGCGTGTTCGTGAATGTGTTTCTTTATCAGACTGATAATATGACCGTCACAATGTCAAGAGGTAATAGTTCAAATCTCTTCGGACGACGCTCCCATGTCAAGAGGTAACGTTGATCTCTCTCTCTAAGATATGAGTTCAGGCTCTATAATGCAGCAACGTTCACCTCGAGATCTATGTGGCTCTGGGGTATTATGGTACAGGACAGCATAAATTGAGGCATGATGGTACAGGACAGCTTAACTATCTGAACTCCAAAAACGACTCAACGAATATGCTGGTGGAGTGAACTGCGATGTATTTTACCACAGCTGATATCGGATGACGGCCATGAGTGTGGGGTTGATTCAGATTTGAGTCATTCTCGCGCACCATTCACTCCCGCTATTCAACCAGGCATCATCTCCCCAGACCAGTGAGAGTGTTGGGAACAGAGCCAGCCGCCTAGTATCCTGGTAATGCTAATCAACTACACTTGCCTACCTTCAACAGAAGCTCACCATAATCGAGCTCCAACGGCCAATGTTGCCAGGCTGCCCGTAACTGGAACCATGCTTAACCTTTGGTGACTTACGAATTAGTAACGGCTTGAATCCCGTGACTGGTATTGAAACACACCCGATCACTTCGTAAGCTGGAACACAACTAATGCTTGAGCCGTTACAGCGTTAGGTGACGTCGTACCATGACGTCTACATTGCGTTCAATGTTGGTGTCACTATGTTCAACATTTGTGACACTGTATCTTCTTCTTTGATGCGCTAGCTCATCACTTGAATATTGCACCACTGTCATTTGCCATATGACAGCTTTCATGGGCAAAGACTGCTGCATTGGTCCAGGTTTCTCTTTTTGGACGGTACCCACCCAGGGTAGGTGGGAAAACACCTTGCCTCTCTAGCTGGCTTGATATCTTCCTGGCAATTACCTTCTCCAGGAGCTTGCCTATTGTATTCTGCATGGTTATAATTCGATATCCCTGAATTTTTTGTTGTTGTCTTTGTCAGGCTTCGGCGGGTTGTTTTGTATTAGTTAACGTTTTCGAGTAGGGGATGGATTTATTCATCTCTTGCGTGTAATTGGTGTGCCAGGATGTAAAACCAGGAGTTTCTACTCAAGATCTGCGCGGGTGCTACGGAGTTCGTGCATCGAGCGAAGCCATCCTTGAGTGAATCTTTAGCAGCGTGTGTGGGTTCTGTGTTTCGTTTTTTTTTTCAACATGGTGGAACAACATGTGTTCTCCGAGCGGTCAGCAGTCAACCTAACGAGGAAGCGTGGAAGCCGCGCAGGGAGAAAGAAGCAAGGTAAGAGTGGTGGTTTGAGACGTTTTAGACTCAAGTGTCACCGTCTAGGACTCAGGAATATCCGTATTCTATATTGGAACTGTGCCAGTGTAAAACAACGGGGCTCTATTTTAGAAACCCTAGTTTACAGGAACGACATTGTAGCTCCCCATGAGACGAGACTGGGCGATCAGCTACTCCGAATTGCCGGCTTCAAATGTTTCTACAACAGACGACATCTGGGAATGGCGATTCTCGTTCGCGACAGCATGTTGGCGTCAGAGCTAGACATGTCCAGTTGGGACAGTGACGATATACAAATACAGGCGTTGAGAGTTCATTCCAGTATACCATTCGTGTTGGTTAATGTTTATGCCCGCAATGGGAGTATGGACGCCCAGAAGTGGCAGTGCTTAAGTGGCATATTAGGCCACGAGAGAAATGTTATTTTCTGTGGTGACTTCAACGCTAAAGGCAGATCATGGGGAAACATTTCCTCCAATACACAGGGGGAGGAGCTCGAGACTGCACTTGAAACCATTGACCTGGTTTGTATCAACAGTGGCTGTGTCACCAGGACAGCAAGCCGTCCAGGCGATGAGGACAGTGCTATTGATCTGGCGCTAGTTTCACCTTCACTCACTACAGTGTGTAGATGGGGTGTCCCAGGACACCACGGCAGCGACCACCACCCTTGCATCATATTGGTGGAGAAAGGCAGACTTTCCAGTATGACAGTACAGGGCAAGATGTGGTGAGTAAAATAAGACGTGACAAGCGCAGAAAGTTTCAGGGCAGGAAAAAAAGCTGGGAGCAGCCACCGTGGTGGAATTTCGACGTGGAGAAGGCTTGGGTGGATAAGCGTAGTGCTGTAAGGAGATGGCAAAATGCCAAGAAGAACAGAGCTGGTCATCCTAGTCCCTGCATGCACTTAGAAAGAGAGATGCACACAAAAGTAAGCTATTTCAAGAAACTGGTCAAGGTGGTTAAAAGCGAAAAATGGGCAGAGGTGTGTCAAAGAGTAAGCACAGACAAGTCACTGAAATTGTTCTGGCGACTACATAAAAGCATGAGTGGTGTAGTCAAGAATAAGAGCATTTCTGACTTCCAAGGTGCTGACCTCATCTGGCAGAGGACTGACGAGAACAAGGGCAAAGCCCTCTTTGAACGCTATCTTGAGCAGAGCAACCCGACAGACATGGGAGGCCGAAATCTGGCCAAGGAGGTCACCTCAGACAGATGCAAGGCCCAGAACACTTCGGACGAAGACACAGTGACAGTGAAAGAAATCAAGGCTGTACTTCGACGATCAAAAAACAGCGCTCCAGGTCCTGATGGCATAAGATACGACGACATCAATAAGTGTACCGACAATGAGCTAGAGAAACTAGCAGACATGTACAACAACAGTATAGGGAGTGCTAGCATCAAGGAGGAATGGTTACACAGCTATCTGATTCCCTTGCCGAAGCCTGACAAAGACCACAAAAAAATTCAGGGATATCGAATTATAACCATGCAGAATACAATAGGCAAGCTGCTGGAGAAGGTAATTGCCAGGAAAATATCAAGCCAACTAGAGAGGCAAGGTGTTTTCCCACCTACCCTGGGTGGGTACCGTCCAAAAAGAGAAACCTGGACCAATACAGCAGTCTTTGCTCATGATGTCTATGAAGGTTTCCACTCAGGCATTGAAACCTTTGCTGCAGCGATTGATCTTGAGGACGCATACAACAGAGTGCCATTGGATTTTTTAATGTTTCAGCTTCTTGAACTAAAAGTAAGTCCATTCCTCCTTAGTTGGATCGCTGCAGCCCTCTTCCAACGGAAAGTAGTTTTTAGATGTGGCAGTTGGACTTCGGAACCAACAACAATATATCCTGGCCTACCACAGGGATCACCATTATCTCCGGTACTGTTCAACGTCTACACAGTGAGAATCACCAGTGAGCAGATCACTGGACCTGGCAGGACATTGTCGTATGCCGGTGATGTTTTAGTGTATCGTCAGGGTAAGGATAGGGAGCAGGTTGCTGTGGAACTACAAACCGAACTCAATCGCATAAGTACTTGGTGTGATGAAGCTGGGGCAATGGTCAACCCAACAAAGGCAACAGTGACTTGGTTCTCGTTGAATAATCATATTGTCAACACTCCAACACCAACTGTAATGCTGTGTTCAGAGACGGTGGAAAGAACGGAGGCAATGAATTACCTAGGGATACGGTTTGATCGAAGCCTTGCTTATAATGTGCACATAGACCAGGTGATAACAAAGGCCAAGCGGGCTTTGACTGCGATGCGGGTGATGGCGGCAGCAAACTGTGAGCAGCACCATCTATGTCTTCTGTACGAGGGGCTGATCATGTCTGTTTTGGAGTATGCAATGGCAATCCTGACTCTCAGCCATAAGCAGATAGAAAGGATGGAAAGGATACAGAATGAAGCTATGCGCATTATTCTTGGGTGTACAATAGAGACAGCATGCAGGGTGATGCGCTACCTTCTTAATTTTCCAACCATTGAAGAGAGAATACAAGTTTGCAGGGCACGCGCCTACCTCAGAGTTAACGCAAACACACAACATCCACTGCATAGTGAAATTAGGAAGGTGAAGGGCAGCAGGTTAAAAAGAGAACGGTCGTGGATGGGTCAAGCCGAAGACATTCTTCAACAGGTGTGTTCACTTGAGGACTTAGAACCTGGCGAGGAGTGGGTGCAAGTGCCAACAGACTTCTGCACATCCTTTTCAGTTTGCATCTGTCAGCAACTCACTTGCGACAGGCATACAAGGATTCCCTACTTTTGCACCACACGAAAGTGACAACTCGTATTGTTTGCAAAAGGATACATTTTATTAGGAGCTGATCGTAAATAAGCCCCACGAGCGGAATACCACATCGGTATTAAACATCATAGTATATTACAAAGATGTATTAAGGAGATGATATTCATGATACTAACTACTGAAGCTAAACTTAAGTCCTAACTATTGATACTGTCCTTAACATCAAAGTATCCACAGCGGATATAGTCTGTTCCCTACGCCGTCCAGGTCTCTGTCTGACCCAAGTTCCTGGTGGCATGTTCAGCCACGAGTGATCGGTTCTCCGTGCGTCCGCTAGTTTGCGTGCTTGGAGTCCCAGCACGCTGGTCACTTGGTTATAGTGACCAGTATTACAGGCTTGCATCTCGTGAGGCGGGTTTCCCAGTCTCTTGGGTAACCCCAGCTCACGTACACTCAACGCCCTCTTTGTTGACACGAGTGTGTCCCGTTATAGAACTATTTATAGGGTTTGTGTCTCTTCTGTCTGGTTTCCTATATCGCTATCTCTCTTAGTTCTATCTATTATCTTCTTAGCTCTTTAGCTCTTATTTAGTGTTACGTGGATCTTTGACAGGCTCTTCTTTCCTCCGTGTAGTGTTACAATCTTTTAACTCATGGGTGTAACACGTTGTATGGTACTCAAAAATTGGCTGTCTAATTTTGTCAAAGACCTCGTAAGTTATATATTTCTCTTCTGGGGATAGGACAAGATCTCTCCTTTCCCTCGTCACACTGTTATATTCATTCACTCGGCTAATTGAGTAGCCAATACACTAGTACAGTTGGATATAGACTATCATTATACTTCTGGGAATTGTGTGATCCGGAACCGTTGTCTTATGACTTATGTCCTGA
The DNA here is from genome assembly GCA_963921405.1 of Cepaea hortensis. Lineage (NCBI taxonomy): Eukaryota > Metazoa > Mollusca > Gastropoda > Stylommatophora > Helicidae > Cepaea > Cepaea hortensis. The sequence continues at coordinate 324,032 of CAWUFQ010000193.1, read as the reverse complement.
CTTCTGTCTTATGACTCATGTCTTATGACTTATGTCTCATGACTTATGTCTTATGACCTGTCCTCCCATTGTCAAAATTTGACAACCAATATAAGTTGCCTCTGTTACGAGTACAACACATGAGCAATGAATGTTCATGTTCCCATATAATATTAGCCCCAACTAGTATACATGCTTTAAGTTCTACTCTTCACCTTTGAGCTTCCGCTTGTGAAGAAATATTTTAAGTGTTAAAGTAAGGTTTTCGAATTGTTATTGTGTCCCCTGAGTCGAGTTATCGTTCTTTGCAGAAAATGATGTATGCAACTTTACGTGTTAGTTTTCCTGGTTGTTTGCGTGTTTTCTATTAAACTAAAGTGTATTTACCTTGCTAACATGTGCATGTGTTTATATCCTACATGTATGTACTTTTTCGAGCGCCGTAAAGCGGTTTATTGTAGCCACAAACGAGTTTGTTTCCTGATTCATGACTACACTTCCGTTTTAAGATGCTCAAAGTATATTCCTTATGACTATCACTGAAGTATAGCAACTACACACTTAAAAAATCTAACAACACATTGCTCACGCAGATTAACACAGACAAGTTACACCAAGTCGTCTTGTGCGGTGAAAAAAATTACCGCTAAATCTCTCTCTCTCTCTCTCTCTCTCTCTCTCTCTCTCTCTCTCTCTCTCTCTCTCTCTCTCTCTTTTTATTCTTTCTCTCTCCCATTCACACATCTTTCGTTCAACCTTCATACAACATTAATTTTAAAATATTGATTCGTCATTAAAATATGGTTCACAAAATATTAACTAAATGAACATTAAATATTTACATTAAATTGTTGGCTGAATTAAACAGGTTTTCAAGCCAATGACTGTGCTGTCTCTTTGCACTCGTCATAACTATACAAAATATACATTTTTGCGAGGATGGTGTGTTACCGATCCTATGGTAATAACTGAACTAACTAATCTATTGTAAGTTGGTGTACTGTTCTAAATTAACCTAAGGGAAATAATCTAACTATTTAATTACATTCAAGAAAAGTGGGTTAATTACCTTAAAGTGTTTTTAGTACATAAAAATGATCTTAATTACTAAATGATCGGGTTAATTTGAAAATGATGTTTTAACTAATTAAATCTATAAATAAGTATGTTTAAATGTTCTTAAATTAAAGTAATCTCTCATGATTGAAAATATGATGTAGGTGTTAACTTAAATGAGTTCTTAACTCAGTGTAGGTGAATTATAGCTCTGAAATGAGATAAATAAAGTTATATACGTAATTCAACATTTATGATCGTATTATCACTACAAAAATATGAAGTTATACGCAACTGTTTATAAAAACATGTTATATACATATCACATCTTATTTTCTATCTAACTACTCTAATGAATTCCATCCAGGTGTGATGTTGGAGCAATGTTCTTTGTAGACTGTTCTCAAACATAGAGTTCAACTAGACAAAGTCTGATTTACGCTCTCTTTCCTGGGTAATGTGTATATACATAGTTTCCTACCAGTTTGTGTAGGTTCACATCTAACACTTCGATACACTCATGGGTTGTATAAGTGGTAGTGGTGTAGACAGATACTAATGCGTCTGTTCGTTTCACTCATACTGGCACTGTTAATATTACACATATTTCAACGACTGGCGATGGTAACGCACTTATAGTGTACATAATCACCACATAGGGCACATAATTACAGTGTCAATGTTTCTGGTGATGTTTGGTCGCTCTCTTCTCGTATTTCAGGTATTTCAATGCAAGAAGGTCGGCTCAAAGTGTCGGCCAGAGAGTTCAGGGTTCCCTTCAGATGCTTGATGGTAAAAGCATAATTTTGAAGTATAAGGGACCACCTGTAGATCCTGTTGTTGTGAGGGATCCCAGACTGCATGACAGTTAGCGGCGAATTATCGGTTTCAATAACAAACTCTGTACCCGTTAGGAATCTATGAAGTTTCCTCACGCAATAGATCACGCTTAAAGTTTCCAATTCAGATGCTGAGTATCTTGATTCAGCTGGGCTTATCTTACGGCTTACGTACATTATCGGGTGAAACTTTCCCTCATAAAATTGGCCTAGGACGTCAGAAATGGAAATAGCACTTGCGTCTGTACGAAGGAAATAGGTAAGATTCTGATTAGGCAAGCGCAATATAGGTGGAACGCTAAACATTCGTTTTAACTTTGATAAGGCACCAATTAACTCTGCATCTTTAACATTCAATTTTACAGATGCTTTCAAAATATTAGAAAAAACGCTGGTGATTTCAGCTAAATTGGGTATAAATGTGCTATAATAATTGACGAGACCAAGTAAACTTCGGACCTGTTTCTTGGTCACTGGCATAGTCAAATTGAGAATCTTGGTCACAATTCTTTCGTCTGTTCTGAGTTGGCCTCTGCAGATCGTATGGCCTAGGAAGTCAATTTCTTCCATTCCCAACTCTACTTTGGTTGGTTTCACTGTAAGCCCGAATAATCGCAACCTATCGAAGACATGTCGCAGTTTCTGTAAGTGTGATGTCCAATCTGCGGTATGGATACACATGTCATCAATATAGGTAGATGTATTAGTTACTCCGTGCAAAAGATCCCTAGTTAGTCAGACAAAAGTGGCTGGAGCATTACGAAGGCCAAAAGGAAGAATACGCCACTCATATAGACCTAGAGGTGTTGAGAAAGCTGTTAAAGGGATAGACATTGCTTCCATCGGGACCTGCCAATATCCCTTCGTAAGGTCAAGTTTAGAAAAGATACGAGATGTTGACATATCGAGGATAAGATCTTCACATGACGGGATCGGCTCTGCATCGTCCTTGGTAACACTGTTTAACCGCCGATAATCGACGCAGAGGCGAATCGTCGAGTCCTTTTTGGTGACAAGGACGATAGGAAAAGAATATAATCTGACTGTGATTTCTGAATTATTCCACTCGACTCAAGAGATAGTAGTTCTTTGTCGAGACTTTCCCTGTAATTTAGTGGGATGGAATAAGGTCGACATTTGATCGGGGTGTTATCAGTCAGAATAATGGAGTGTTCTATTCTGTCTGTCTTACCTGGGATGTCGGAAAAAATGTCCTTGTACTCTGTCACTAATTCTATCATCTGTCGTCGTTGCTCGTCTGTGAGTTTCGTTTCTAACCGTATGCTATTGATTGTCCCAGTCTTGTCTACTGTTGGGACTGGTAATTCTATTCCGTCGTCATCTGTCTGATTAAGTACTGTTGTTGTGCTAGCTGTGTGTTCTGTTTCCTGGCTAGGTGTGTTTGTGCTGTCGTCGTTCTGTGTCACCCTACCTAGTGTAGTTGTGTTGTGTACGTCTGTCGTCCGATTGCTTGCTGTAGGTGTATTGTGTTCGTCTATCATCAGTTCTTGTCGTGAGAAATAAGGCTTCAGCATGTTGATATGAAATATCTTTAATTTTCCCTTTATCGATATTTCATAATCGACATCTGATATTTTTCGTTTAACTTTGAATGGCCCTTGCCATGACGTTAGTAACAAATTACGTTTATCTGGTAGTAAAAGCAGAACCTTTTGATTGGGTTCAAGGTGAAGGGTTTTGGCACCCTTATTTGCATAGTCGCGGTACATCTGTCCTTTCCTCTCCAAAGATGATTTGGCTATTACACACGCTTTCATGATTCTATCGCGTGCCTCTGTTACCATCTCATACGGTGTTACTGCGGTAGGAGTCTCTTCTATGCTAGTGACTAGCTGATGGTAGATTGTAAGGGGTCCACGAGGGTTCGCCTCATAAACTAATTCGAAAGGTGAGAAACCCGTACTTGAGTGCGGAATTTCTAGATGGGCAAACAGCACTGCTGGTAATAGAGTGTCCCAATCAGATGGGTTCTCTGCTGTTACCTTTGCCAGCATGTGTTTTAGATCCCCGTTTATTTTCTCTATGATTCCGTTGCTGCTAGCGGTGGTAGGGACTACTGAAATGCTGTTCTATTCCTAGCAATTTTGTTAGGGCTTGCATAGCAGCCGAAATAAACTGCGTTCCTCGATCAGATAAAATGGTTCGAGGAAAGCCAAAGCAACAAAATAGAAGGAAAAACACATTTGCCACATCTTTGGAGGTGATGTATTTTAGTGGCACCGCTTCGAACCACCTTGTACAGAGATCCACGAGGGTTAGTATAAACCGATTTCCTTTGTTCGACACCTGATTCAGGGGTCCAACAATATCTACCGCTACACTTTCGAATGGTCTAGAGGCCAATAATGAACGTTGAACCTCGGCTGTTACATGCTTTCCCTTTCTCACTAGATGTTGACAAATAGTACATGACCGACAGAAACATTTAATATCGTTACAAAACTTAGGCCAATAGAAGTGTGACAAAATTCTGGCTCTTGTTTTGTCATAGGCCAAATGTCCAGCAAACGGTGAATCATGTGCAATCTTTAGCACATTTTGTCGGTATTTTACAGGTAACACCGTCTGCTGAATTTCATCGTTATTGCTGTTATAATAACGCATGAGAATTCCGTTGTGTATTTTAAAATACCAAGAAGCATTTTTAGTTACTTTCGCTCACTCACCTAACAATTTAAAATAAGGTGCGATAGTTTGATCGGTGTGTTGTGCCTCGATAAACTCTTGGCGAGTGGTATTGTTACTAGCACCGCTGGGTGTTAACAGCTGTAACATTTCATTTTGTAGGTCAGTATAGTGTGTTTGAGTATCTGACCTTGTTACAGCATTAGCCAGGTGTGTTTGTTTCCAGGCTAGTATTTCGTCATCAGTACATTGCTTTAATGATGTCAAGCAACCTAAAATTAGGTCAGTACAGGGATTCTGCAAAATCGCGCACGTAAATGTGCCGGAAAGGAACGGGGTGTTTATGTGCACTTTTGCCAGTGGGTATTTCTCAATGTTTCCAGAGAAAGTACGGCATTTAACAAATTTACCCGTGTAATCTTCTGGCCTAACAAGCTCTCTTCTTACCCCAAGTAAAGTGCTCCCGCTATCAAGTAAACATTGGCATGGTTGTTCGTTGACCAGTGCATCGTGGAACTTTAAATTACCTCTGGATGCTAGAGCTAAATTAGCATCTTCGTTGGAACATGGTACAATATGCCCACATTTCAATTTCCCATCCGCATGAAACTGGTGACACGTGTCACATCTATTAAAGTCTAATATATCAGTAACTACAGCCACATTCTCACATTCATTATCTGGTAATACATTTTCAAGTTCAGAATCAACTACACTATCATAGTCAGATGATGTATCTATGAGCAAAGCATTACTCGCCTTCATCCTTTGCCTGCCCAAACATCTAGAAGAATAGTGGCCATAACTTGAACAAAAAAAACCATTTAACAGCTCGTTTGCATGAGGTTCGTTTGCTTTCCTGCTTCTTCATCATCATTTCTAGATGAGCAGGATATGATGGACTTTTATCACACATAGAGTACTGCGGATGAAATAATTTGCATTATACACACTGTGGTGGCTTCTGATACGGTTTATCTTTCTTATGAAACTCTTTTTGATTGTAATACCTGCTAGGTACGTTCTTAACAAAAGCAGTGATCTCAGTATCATGTATCACTGTTTTAAATATGTCGCGGTTTGAGGAAAAGTAAGCTGAACCACGTTTTTCAAGTTGTTCAATAGATTCAATGTCTGCTTGTTGAAGGAACTTAGCAAAAGGGGTAGGAACTGTGGATATGACTTTATCCATCACCATTAAGTCCTGTAAGTTATCAAAATTCTTCCCTACTTTTGCTGCCTTAAGCAATTTATTTAATATACTTTGCACGTTTGAAACATAGTCTAAGAACGTTTCAGTTGGCTTCGGTTTTATCTGTGAGTACTGGATCTTATATCCAGGAGCATCGAGTAGAAAATGCTGCATAATCCTATCATGGATGTACTGATAGTTACTTCTTAGATCTGTTGGTATTGATTCTATAACCTTTAATGGCTCCCCACAGAGATTTCTCATGTAGATCATTGCCCAGTCTTCCAATGGTATTTTCTGACTTTTAAGTTGGAATTCTATATTCTCAGTCCAAGCTGAAATTGAATCGCCTTGACTGAAAGGCTTGATGAGCCACTTATATTTAGAGAATTTATTTTGCTCTTCCCGACTCTTCTGTTTAGTAGAGGCTATCTGGATGTTTGAGTCAATCTCCATCTCTTCATCTTTAACTTTGTTTGTGACTCCACCTCTATTTGTTTCTGCTTTATTTCCAATTCCTTTTGTTTAATGGCGTCTTCCATCTCTATCTGTTTTTGTTTCATTTCTAATTCTGTTTGTTTTGTGATTTGATCTAATTCTAACTGTTTTTGTTTGTTGGCTTGGTCTAATTCTAACTGTTTTTTGTTTGGTAGCTTCCTCTATCTCCTTCATCTCTTTCTGATGCTGTCTTTCTATTGCTCTTTCATCCCTCTCTCGAGCAGTTTTTCTCTCAGTTTCTTCCTTGTATCTTTGTTCTGCCCATTTCTCTAATTTCTCTCTAGTATGGCCTAGTTATTTGCCATCTTGGATGCACTCATTTAATGATGGCATTTTCTGGCTTTATGTTATTTTACGACTAATATCAATATAATTTCACAAAATAGTTTTACAGTTATGTGTTAGACATTTACATTCTCACTGAAAAAGAAGATGCATGGTTAACGTGGTGGTTATCAAAATTATTAGAAAATATACTCATCTAATCTGCTGGAAAAAATACGGCACTTGGGATGTTCCACGCTCGTCTTTCGTACACACAAATGATCGACTTGACCGTACAACTGATGTCTCTGTTTAGTAGAGCATCAACATATTAGAAACATGCATGTGATATAATTACATGTTTGTTATCAATTTTATGCGGTTGGTAACTTGTAAATGTGGTATAAATAATGATGAATGATGAATGAATGTTATGATAGTATATGTCATCAAGCGATGCTACAGGCATTATGGGATAAACTTCTCTCGCACCACACAAAAAGATTCGTCAGTCGTACGAGAGGAATTGATTACACATTTTATTGCCACTGGCTCTTTACATTACATAAATGCACAAAACTGTCTCTAATGCATCACACATGAATACACAGAATTTCCTATCACTAGTCGTCCCTAGCCCTACTGCTAAATCTATCTACTCATCTAAAGAAATACGCATCGACGCTAAGCAATGTGTTCCCTACGAAGTCTGTCCCCAGTCTGACGATTCTCCGCGTGCTGATTACACAGTGCGCGGAAGGACCTCGTGCGTACTTCGGCCTTTGCGTTCTACATCATTCAACACGCTTAGAGTAGTAGTCTACTCTTGAGTTCTATTCTAGTGCTTCGTGTCTATCACCTTGGCGTGATTATACCGTGACCAGAGTGCTTACTCTCTGGTTGACACTTTCGTGTCTCATGAGAGAACTGTTTACAGTTCCCCTCCCTATCTACTTCCTACACCTACCCTGCCCTCATGTTGGGGCACTGGGTTACCTCTATTCTACTTGAGGTAGACCACTCGTTCAGGGTGGTCTTCCCTCCTATCTATTTTAGTCTTTGACACACACCCTCCCCTCCTGTGTTGCGTTACAAACTTTGACTCCTGGTTGTGACGCAAGAGGTTTCTAAAAAATTAGTGTATCTAATTTTTGTCAAAGACTTGGTTCTGGGTAACTCAATAGACCTCTACTGACTATTGTCACAATGTAGTATTACTTTACTTGGCTACTGGTGATCGCCACAAACTTGTCTGGTTGGCGTGAGCCCTCTTCTCAATCGCAGTATTATATTTATTAGAGGTTTGTCTTAACCGGACCATTGTCTTATAAGACCTGCCCTCAAATAGTAAATTAACTTACTACCCATACAAAGTTGATTTTCTTAGGATCAACACACGAATTGCTTTATGTCCCCCCATATAATATTAAACAACCCTTGCACAAGCTGTGTGCGACAGGCTGTACCTATCTCGCTTCCGCGTGTAAAGTTATCTTTCACTGTTAATTTAGTGTTTCGCTGTCTATTGTGTCCCCTGACCCGGAGTTATCTCCCTTGTTCTAAAAATTGTATGCACTTTACATGTTTGTTTTTCTGATTGTTTGCGTGTTTGGATGTAACTAATATTATAATTTACCTTCTAACATGTGTGTCTGTCTGTAATTTGTATGTAAGTTAAGTTTTAAGTGCCATAATTCGGTTAAATGTGATCACAAACAAGTGTATACCACTAATTCGTGACAACATTTCCGTCCTATGAGACTTAAAATACTTGTTCTAAGGTATACACTAAACTACACACAACACATTCGAGACAGTATATCTCAACATTGAAAGCAAACGCTTGACGCAGACAAATAATAAAAAGTCGCGTTGAGCGGCAGAAAAAATCCGCTGGTTGTCCTAACTCTCCATTGTATATTTTCCATTTTCTCTTACTTTCACACTTCTGTCACACATCTTTTATCCTCCCAGTTATTTAAAAACCTTGAAGTGACACTGTACAAGTTTGGCTCAGTTTGAAAAGAGTTGAGCTTAATGACTGTGCGTAACTTACTGCACTAGTCATGTATTTACAAAATATTTACATGGATGAAATAGGGTTGATAGTTTGTATCCTTATAATACTAAACACTACATTCTTCTGAAATACTAATACTAATTCTATAACTATATATATTCTAATTTGTTGCACAAAAATAACCTAATTTAAGGGAACTATTTTAACTAACTAAAAAAATGTAAATGATGTGCGATGAGTTATGTACCTTTCTGAAATGAGTAATGTGAAATGTAACAAAATTATAAATAATGGGTTATTATTATTATTTTTTTTTTAATGTTTTAATGTCTAAATGAAAAATTATGATTAATAATTTGAATATACATGGTGACATGTATAATCCTTTTATCCTATAAGGTCTAAACTACTTTTAATTCTAAATGATGAGGTTGTTAAAGTGTTTATCAAGATGGAATGAAATAATGTGAAATGAAATGTACTAACTGGTACTGTTCCTATCTTAACTTTTTATCCTCGTCTTTAATTAGCTATTATTAAATTTAAAGTACTATCCTAAGTAAGTGGGTAAATTAGTGATTTATCTAAGCTAAAAAAAAATCTATTATATTCCCTAAATCTAATTTAAATCTATATTAAAGTAACTCATCTACCTATAATTTCTCACTATATTAAAAACATGTTATAATACATATCACAATATATATATATATATATATATATATATATATATATATATATATATATATATATATATATATATATATATATATATATATATATATATAGTATTTAACTACCTCAGGTTAGTGGTTGCCATAATGTTCAGGCATTGCTTTTGTTGGCACAGTTCATAGATACATAATTGTCCTGGGTATATTAAATACACTACACAGTCATACTTGTGTCTTATGGGTATTCTTCCACTCGTAGAGTCTGCTGGTGTCGTAGACATGTATATTCGTGTCTGTTATTTATGCGATAAATATAACGATGATTAATGTACATGCACCTACTGAAGAGAAAGAAGATGATATTAAAGAAGACTTTTATAATGATCTGGAAGATGTCATAGAAGAAACCCCCAAACAGGACATCCTGATTGTGCTGGGAGACTTCAATGCAAAAATAGGTAGAGAGCAAACTAATAAAAAAGTGGCCGGTATGGAAAGCCTACATACAACTTCAAATGATAATGGATGGAGAGTCATCAACCTGGCAGAAGCCAAAGGACTGCAGATTAGCAGTACCAGACTACAAAGAAAGGATATACACAAACAAACTTGGAAATCATGTGACAAGAGAACCTATAATCAAATAGATCACATTTTAATTAACAACAGAAATGCATCAAACATACAGCAAGTCAGAAGTTATAGAGGAGCTGAGTGCCACAGTGACCACTTCCTCGTTGGAGCAAAATTTAAAATAAAACTTAAGAGAGCTTTCTATACTAAATTACAAAGATTACACCCAACATATAACAGAGAAAAACTGCAAGACATTACAGTCAAAGAGAAATTTACAGATGAAATAAAATGTAAACTTGAAACTCTGCAAAACCCTTTGGAGGAAAGCGTTGACCAAACTTGGTTGAACATCAAGAATACAATTCAGTCTACCGCAGGAGAATGTCTCGGTGTGTTAACCACGCATAGAAAGAACAGATGGTTCAATCAAAAATGTGAAGAAGCAGTCATTAGGAAGAAGAATGCCAGACATGTATGGTTAAATGACATCAATAACATCCAAAAGGAAGAGCATTATAGAAATGAATGTAAAGAGGCTACAAAAATAGTCAGACAGCAGAAGCGAGAATATATGAGTAATATAATCAAAGATATGGAAACTAATCACCAGAAAAATGAATCCAGAAAATTTTTTAAAGAACTGAAGTCAATGAAACGAGGGCACCAACAAAACACATATGGTTTAAAAGACAAAAATGGGAATATGATAAATACCAATGAGGAAATGTGCAACACATGGAAAGAATATTTTATTGAATTACTAAATTGTGAAGCTCCAAGTAACATTTTCCCACAGGAAGAGGTTCTAACATGCGAACCACAAATTGAAGAACCTACATTTGAAGAAATCCTATATGTAATCACACGACTTAAAAACAATAAGGCAACTGGGACTGATGGAATTGCTGCTGAATTTATAAAGGCAGGTGGTCATGCATTACATCTAAAGCTATACGAACTAATAATAAAAATCTGGAGGACAGAAGAATTACCCCATGACTGGAAAGAGTCATTATTGATACCTATCTTTAAGAAAGGAGACAAGTTCCAATGTGGAAATTATAGAGGAATATCACTACTGTCCACAAGCTATAAGATACTATCCGCAGTATTACTAAATAGACTAAAACCATATTCAGAAGACATATTAGGTGACTACCAGGCGGGTTTTAGACAAAACAGATCAACAATAGATCAGATATTTATCTTACGACAAATAGCCGAGAAACATTGGGAATATAAAAGAGATCTCCATAACATTTTTGTGGATTTTAAAAAGGCTTATGATAGTGTCCATAGGAATAGTCTATGGAATGCTATGCAGGAATTTGGAATACCAAGGAAGTTAATCAACATGACCAGACTATGCATGGAAGATACTTATAATATAGTAACTTATAAAGGCAGGAAATCAGACCCCTTCCAAATAACATCTGGCTTGAAACAGGGTGATGCACTATCGCCGCTACTCTTCAATCTGGCTCTAGAGAAAGTTGTAAGGAAGGTAAAGGAGGAATGTGATATTGGAGGAACATCCAAGCTGCTTGGTTATGCAGATGATATAGATATTATAGGGCAAAGTGAACAAAAGACATTGGAAATATTGACTCACTTAAAGGAAAAAGCCCAACAGATGGGGCTGGTTATCAACCAAGATAAGACAGAATATATGGTAATTTCAAGAGACGGAATGGCTAGAAACCCTGGCCACATACAAATAGATAATATGACCATTAAAAGAACGGAAACATACAAATACCTGGGTACAATCTTCAACTGCTCCAACATCATAAGGGAAGAAATACAAACTAGAATCAACTCTGGAAATAAGATATACTATGCACTACAACATCTACTAAAATCAAAGGCGCTATCTCGTAACACCAAAATCACAATATATAAAACACTGATCAGACCAGTTGTGCTGTATGGCTCTGAAACCTGGAGTACAACGAAAGGAGACGAAGCCTTGTTACAAACCTTTGAGAACAAAATTTTAAGACGCATCTTTGGACCCATTAGGGATACACAAAGTGGAGAGTGGAAAAGAAGAAGTAACAAAGACATTTATGATCTGTTTAAGTCCCCGCTAATCACTGGTGTCATGAAGGCTAATAGACTACAATGGCTGGGGCATATAGAAAGAATGGAAGATAATAGGGAAACAAAACTCGCTTACACTCAGGAAATAAATGACCGTAGACCCCGAGGTAGACCAAGAAGGCGGTGGAGAGATAATACATGTACAGACCTACAAGCACTTGGAATCAACGACTGGCAAGAGAAGGTCCACCAGAGAGACGAATGGAGACGGATTGTATTTGCAGCAAAGAACCTCAATGGCTCGGAACGCTGAAGAAGAGAAGAGAGAGAGTTATTTATGCATTGTTCTGACACTGTTCTTCCATGATTCACACGGGTGATTCACCGGAACACAAATGGAGCATAGTAAGTAACGAGCTGTCTATGTACACACGGTGATTCACTTGTTCTTGGAGCACAGTTCTTATTCTGCTGTCTACGCACATGGTGGTTCAGTGTTCTTAGCACACAGTCCTGATCATGATGCCTATGTATTACATAGGATATTTTACACAGGATATTTTAAGTGTACTAAATTACCTCATATTACATTACATTATCATGTGGCGTATCAGGTATTTCTACCTCAGATGGTCGACTAAGGGTATCAGCAAGAATGTTGTCCCTACCCTTAATATGCTCTATACTAAAAGTATAATTTTGTAATATTAACGACCACCTGTAGATGCGGTCATTGCGATGCACCCCACTTTGTATGACCGTGATTGGGGAGTTGTCGGTCTGTACTACGAAGTGATTACCCGCTAGAAATCGATGTAACTTCCTTACTGAATAGATGACACTTAGGACTTCCAACTCTGATATGGAGTATCTGGAATCAGCAGGTGTGATCTTGCGGCTCACGTAGCAAATTGGATGGAAGATGCCATCGTAGAACTGGCCTAGTACTGCAGCGATGGAAATCCTGCTGGCAGCTGTCCTAAGATAATAAACGAGCCTAGGATTAGGCAAACGCAGGATTGGTACATTACTAAATAGGAGTTTCAATTTTGACAATGCAGAAATTAATAATGCATCTTTGACATCTAATTTTACTGATGCTTTCAAAACATTTGAAAATACACTTGTGATTTCAGCTAAGTTCGGTATGAACTTACTATAATATTTTACTAAACCCAAAAGGCTCCTGACCTGCTTCTTTGTTGTAGGCATGGTCAGGTTCATAATTTTAGTAACAATTCTATTGTCAGTTTTTAGTTGTCCTTGTGAAATGACATGACCCAAAAAATCAATTTCTTGTAGGCCCAGTTCAACTTTGCTCGGTTTGACAGTGAGACCAAAGAGTCGCAACCTATCGAAGACATGTCTGAGTTTCAGTAAGTGTGTTGTCCAGTCGTCTGTATGGACACAAATATCATCTATATATGTCACCGTATTCGCCACTCCATGTAGTAAATCTCTAGTTAGGTGTACGAAAGTGGCAGGAGCGTTACGAAGTCCGAAAGGAAGAAACCGCCACTCGTAAAGACCTAAAGGTGTTGAGAATGCAGTAAGATGGATGGATTGAGTCTGCATAGGGACCTGCCAATATCCCTTAGTAAGGTCTAATTTAGAGAAGATTTTGGAGGTGGACATATCAAGGATAAGATCCTCGCAGGAAGGAATTGGTTCTGCGTCGATCTTAGTGACATTGTTGAGTTTTCTATAGTCCACACAGAGACGAATTGTGGAGTCTTTTTTCTTGACCAAGACGATTGGAAAGGAGTACTCAGATGTAGATTTCTGGATGATTCCACTAGCTTCTAATTTAAGAATTTCCTTATTTAGACTTTCTCTGTAGCTAAGTGGGATAGAGTACGGCCTGCATTTGATAGGCTTAGAGTCCGAAAGAAGGATGGAGTGCTCGATCCTGTCCGTCCTACCTGGAATGTTGGAAAATATGTCCTTATATTCCGTCACTAATTCTATTGTCTGTCGTCGTTGTTCTTCTGTTAGTCCCGGTTCTAACCGTATACAATCCAATGTCGCAGTCTTGTCTACAATTGGAACAGGTAGTTCCATCCCGTCGTCGTCTACCTGATTCAGTACGGTTGTGGTGCTAAGTGCGTTTTCTGTATGCTCACTAGGTGTATGCATATTGTCGGCTTTGCCAGTCTCGCTAACTAGTGTAGTTGCGTTGTGTATGTCCGTCGTCTTATCAATAGGTGTGGGTGCATTGTGTTCGTCTGTCTCTAATTCTGTCTCTTGTCGTGAAAAGTAGGGTTTCAACATGTTGATATGAAATATCTTTAAGTGTCCGTTTATCGATATTTCATAATCGACATCTGAAATTTTTCGTACCACTTTGAATGGCCCTTGCCATGGGGTCAATAATAAATTCCGTTTGTCTGGGAGTAAAAGCAGTATGTCTTGATCTGGTTCAAGATTAATAGTCCTCGCACCTCTATTTGCGTATTGGCGGTAGATTTGACCCTTCCTCTCCAAAGCTGCCTTGGCTATGATACACGATTTCATAATTTTATCTCGTGTTTCTGTTACCATTTCATAAGGTGTTTTAAGGGTTGGAATTTCAATTGCATTAGTTACTACCTGATGGTAAATTGTTAGGGGTCCACGTGGGTTAGCCCCGTATACTAATTCAAACGGTGAGAAACCCGTGCTTGAATGGGGAATCTCCCGATAGGCGAACAGCACTGTTGGCAACAGTGTATCCCAATCAGCTGGGTTTTCTGCTGTCACCTTAGCCAGCATATGCTTTAGGTCTCCGTTAATTTTCGCTACTATTCCATTGCTGGCTGGATGATAAGCTGTTGTAAAATGCTGTTTAATTCCTAACATTTTCGTAAGGGCTTGCGTTGCAGCCGATATGAATTGGGTTCCACGGTCGGATAAGATGGTACGTGGAAATCCGAATCGTGAGAACAAATGTAGAAATACATTGGCAATATCTTTGGAGGTGATGTATTTCAAAGCTACTGCCTCAACCCACCTTGAACATAGGTCTACTAGCTTTAAGATGAAGCGATTTCCTTTGCTGGACACCTGGTTCAGGGGTCCAACAATATCTACCGCCACACTCTCACATGGCCTAGAGGCCAGTGTTGAAGGTTGTACTTCAGCTGTAGGATGTTTACCCTTACGTACTAGTTGTTGACAGACATTACATGAACGACAAAATACTTTTATGTCATTACAAAAACCTGGCCAATAAAATTGAGCCTGAATTCTGGCCCTGGTTTTGTCGTATGCAAGGTGACCAGCAAACGGTGACTCGTGTGCAATCTTTAGCACAGTTAGGCGGTGTTGTACAGGTAACACCGTTTGCTGAATCTCATGGTTGCCAGTTGTATAATAACGAGTAAGAATACCATTAATAAGTCTAAAGAACCATGATGCGTTTTTTGTTACTTTGGCTTTTTCTTTTAATAGTTTTAGATATGGAGACACACTCGGATCAGCTTTTTGCTGGTCTATGAAGTTTTGTCTGGTGGTATCATCCGTGCTAGTTGGTGATAGTAACAGTTGTCTTTCTTCCTGTAGTGTGTCTTGATGCTTAATAGTATCTGCTCTGGTTGTTGCATTAGCTGCATTTAGTTTTTCCCATGCTGCTATTTCTTCGTTAGTGCAATGCTTCATTTGGGATAAGCATCCCAAAATTAAATCAGTACAAGGGTTATCTAAAATAGCACATGTAAAGGTACCAGAAAGGAAAGGAGTGTTAATATGGGCTCTTGCCAACGGGTAAATTTCAATATTATCCGAAAAGGTTCGGCATTTGACTGAGTCCCCTGTATAATCATTTGGATTCACCAGTTCCTTTCTAAGACCGATAAGAGTGCTCCCACTGTCAAGCAAACATTGGCATGGTATTTCGTTTACCAATGCATTGTGGAACACCAAATTGCCTCTGGAGGCTAATGCTGCATTTACACTCTCAGTGGAGAATGGTACTGTATGTCCACATTCTAATTTTCCGTCTGCATGAAATTGGTGACATCGCTCACAACTGTCAAAGCTTAAAATATCGTTTACACAACAAACATCTTCAGATTGATTAAAAGGTAATTCATTCTCGACCTCACACTCAGTCTCACTTCCACTATCAGAAGATGTATCAATCAAAATTGCACTGTTGGCCTTCATTCTTTGGCGGCCTAGGCATTTATTGGAATAATGCCCGTAGCTAGAACAGAAGAAACATTTGATTGCACGCCTGTATGCATTTCTCTTGTTTTGTTGTTTCTTAATGACCATCTCAAGATGTGTCGGATAGTTTGGTGATTTATCACACATAGCGTAAGTATCATGAAAAAGTTGGCAATACACACATTTAGGCAATATTTGATCTTTCTTGTCGACTCTCTGAAATGGTTTTTTATTGCTACGATAGCTTTTAGGTTGGTCCTTAACAAAAGAGACTATTTCAGAGTCGATGTTTGATGTTTTAAAAATTTCTCTATTCGAGGAAAAATATGCCGAGCCTTTCTTCTCGAATTGTTTTATTGTTTCAATGTCTGACTGCTGAAGGAACTTAGCGACAGAAGTTGGGACTGTGGATATGACTTTATCCATTGCTATTAAGTTCTTAAGTTTCTCATAGTCCTTTCCTATTTTTGCTGCACTAAGCCATCTATTCAGCACGCTTTGGACATTCGAGACATAATCGATGAAGGTCTCACTAGGTTTTGGTTTTAAGTTAGAAAACTGCACTTGATACCCAGGGGCATCAAGTAAAAAATGTTGCATTATTCTATCATGAATGTACTGATAGTTAGATCTAAGATCAGTTGGTATTGATTCAATAACTTTAAGGGGCTCCCCACTGATGTTTTTCATGTAGATCATGGCCCACATATCGATTGGTACTTGATGGTATTTAAGCTGATATTCGACATTTTCTGTCCAGGCTGATATGGAATCTTCTTTACAGAATGGCTTAATAATATGTTTGTATTTATTAAGTTTATTCTCTTCTTGCTGACTCTTTAGTTTTGTAGCGGAGATCTCTGAGTGTGAATCTACTTCCATACCTTTCATCTTTAACTGTGTGTCTGATTCAATCTGTATTTGTTTTTCTTTCACTCTTGCCATTTCATCTATCTCTCTTTGCTTCAACTCTCTCTCCTGATCTAATTGTTTTTGCTTTAATTCTCTCTCCTGATCTAATTGTTTTTGCTTTAATTCTCTCTCCTGATCTAATTGTTTTTGCTTTAATTCTCTCTCCTGATCTAATTGTTTCTGTTTAGTTTCTTCAGCTAATTGTGCCTCTTTGTGTTTTATTTCTAATTCCTTTTGTTTAATCTCCTTATCGTGTTCTAACTGTTTCGGTTTTGTTTCTTCAGCTAATTGTGCCTCTTTGTGTTTTATTTCTAATTCCTTTTGTTTTGTTATCTCAGCTAGTTCTACCATCTCCTTCTAGTGTTGTCTTTCTTGTTCTCCAATCTCCTTCTGATGTTGTCTTTCTCGTGCACGTTCGTCTCTCTCAGCATCTTTTACTTCCCTAAATTTTTGATCAGCATATTGCTCTAATTCCTTTCCTGTGTGTCCTAATACCTTGCCTGCTTGTATGAAATCAGCTAAAGTTGACATGTTGTTGGATAATTAGCTAGAGTTGATAGGTACTCAAATATTTACTCAGGTATATTAGCTATGTTGAGTTTTTAAATGCCTGTGTACAAAAATTATTATCAGATTACACCCTGAAAAAGAGATGCATTATTAATTATATTGCATTCAAAATAATTTGGGTATACTCATCTCAGAAATCCAGAACAATCCGGTACATTCGTTTGGCACCTCAGGTACAATCGTTTGGCACCTCGACATACACCTTGCGTTACTCTTATACACCGCTCTTGTTATACCTGGTTTACAAGAGCATCAATAATTAACTATTTGTAAATGACATATGACTTTAGACATTTGTTTGACATTTACAATCACATGCCCCCGGACAACACAATGTGGTATAGTTAATAGTAAATGTCACTGTCCTGTCTTCGTTCTAATGTCTTCTGCGTTCCCTAACTATTGCTGTTTAATTTATGAAAGTGCTGTGCAGACGGAATCTTATTTGCATAAAGAAAGTAGTGCCATCGTGACGGTAGAAAATTGAAAAAGTCTACAAATAATTAAATAAACGCTTTGAAATAAATATAAAGGTAATAATAATGTTCAAATAAATAAATATATTCCATAAATAGCTTGTATAAACAAATAATATTCAATATAAGCCAAAGATTCAGGCGAGCAGCCGCTTGGCGATTTGTAAACAATCTGTCGCTGATTGCAAATGGCGTAGGGCAGCTGTTTGTCAACCGCGATACGTCACAGGCGCAGTGCTATTTTTAGATTGGAAAAATCGATATTGTCGCCGGCTCATTTCTTGTGTATTGCTCCGCCGTGAATCATGTTTGATAAATACTCATAAATAAATCAATAATTGTAGAAATAAATGATACAAAACTATAATAATAATACTTACAGATCAGAAGAAAACATATTCATAAAGCACAAACCATTTCAATAAGCATAAATAAACGTTAATCGGTCACGATGGGCACAGCTCGCATCTTGTTCTAGTCTGCACACGCCATTTTATACTAACACAAATTAAACCCTGTGATAAACTGACAGTAATACTATTCTAGAGCCGTGGGTGAGTGTTTTAGCTTGAACAATTGTCCAAGCTACACTTCTGACACCACTTTTATCCTAGCCTGTCATCAAGCGATGCTACAGGCATTATGGGATAAACTTCTCTCGCACCACACAAAAAGATTCGTCAGTCGTACGAGAGGAATTGATTACACATTTTATTGCCACTGGCTCTTTACATTACATAAATGCACAAAACTGTCTCTAATGCATCACACATGAATACACAGAATTTCCTATCACTAGTCGTCCCTAGCCCTACTGCTAAATCTATCTACTCATCTAAAGAAATACGCATCGACGCTAAGCGATGTGTTCCCTACGAAGTCTGTCCCCAGTCTGACGATTCTCCGCGTGCTGATTAAACAGTACGCGGAAGGACCTCGTGCGTACTTTGGCTTTTGCGTGCTACATCATTCAACACGCTTAGAGTAGTAGTCTACTCTTGAGTTCTATTCTAGTGCTTCGTGTCTATCACCTTGGCGTGATTATACCGTGACCAGAGTGCTTACTCTCTGGTTGACACTTCCGTGTCTCATGAGAGAACTGTTTACAGTTCCCCTCCCTATCTACTTCCTACACCTACCCTGCCCTCATGTTGGGGCACTGGGTTACCTCTATTCTACTTGAGGTAGACCACTCGTTCAGGGTGGTCTTCCCTCCTATCTATTTTAGTCTTTGACAGTATAGATGATCGTCATGAATTGTAGGATGAATCGTCAAATGAATGTCAATGTCGTCTTGTTTTCACTTACTATCTTCTCTGACTGAGCTGCGCTATATGACTTTAGTTTAACCTCTAATTTATTATTCTTGTGCAAAAAGAATTTATTTTTGCACAAGTACATACGTGAATGTGATGTACGTTGACATTATGGCTGTATCACACAAAATGATTCACAAATGGTGGTTAAATTTGCAATTTGATACCTATTTGCACACATTTTCATCAAAAATTCATACACATATCACAAATAACTTTCTATAGAATTTCCAACAAATAGTAAATTAACGTGCTTGAATGTGGTTCAAGCCCCAAAAATGGTAATCAAATAATAATCAAATGGTAATCTATTGATAATTGACGTTGGTTCAGGTATTACTGACACCCAATGGTACGATGATTTAAGGTGCTTTTTATACCAAATGGTATTTTAACTGGTAAATAAATAGTATTGACGGTGGTTCAAGGTGCTTCTGACACCAAATGGTATCCTGCCTGTCAGCAACTCACTTGCGACAGGCATACAAGGATTCCCTACTTTTGCACCACACGAAAGTGACAACTCGTATTGTTTGCAAAAGGATACATTTTATTAGGAGCTGATCGTAAATAAGCTCCACGAGCGGAATACCACATCGGTATTAAACATCATATTATATTGCAAAGATGTATTAAGGAGATGATATTCATGATACTAACTACTGAAGCTAAACTTAAGTCCTAACTATTGATACTGTCCTTAACATCAAAGTATCCACAGTGGATATACAGTCTGTTCCCTACGCCGTCCAAGTCTCTGTCTGACCCAAGCTCCTGGTGGCGTGTTCAGCCACGAGCGATCGGTTCTCCATGCGTCCGGTAGTTTGCGTGCTTGGAGTCCCAGCACGCTGGTCACTTGGTTATAGTAACCAGTATTACAGGCTTGCATCTCGTGAGGCGGGTTTCCCAGTCTCTTGGGTAACCCCAGCTCACGCACACTCAGTGCCCTCTTTGCTGACACGAGTGTGTCCCGTTATAGAACTATTTATAGGGTTTGTGTCTCTTCTGTCTGGTTTCCTATATCGCTATCTCTCTTAGCTCTATCTATTATCTTCTTAGCTCTTTAGCTCTTATTTAGTTTACGTAGATCTTTGACAGCATCCAACTAGATAGGATATGCAGACAAGAAAATCCGGCTGCTGTGGAGGCTGAAGTACAAGCGTTGATTTTCGAGAATTCGCTAGACAGTGACGCGGTCATCTACACAGATGGGTCGGTCGTCCGACATGTGAGAAGCTCATGGGCCTTTACAGCTCGGGCCGGAGGGAGAATTGTGAAGGAGGACTCTGGTGCTTTCACTGAAACCACAAGTAGCCTGACCATGGAAGTCATGGCAGTAAGTAAAGCAATAACATGGCTCGAGACACAGACATTCACTAGGGCTTGTTTTCTTAGCGACTCAATGAACATGATCAAGAGGATAGAGGAGGGGTCGATCCGAAGAGAATGGTTGCTGCCTCTGGAGCGGTCTCGTCTGGCAAAGATTAGTTTCATCTTCGTGCCAGGGCATGCGGGAGTACAAGGAAATGAGCGGGCTGACAAGCTCGCAGGTGAGGCTACTGTGGTGGGCGGACGCGCCATGGACCAGGCTGACATTCTGAATGCTCTACGAGGAGTAAGACTTTTGCGAGAACCAAGTGATGACTGTGAATCTACAACAATGGCCAGACTGCTAGAGCAGCAAATTAAAAGAGGGGTGGCCAAACAAGAATACTACGCAAGAAGCCAAAGAAGATTGATAAACCAACACAGAACTGGCGTCGTTAGCCGCTACACGCTGCGGGATTTGCTGAGGAGGGGATCCGAGCACTTATGGACTGAATAGTTCGATGTGCAATGAGGATGATCTGTCGACTAACTAACTAACTAACTAATCAGTATCTGAAGAGTTAAATCTGTGATGAACCTCAATGACGACCAGACTGCCGGTGAAGCTGACAACGGAGTTACTTCAGATAGATGAGGACATAATCTTCCTGATAATGGGAGATACATTCTCGGTGCATGTTGACCATAACTTTCTTAGGTCCACCCAGGGGTTAGGAAACAATCCATCACACTGCAGCATATTGCCATGTGGTTATTCCTTCCATTGGGAGGTGGAATGACATTGACTCAGTTTTAAGCACTCATCTTTGAACAGTGTGACGAATAATCAGACGACTCCAAAGATAAAACAAGACTCACACTTTTATTTCGTGTCGAGCGGAACAAATAACAGTGGATAATTATCGCATGTTATTTAACTGCCCCCGAGATGTAGGAGCGGCGTTTAATTATCTAACATTTCACGAAACTCCCTGCCTTCTTCCAATGTTCTCCTTGAGGCGTAGACCTGCCTTTTCGCTGTTATGAGTTGCAGCACGTCTAGGTTTCGGGTTCTGCCTTAAGTATCCATTTGCCAATCGATCCTTCCTCCTGAACTCTATTCGCCGAAGCTCGGAATAAGTCGCATGCGGCGCTTCACCCACGACTCTCTGGAAGACACGTCCTCTCCTTCTGAATCACACACAGAGAAAATCCTTTATTGTTCTGTGACGCTGATTACGTTTCCAATGGTATCTTCCTTTCCTATTTGTCCATTTTTGTGCATAACTGGAAAAACCCCATTTATGACTTTGGTGGCTTGTGCCGTCATATGGCATAATGCCCCTCCCAGATTTAAAAAAAATGGATATATACTTATGGATATATGTAGTACTTTGTAAACATATGCATTAACAACCTTAACAACGAGATCTGGAAAATTCCTAGTCTCCCCCTTTATCTACTCTTTAAAAAAATAATAATGTCATATGACGGGCACGCCCACCTGTCTAATACCCCATTAGACGTCGTGTGGCTGATTATGGGAGATCAGTCCAACTAATAAACATATTAGTCCCTACTGTCAGAATCTCTAATGTCTCCAACCGAGATGCAGTAACATCGTTACGCCCGCCAGGCGAATAGTCTCCAACCGGGATGCAGTAACATCGTTACGCCCGCCAGGCGAGTACCAGTTACCTGCCCGCAGGTTGCTGGCTGACGTGATAGTCAGCGGTCAGGCAAGGACAAAGCAAGACGCACGCAGTCCTCGTGAAGCCAATCCACAGGGCAAGCGCTGTGCGGGGAAACCGGCAGACGGCTTGGGAACTCGGACATGACAGGACGTGTGGGTTGAGAAAGGCTTCGTGTAGTTCTGTGCCCGAAAGTCGAGTCCTTGTATATCTTGTGAGATAGACTATGAAGCTGTGGGTTTTGTCTGTAAGTGTACTGATGTATTGTATATGTATAGTGATGATCATCACATGCCAAACTAGATCGTATTGCATGTGAATTGTAAATAAATCCATTGAACTTAGTGTCATTGTGTGTCAAGTCCAATCATTTTGTACTTGTACTTGTCTCACATATGTTAGGTCTAACGAGCCAGGTTTAAGATCCTGACATGTGTGAACGTGGAAGGCTCGTCCTATTATATTGTTTGAACGTGGAAGGCTAGTCCTCTTAGATTTTTTAAACTTGTAAACGTGTAAAACATCGGTGATTGTGTAACTTGTCGCCATTTTGAACTTGTCGCCATTTTGACCTTGTCGCCATCTTGTAAACATGATGTCTATGTCCTTACTGAATGTCATCGTGATGTAAGGTAGGTACCATCATAGTTGTAGAGTGTTGAAATATATCTAGATTGTATTTGTGAAGTTAGTTGTGGAAAGCAGAAAGTTTGGGAAAGAAAGTGACTTGTGATTTGAAAAAAAAAAATTGTTGACCGACGACATTACGACCTACAATTACACCCAACGCCATACAAACCTAATCAAAACTTAGTGACAAGCATACACATCACATAAAGATAGATTCTAACTTATTTCCTCCCAAAAGAAAGCAGGTTTTCTGTGCCATCTGAAAACGTTGCCCGTAGAGGTCATTTGGCCTTGAAGTAGCGACCCTACAGTTCCTAGCCCTCGTTTGAACCGTTCTCCACCGCATCCAGTACACTTGAGTATATTTTTTGTATATACTTTCGGGTGCAAATTTGGGCATAAATTGTAAGTTCAACAAGATTGTAAATTTTTCACGTTACTAACACCTTGTAACAAATTGTGTGTCTGATAACTCATTTTCATCTAAACATTTCATCATGTCTTCGTTAAGCAACTTCATCGAGATGGGTTTAAAGCTAAAGTTAACTGGTGATGAGTTAACAAAGTGGAGTGAAACAAAATATTCTGAACACCTTCTAGAAAAAGCTAGCGAACGCGAGGAAAGAGCGGCTGAAAGAGCTGCCAAACAAGCAGAGTTAGATACTGAATTGAGGAAGGCAGAAATAGCAGCTCAAAGTAAACGAGAAGAGCTTGAATTTCAACTCAAAATTAAACAGCTTGAAGCCGATACTGCCATAGACAAAGAGTCTAAGAAATCTGAAAGACTGGAAAAAGAAAACCAGTACAAAAAGTATCAAGGTATTGTGAGAAATTATACCTCAGGTGACTGCATTGCAGCGTTCACCCAGAATTTTGAAACCTTAATGGACCACTATCAGGTCCCAATTTCTGAATGGAACATTATTTATATGAGGAGTTTGTCAGGGGAACCTCTGAAAGTCATAGAGACTATCCCCAAAGACCTCAGAAAAGATTACCACTATCTAAAGTTAAAAATTATGGCACATTTTATGCTAGATGAAGCAGGTTACAGAGAGCAGTTCAGCAAACTGAGTCCAAAACCTACTCAAACGTTCTCTGACTATGTCTCCGTAGTCCGAGACGTATTTACAAAATGGCTTTCAGCAGCCAAAGTAAATAAAGACTTTCATAAGTTAGAAGACCTCATCATCAGGGATAAAATCATCACATCCCTTCCATCATCATTTTCAACATTTTTGCTAGAGAATGAATGTACGAGTGTACAACAGATTGAAAGACGTGGTTCGGCTTACTATACAGCCAATAAACATTGTTTTGCTAGTGAGGCTACTGATACAAACTTCGTAGCAGCTGCTAACTATGAAAAACCTCGATCAGAACCCTACAACAGGCAAAGATCATATAAGCCTACTTCTGAGAAATACAATCATTGTAGATTTTGTAATATTTCACACCAACAAGGTGAAATGTATGACAAGAATCCGGCATATCTTACATACTTACAGAACTTCATAAATAGTCAGGATAAGGAACGTAACACCTTTAAAAATGCACGAAAATGCTTCCTCTGTAAAGCGTACGGGCACTGGCGGCATGCGTGTAAAGGAAGGCAAATGACCAAGAAAGCAAATGCCGCCTTATTTGACAGTTCATCATCAGATGAAGAACATTCAGAAAATCACCCTGTGAACTCAGCACAGGCTGTTGACATGTTTAATTCACATAAATGTACTATTTGTAATACCTTTTATGAAGATGGCATTTTAACATGCGGCCACTCCATTCCTATTGCCAATGAGGAAGCTAATTTGGTAATAGATTCCAAAGGCAGAATAAACATCCACCAGGGATATGTGAATGGCAAGCCTGCTACAGTCCTTCGTGACACCAGAAGTTCTCTTATAGGATTAAAGAGAAAATTCATAATGCCTACAGACTATACAGGCAGGCACGTAACATGCAGAACATTCTCTGGAAATATCGAAAAGTACCCATTAGCATGGGCATATATTCAGACACCATTCCTCACTGGGAAAGTAAAATGCGCTGCATTAATTAACCCTGTGTGTGATATTATCATTGGAAACTTACCAGAGGTGAATAATATGCCTCATGATATTACATCTGTTTGCATTGATGATAACATAACATCATCACCATCACATGTCATCATTGAACGTATGGGATCACCAGATGAATGTATGGTAGCTAATGGAGCACTAACATCTCATGAAATCATTGACCAAAATGTTTCATCACCATCTGATATCATTGAATGTGTGAACGCACTAACCAGATCTACTGCTAGAGTGCAAGATGAAATTAATCAAACTGAGGCTATAGAAAGGCTTAGCCCAGTGGTACTGCCTCCTAAAACCATGAAGGAGAATTTTGTAACAGCCCAAAAGGCTGATCCTTCATTATCTAAGTATTTTAATCTGATCGGCCAAAAGCCAAAGGTAACTAAAAATGCAAGATGGCATTTTGCTCTGAAAAATTGCATCCTCACCAGGTACTATACCAGAGGTAACAGCACCACAGAGGAAACTGTTTTGCCAATTGAATACCGTAAGCAAGCCTTAAATCTTGCCCATGATATACCTCTTGCAGGGCATATGGATACTCCAAGACCAGATCAAGATTACTAACACAGTTTTATTGGCCAAGATTCTGCAATGACATTAAGCAATATTGTAGAAGTTGTGATATCTGCCAAAAACTAGTGAAAAAAGGTAAACACCCACAGGCCAAATGACAAATTACCGACTTAGCCAGTCGACCTTTTGAGAAAATATCTGTCGACATAGTGGGCCCTCTGAATCAAGTAACATCCAGAGGGAATAGATTTATCGTTACCATCATCAATTTATGTAGCCGCTGGCCTGAAGCGATTCCGTTAAAGAACATAACTGCCAACGATATCATGGAAGTCTTCTTCCATATATTTTCACGAATAAGATTTCCAGACACTATCCTATCAGATCGTGGAAGCCAATTCATTGCTGCATCTACTCAAGCTTTCACCAAAATGTTAGGGGTGAAACAATGTTTCAATTCACCATACCATCCTCACTCAACGGGAATCATAGAAAAGTTTAACGGGGATTTGAAGCATATGCTTTTTAAAGTCACGCAAGAATATCCCAAAAACTGGGACGTATGTTTGCCTGCTATACTTTTTGCTTATCGCGAAGTCCCACATTCTAGTACTGGGTTCTCTCCTTTTGAACTTATCTATGGTGCCAAGCCGCGAGGCCCATTGAGTATCTACCATTCAATGTTAACTGAAGCCACCCCTTTACTTAACCCCATATCATCATACGTATATGTAACATCATTGCGTGAAAGAATCATCAAATCTTGTACTATTGCAAAAGAAGCACTAAAACTATCTGGTGCTACATATAGACAATACGCAGACAAAGGTAACAGGACAATAACGTTGACAACTGGACAGGACGTACTTCTCCTCTTACCTAGTGACCGACACTTATTGACTGACTCTTGGCAAGGACCATTTAAAGTAATAAGACAGATTTCAACTGTAGACTATGAGATTCAAATAAAAGACAAACATAAAATATTCCACATCAATATGCTAAGACCATACCACAACAGAGACAACGAACAAGACGATACAACAGCCTGTACAGTTATAATAGACCATGAAGATGACGAAGATAGTGACGAAATTCCAACACCTGCATTAGACACGACAAACTGCTTGAAAGAAATCAAAATAAACCCAAATTTAACTCAAGCAGAAACAGACAGTTGCAAACATCTCATACAACAGTACAACACCATCTTCTCCAACAACCCAGGACAAACAGAATTAGTACAACATCACATCACGCTTACTTCAAACACACCAATAAAATGCAGACCTTACACCATTCCATTGCATTACAAAGAAAACTTACATCAAGAGATCATTAGCTTAGAGAAAAACAACATCATTAGACGATCCCAATCACATTTTTCGTCTCCAATAGTCATGGTACGCAAAAAGGACAACACGATAAGACTCTGTGTAGATTATCGAAAAGTAAATAAAATAACACTTTTAGATCTGGAACCAATGACCAACTGCGAAGATCTACTGACAGAACTGACAGACTCTAGGTACTCTACGAAGCTGGATATGACTAAAGGTTATTGGCAAATAACGGTACACGAGCAGAGCAGACATCTGACAGCCTTTGCCACACCTTGGGGACTGTACGAATGGTGCAAATTGCCATTTGGGCTAGTAAATGCCCCAGCGACATTCGTACGCATGACACGACTCTTACTTGTTGACATAACAAACATTATCTGTTACATGGACGACATTTGTGTTCACACAAAGACGATGACAGACCACATAAAGACATTACAGCAGACATTTGAACGAATCAGACAGCACGGACTGACTGTGAAGCCTACAAAAGTTGACATAGCCTATCAAGAAATCTCCTTCTTAGGGTACAAAATATCTAATGGTTTTCTCACGACAGACGATAACATCGTGTCTAAAATACTGAAACTCTCACTTCCGACTACCAAGAAACAAGTCAGAAGTGTGTTAGGACTATTAAATTATTATAGGCAGTTCATACCAGATTTTGCTGAACTGACAGAAAAATTTACTAACCTACTAACGAAAACCCAGCCTTAAAAGATTGTAAACAATGAATGCCTAAAATTTGCATTCCAGAAAGTGTTATCGTATTTTTCTGAGAATAGTTTAAAGAATCCCATTCTCAAATTGCCAAATTTACATATTCCTTTCAGATTACGCACAGACGCAAGCTCCGTGGCGATTGGAGCAGTTCTGTTACAAGAACATGACAACATTCTACACCCTGTATACTACGTCTCTAGAAAATTGAATCCAAGAGAACGCGCTTGGTCGACACCACAATTAGAAGCCCTGGCTCTAGTGGTGGGTATAACTAAATTGTCCAGATTCCTCCTGGGACGGCATTTCATTGTAGAGTCCGACAATAGTCCATTAAAATTTATTACTTCAGGAGTGCCGACAAACCAGATGATAGCGCGATGGTCTCTTTTGCTGCAAGATTACAGCTTTGTAGTGAGACATATCGCTGGCAGAACCAACACGATTGCTGATCTTTTGTCCCGTTGTCCGAACGACCCAGTAAACACTAATGTCTGAGTGCAGTGTGTTAGAAAACACTCAGACCAACACAGCCATCAGTGAAAGTTTTTTTTTTTCAGGAAAGCTGTGTACGTCTATTATGTGATGTGATAGGGTTCATTCCCACTGCAAATATTTTTTCTTATTTTATTATTAGTGTAGTAATCGTCTTGAATAATTGCGTAGTGTGTGTTAGAAAGCGAACAATATTAATTGTATATATTATGAAATAAGAACAGTGCCACATGCGCTCATAACTTACCTCAAGCGAACTATTCAAGTTATCAGTGGTATCTGCGAGTGGAACATATCCAGTGATATTTTAATCCGTGAATGAAAGAGTGAACTGAACTGTGACATTTACACCACTGCAGTCAATCGCAATCCAGAAGTTTTCCATCGAAACAACGAACACATTAACTATCAGAACAGTTTCACATTCCGAATTGCTACACCAGAGCGGAACAAGTGTGTGATAGAATTTTAACGACATCAGCTGTTCGTGTGTACTTCCGGATAGTTTGTAAATTTAGACCAAAAGTAGCAGGCGATAAACAAAAACCTTAAAAATTTATGACGCTTCTAAAATAATTATGAAACACCAATTTCGAATACACGAATTGTGTATTAGTATTTTTCGACTAGTGTAATCTTAGAATCATATCTTGAGTAACTTATTCACACTATCGACATTTTTTCGCTAGTATGGAAAAGCATCAAGCGATGACGCTGAGAAATAGAATAATAATGGTAATAGATTAGATTTGAGATCTTTTGAAATTGTGTCCCTTTCATTTAATTGTTGTTACATTATTACACTAAGGGCGGTAAATTGAAATGTATTAGAATATGTGTTGTATAAAAATAGCCATTGTGTTGCCAGATTGTCAACACTCCAAGAAGTCATCAGCTGGGCATGGTATAGGGTTACTAACGTTGTAGACCAACGGAAGAGCTCCCGGCCAAATGAGGTCGGAGCTCGAGCGTTGAATGCGGCTTATAAAAAGACGTATTACAGTCTTACCTGATTTTTTGTTGTTGCAAAAAGCATATTATTTCGTTTTTTTAAGAGGTTGCGAGGTAGTTGCATTGGATGCTGGTGCTACGGATCTGACTGGGTAAATATTGCAACTCAGGTGATCATCCATCGAGAGGATGAAACTTGGAAAGTGGTAAAGATTGAACACCACATGACTTAACATACAACTTGCATTTCTTATGTATTTCTATGCCAATGTACATGACAACAGAAAGGTCGATTCTGACATGGTTAAAAAGATTAACCCTTTATCTATATAGAGTATGCATGAAATATAAAATCTTTCATGAATAAGCCCCGGGGGAGCGTGTCAGAATCTCTAATGTCTCCAACCGAGATCAGTAACATCGTTACGCCCGCCAGGCGAATAGTCTCCAACCGGGATGCAGTAACATCGTTACGCCCGCCAGGCGAGTACCAGTTACCTGCCTGCAGCTTGCTGGCTGACGTGATAGTCAGCGGTCAGACAAGGACAAAGCAAGACGCACGCAGTTCTCGTGAAGCCAATCCACAGGGCAAGCGCTGTGCGGGGAAACCGGCAGACGGCTTGGGAACTCGGACATGACAGGACGTGTGGGTTGAGAAAGGCTTCGTGTAGTTCTGTGCCCGAAAGTCGAGTGCTTGTATATCTTGTGAGATAGACTGTGAAGCTGTGGGTTTTGTCTTTAAGTGTACTGATGTATTGTATATGTATAGTAATGATCATCACATGCCAAACTAGATCGTATTGCATGTGAATTGTAAATAAATCCATTGAACATAGTGTCATTGTGTGTCAAGTCCAATCATTTTGTACTTGTACTTGTCTCACATATGTTAGGTCTAACGAGCCAGGTTTAATATCCTGACACCTAACTTGTCTTAATAGACAAGTGTGTCCTCACTCTAGGTAATACCATGAGTTTTGGACGAGAGTAATAATGGGTTTACCAGTATTCCATGTTGGTCGTTGTTGCTGTTCCTCCATATATTCCATGTATATTTATACTATCTGTTGGTAGGGTAGACGTAACGATCCATGTCTTGCGAGACTTTATCAAACCATCAGATATGTTAGACTGTCCAATACTTGTGTGGATATCTTTAGACCATCAGCCGATTCCGTATATATTCATACATCTTAATGGATCAATTGGCAAAATAGTTCGCTTTCATAAAATTAGTTCAGCTGAACCCTTGCTTAATCACAAAATAATTATTTTTAATGTTTCTCAGTTAACAATTGAATAATAATTATCAATATACACATTCTAATGTTGTGACTTATCTACGTAACTGATTAATATAACCAAATTGACTCAAACTAATTAATTAAGTAATTCTAATTAACTATTTAACATTGTTCGAATGTTCCAAGTCTTGGACTTAATTAATAAAATTACAAAACACAATCTAAAAATACCTGACCGCAGTGTTCCACGTAAAATAATGACGGTCGAAACATCCATCAAGTGTGCAGGACATATTATTGGACTATTGCATCCGTGTAGATGTCTCTGCCAATAAATGTAAATTAACAACACATGTATCTATTTGATTACACTATATATTCCTAACAGTACTAATTTAAAGTCACCGATTGTATCAACATCGTTCATTAATTAGGTGCTATTTGGTTGAAATTATTAAATTTCCAAATATTTTATACAATAATAGATATAATAAACTACAACTGAATAAATTATAACATATATCAGTCCTACTATATATATTATAATCGACTGAGAATGTCTCATATAATATGATTGACTTATTAAAATCTTGCAGACATATAGTTGTGAAGAATCATACCTATTAAAGATTCAAGACATCTAAAAAAATTAAATCAGGAATATAATATTCAACAAGAATAAATATTTAAATCCAATAATATTCACATAAATTAGTAATGTTCTCTATTATAGACATAATTACCAAAGAATAGAGAATCGAACTATTTCTAAGATGAATTATAGAACTATTAGATAGTGTGAACAATTCTGACAAGTGACACCTGGCATAATTAAGTAATAAGACCTAAGACCCTAATGTGTCTGTAGTGTATTTTGTGTTGATATGAACCTAACCTTCATCCCATTTTATTTTTATTTATTTATTTATTTCAATCTTCGTTTTATTCACTTTCTTTCTCTCTCTCTCTCTCTCTCTCTCTCTCTCTCTCTCTCTCTCTCTCTCTCTCTCTCTCTCTCTCTTCTTCCTATTTTCTTTCTTACATACTTATGGTGTTTCTGTACTGTATGCATGTTAATATTTGTACTTTTCAACCCTGCTGACTTGAACACTGTTATGATTTTCACTCGTATGTATAATGACAATAAAGTATATTTGATTAATTTGCAGCAGAAGTAAATAAAGCACGCATTAAACAATGCATTTTGTTTATTGTACTTTTGTCTGTTATTATTAACTTGTGTGTAAATTTTCTTGAGTGATTGAATAACTGTATTTTTATTCATAATATCCTCTATATATGCTTTTGTTTGTGTGGATGTGTTCGTGACTGTGGATGTAACCTGAGATAAGGTTAATTTAAGCCACATCAAAATGTTTGTAATAAATATGATTACAATATCCCATGTCGTCTGTTTTTTGTAACCATTGTGTTTAACTTTTATTCTCTTCTTGTATGCCACCCTGTTGTTATTAACAGTCGGTTGAACTTTTAATAAATGTGTAATTCCTTCTTTTTGTGATACTTGGGTTTGTGATTCTGTGAGTATCAGATCAAGTTTGCGTTCTCTAGTTTGAACGTAATCTTTGACATCAGTGATGTTACCAATTATCAACCCAGCACATGGGTTTGGTAGTACTGCTGCGCAGACTCTACCTTCATAATATGGGCATTTTATGCTGACCCATGCGGTTTTGTACATTTCTATTGTACCCTCAAATGTTCTGCACTCAATACTTTTACCTGTATACTCACTTTCGTTTATGAGTTTGTGACTAACACCTGTAATATCCGACCCTGTGTCTCTAAAACAGTTTGTTGGTAACCCATTAACCTCCGCTTGGTGTATCATCCGAGTACCTTGACGAGTGCATGCTGCGTTCGCTTCATGAATATGCGTCTAATGGGCTGATGTGAGGTCATCATCATTATTATGACATTCCTTACCTGTTCTGTTATTGTATGACTCTATAATGGCTGCGTGTGTGTCCTCTAGATAATCTGATTCGCTACTATTATTAGACAACACATATGCATTACTTGCCTCTTTCCACGTATTCTTCATCGGACAAGACCTGCTGGTATGCCCGTACGCCCGACACGAGAAACATTTAATGCTCCTCTTGTAAGAATCATACTTTTTTTTCTTTGCTGTGATGTCATTTAAATAATATAAATATCCAGGGTGTTTACCACACGTTTCTAAATGTCCATGTGACAATTTGCAATATTGACATCTGGATAGTTGTCCATTTCTTGGTCTGTCTCCTTCTCTATTAGAATATTGGTTTGGACTATTTCTATTCTTATTGCCACTAAACTTTCTAAACTTACCATTGCCTTTCTGAAATCTAGCACTTGCTCCTATTACCAGTTCTGGCTGTGCACAATTTGCGAATATGTCTCGATGTGCATTGAAATATGATTCTCCTCTCGTTTCCAATTCCTTAAGATCTTTGCATTTATTCTCCACTAGAAATATAGACTTGGCCTCTGGTACTGCAGATAGTAGTCTATCTCTAATTATTAATTCTCGAATTTTATTGTAATCAGACCCAATATCGGCGGCTTTAGTCCATTTATCAAAAGATGAGGTTAACTCAGAAACAAAGTCAAGGAAAGTTTGGTTAGATTTGGGAGTGAGTGTTTTAAATTTAGTACGTAAGCCCGACTCATCTAAATTGAAGTGCGCCAAAACACGATCTCTCATGTATCTGTAGTTAGTACTTAAGTCCTCAGGTATTAACTCGATTACCTTTAAAGGCTCCAATGCAAGCTGCCTGTGGAAGATAATCGGTACGCCTTGTTCCGGTACCTTGTAGTACTTTACGAGCACTTAAAAATTAGTAATACAAGAACAGACCGAATCGCCTTGTTGAAAGTTGCAAAAAAGCCCTTGGTACTTCTTCACTGGATCATTCTGTTTTGCACGACTTTTCTCTCGTTCAATCTCAGCTTCATGTTCCATCTCCAGAGTCTTGACTTTCAAATTACCCTCAACTTCTTTGTCCTTCCAGAGTGTTTCTGTTGCCAGCTTCTCCCTATCAAAAGCCACTTGTTTCTCCCTGATTTCTGCCTCTGCGGCTATTTGCTTTGCCTTCATCTCTGCTTCTGCGGCTATTTACTTCTCTTTCATTTCTGCTTCTGCTACTATTTGCTTTTCTTTCAATTGCATTTCCATAATCAGCTTTTCTTTTTCAGCAGCTATTTCTTTTTCTTTAGCTGCCATCCTTTCCCGTTCTAGAGTTAACTCCTTTTCTCTAGCTTCCATTCTCTCGCGTTCCAACGCTATCTCCTTACCTTTAATTTCTCTCTCTCTAGAGCGGCTTGTCTCCCCCGATGGTGTTTCCACCTTGTCGTGGTGGGGGAGCTTGAGTTTCTCAATGACCCTGAGAGCTATGCCGGCGGTAGCGTAGCTACCAGCAGGGCCTCCCAAGCCGGACAGGTCAAAGGGTAGAGAACAGACAAAGAGAAACACCCTGGTCCTCCAGGTTGGGGGTTGAAGCGTGGGGTTAACATCCCCACCTTTGTAAAAACCTTTCTTTGTTACGAAACAAATACATGAGCCTCGATATCGGACTAAGGTTCACCAGAGAGACGAATTGAGACGGATTGTATTTGCAGCAAAGAACCTCAATGGCTCGGAACGCTGAAGAAGAAGAAGAAGAAGAGTAGAGCGGCTTGTAGTTACTTTGCCTCATTTTCAGTTGCTAGTTTTTCCAATCGTTCCTCCTTCTCACGTGCGGCTTGAAGTCGTGTCTCTTCTTTTTGCTGTAACTGGTAGTCGCTGAACTCTTGTTTTGTCCACGCTCTAAGTTCTGCTCCAGTCAAACCTGTCTTCTCACCCATTACCATGTAATCCTGAAGTGTAGACATCTTGACCTACCTGTATAATACTCTAGCTGTAATAAAATATCGAAATGGGAAAAGAAGACACGAATATCGACAAAGTTGTAATAATGTTGTTCGAGAAACAGAGTCGATAGTATATCTCTTGGTATCAACTTCAACCAAAATATCAACTTAATTCACACAAATAATGTAAATTTGACGATCACCCATGAATATATCACTCAAAATATACGACAATTATACGAAACGTAATATGTAAACCACAAAAATAATTATGGAAAAATATGTTCAATATAAAATATACATATATAAGTACAGCGAAACAACCCTAATACTGACAAACGACGATTGACGCAAGACGAAAATACACATTTTCATTCATAAAAGACACAATTATTACTCCTGAAATTTAAGTGACAACACGATAAACACCTTATATACTATTCACAATTACGATACCAACAATGTGTGTTATCACACGCAAGATCAATATAAATGACTTCGTATTGACCTGACGATAGTTAACACAAACGATTTCCAAAGTAATCAAGCGTGCTTAACCAC
Organism: Cepaea hortensis; assembly: GCA_963921405.1. Lineage (NCBI taxonomy): Eukaryota > Metazoa > Mollusca > Gastropoda > Stylommatophora > Helicidae > Cepaea > Cepaea hortensis. The sequence continues at coordinate 289,424 of CAWUFQ010000193.1, read as the reverse complement.
TTTAGAAACACCCATTCCAAACGCCCAAACTGTTAGTTTATAATTGCTTTTGTTAACATTTATAATCAGCACCTTATTAATATACAACAGATGTTGGACAATCGACCACAATAATTAATACTGGCCTTAACGAGTTTCTAATATCCATCCAGTGTTGCGTGAATGTATATTGATTGGATTGGTTAGAATGTTCAAAGTTGACATAACTGGTGTTTGCTGCCTACTAGTTTGACATGATATTCATGTGAACGTATGAGTAGAACAATTGAAATGTGTCTCCGTGTTAGTTGCTCCTGTTTGCGTTTAACGATAGTGTAATGAACTTACACTAATACCCTGAACCAACGTGGTCCGTGGCCGACTTAAGAGAAGTGCTTAGTTGGCTGTGGTATGAACGATGAACCTTGAATAACTGGAACCGACGCTGACCAACCACGTGATTCCTATGTATGGCGTCGAAATGCGTAATGATCCAGCTCCCTGGTTCGAGTTACTTTCTTGAAAATGGCCATCATTACTTCCTGTGCAACCGTTGGTGATAAAGTTGAAAAGGCGTGAAGGAATTCTCTGGCGGTAAATGTCGTTGTGGATTAGTGTCCTGACTAGATTATGTTGAGGGAGGCAAAGGTGTGGAAGGGACATCCCGACATGTGCAGTCCGTCTCCAGATTTCCTCCAACATACATGTCTAACGTGTACACAATATGTCCTATGTTCGTATAATAATGATGTAGAGTTGGTGCCAGTGCCTAGTTAATAATGTTCTCTGTTGGCATGGGGGTTCGCAGTGGTAATTATGAACCTGTAATTTATTATTAATTTATGACATATTGGTAACAATTTAACATTCATACAATAGATCGAGCAAATACTCGTGAAGGTCAAGGTCGAATGCAGATTTTTATCATGACGTCATCTATATCTATAAAACAAAGTGTATGTATGTAAATATGTATGTCCTTTATTTGTTCGCGAACGGCCCATTCGATTGAGATGAAATTTTCTACACACCTTCCTTTCATTCCAGAGCTGTCAACTGTCATAGTTTTTTTTTCTTCTTCCTCCTCCTCCCTCCTCCCATTCCCAAAATACGTACGTAAATATATGATGATGATGATGAAAGAATCCCCTAACCAAAACACTTGGGAAAGGGAAGAAAATGACGTGACTACACAGAATCGTCACACGGCAATCATCATCATCATCAAGTGCCGTGCCGGCTGGCGTAGGCGTTCAACTCTGCTGCTGATATATATGCCTCCATGCCACGGCAATATCAATAACAATTCATCTTTTTATGTGTAAGGAAGTTATCTACAGTCGTGTAGAAGGGAAGAACAATCAATGAAAGGACCGAAATCACAGAACCTAGACGAGTATGAATTCGGAATGGCGAACTCCCTCCTCCTCTCTTCTCCTCCTGCCTCTACCTCCTCCCCCCTCCCCCTCTACTCCTCCCTCCACCCCTCTACCTCCTCCCCCTCCTCCCCCCCTCCCACCCCTCCCCTCTCTCCCTCTTCCTCTCCTTCTCCACCATCTCCCACTCCTCCTCCTCCTCTCCCCTTCCTCCTCCCTCCTCCTCCTCCCTCCTCCTCCCTCACCTCCTCCTCCTCCTCACTCCTACCTCCTCCTCCCTCTACCTCCTCTCTCCCTCTACCTCCTCCCTCTCCCTCCTCCTTCTCCCTCTTCTTCTCCCTCTTCCTCTCCCCTTCTCCTCATCCCTCCTACTCCCTTCTCCTCCTCCCTCCTCCTCCTCTCTCCTCCTCCCTCCTCCCTTTTCCTCCCTCTACCTCCTCCCACTACCTCCTCCCTCCTCCTCCCTCCTCCTCCATCCTCCACATCCCTCTTCCCTCCTCCTCCCTCCTCATCATTCCTCCTCCTCCTTCTCCCTCCTCCTTCTACCTCTTCCTCCCTCCTCCTTCTCCCTCCACCTCCTCCCCCTCTCCCTCCTCCCTCCTCCTCCTCCCCCACCTGCGTTCTCCTCCTCCCTCCTCCTCCTTCTCCCTCCTCCTCCCCCTCCCTCTTCCTCCTCCTCCTCCTTCACCTCCTCCCTCTCCTCTTCCTCCTTCACCCTCCTCCCTCCTCCTCCCTCCTCCTCCTCCTCCTCCTTCCTCCTCCTTCCTCCTCCCTTCTCCTCCCTCTTCATCCTCCTCCTCCCTCCTCCTCCCTCCTCCTTCTCCCCTTTCCCCCCTCCATCTCTTAATCCCTCCTCCTCCCTCCTCCTCCCTCTTATTCCTCCCAACTTCTCCTCCTCCCTCCTCTTCCTATCTCCGCCTATCTCTTCCTCCCTCCTCCTCCCTCCTCCACTCTCTTCCTCCTCCCTCCTCCTCCCTCTTCCTCCTCCTCCTCCCTCCTCCTACCTCCTCGCCCTCCTTTTCCTTCCTCCTTCGCCCTCCTCCTCCCTTCTCCTCCCTTCTCCTCCCTTCACCTCCTCCCCCTCCTCCCCCTCCCTCCTCCCCCTCATCCCTCCTCCTCCCTCCTCCTTCTTCCTCCCTCCTCCTCCACCCTCCTCCCCCTCCTCCTTCCTCCTCCTCCCTCTCTCCTCATCCCTCTCCTCCATTCTCCTTCTCCCTCCTCCTCCTTCTACCTTCCTCCCTCCTCCTCCCTTCACATTCCTCCTCCTCCCTCTTCCTCCTCCTCCTCCCTCCTCCTCCCTCCTCCTCCTCCCTCCTCCTCCTCCTCCTCCTCCTCCTCCTCCCTCCTCCTCCTCTCTCCTCCTCCGCTCTCCTCCCTCCCTCCTCCTCCTCCTCCCTCTACCTCCTCCCTCCTCCTCCCTTCACATTCTCCTCCTCCCTCTTCCTCCTCCTCCCCCTCATCCTCTTCCCTCCTTCTCCTCCCTCTTCCTCCTCCCTCTTCCTCCCTCTTCCTTCTCCCTCCGCCTCCTCCCTCCTCCCACTCTCTCCCTCCTCCTCCCTCCTCCTCCCTTTCCCTCCTCCTCCCTCTCCTCCTCCTCCTGCGTTTTCTTCTCCCTCCTTGCGTTTTCCTTCTCCCTCCTCATCCCTCTTCCTCCTCCCTCCTCCTCCTTCTCCTCCCTCCTTCAACCTCTTCCTCCTCCCTCTTCCTCCCTCTTCCTGCTCCCTCCGCCTCCTCCCTCCTCCTACTCTCCTCCACCTCCCTCCTCCTCCCTCTCCCCCTCCTCCCTCTCCTTCCTCCTCCCTCTCCTCCTCCTCCTCCCTCCTCCTCCTGCGTTCTCCTCCTCCCTCCTTCTCCCTCTTCCTCATCCCTTCTCCTCCTCCTTCCTCCACATCCCTCTTCCTCCTCCTCCCTCCTCATCATTCCTCCTCCTCCTCCCCCTCCTCCTTCTCCCTCCTCCTTCTACCTCTTCCTCCCTCCTCCTTCTCCCTCCACCTCCTCCCCCCTCTCCCTCCTCCCTCCTCCTCCTCCCCCACCTGCGTTCTCCTCCTCCCTCCTCCTCCCTCCTCCCCCTCCCTCTTCCTCCTCCTCCTTCACCCTCCTCCCTCCTCCTCTTCCTCCTTCACCCTCCTCCCTCCTCCTCCCTCCTCCTCCCTCCTCCTCCCTCCTCCTCCTTCCTCCTCCCTCATCCTCCCTCCTCCTCCCTCTTCATCCTCCTCCTCCCTCCTCCTCCCTCCTCCTTCTCCCCTTTCCCCCCTCCATCTCTTAATCCCTCCTCCTCCCTCCTCATTCCCTCTTATTCCTCCCTACTCCTCCTCCTCCCTCCTCCTCCTCTCTCCGCCTATCTCTTCCTCCCTCCTCCTCCCTCCTCCACTCTCTTCCTCCTCACTCCTCCTCCCTCTTCCTCCTCCTCCTCCCTCCTCCTACCTCCTCGTCCTCCTCTTCCTTCCTCCTTCGCCCTCCTCCCTTCTCCTCCCTTCACCTCCTCCCCCTCCTCCCCTCCCTCCTCCCCCTCCCTCCTCCCCCTCATCCCTCCTCCTCCTTCTTCCTCCCTCCTCCTCCACCTCCTCCCCCTCCTCCTTCCTCCTCCTCCCTCTCCTCCTCATCCCTCCTCCTCCATTCTCCTTCTCCCTCCTCCTCCTCCTTCTTCCTCCTCCCTCCTCCTCCCTTCACATTCCTCCTCCTCCCTCTTCCTCCTCCTCCCTCCTCCTCCTCCCTCCTCCTCCTCCCTCCTCCTCCTCTCTCCTCCTCCGATCTCCTCCTCCCTCCTCCTCCTCCTCCTCCCTCTACCTCCTCCCTCCTCCTCCCTTCACATTCTTCCTCCTCCCTCTTCCTCCTCCTCCCCCTCATCCTCTTCCCTCCTTCTCCTCCCTCTTCCTCCTCCCTCCTCCTCCCTTCACATTCCTCCTCCTCCCTCTTCCTCCTCCTCCCTCCTCCTCCTCCCTCCTCCTCCTCTCTCCTCCTCCGATCTCCTCCTCCCTCCTCCTCCTCCTCCTCCCTCTACCTCCTCCCTCCTCCTCCCTTCACATTCTTCCTTCTCCCTCCGCCTCCTCCCTCCTCCCACTCTCTCCTCCTCCTCCCTCCTCCTCCCTTTCCCTCCTCCTCCCTCTCCTCCTCCTCCTGCGTTATCCTTCTCCCTCCTCCTCTCTCTTCCTCCTCCCTCCTCCTCCTTCTCCTCCCTCCTTCTCCCTCTTCCTCCTCCCTCTTCCTCCCTCTTCCTGCTCCCTCCGCCTCCTCCCCTCCTCCTACTCTCTCCTCCTCCTCCCTCCTCCTCCCTCCTCCTCCCTCCTCCTCCCTCTCCTTCCTCCTCCCTCTCCTCCTCCTCCCTCCTCCTCCTGCGTTCTCCTCCTCCCTCCTTCTCCCTCTTCCTCCTCCCTTCTCCTCCTTCTCCTCCTCCACCCTACTCCTCCCTCCTCTTCCTAATCCCTCCTCCTCCCTCCTATTCCTCCCTATTCCTCCTGTCTCCTCCTCCCTCCTCCTCCCTCCTCTTCCCTCCTCCACCTCCCTCTTCCTCCTCCCTCCTCCATTTACCCAAGACAGACAGACAGATAGTCGGGAACGGGATCTTATATGACTACTTATATGATTTAAATGAGATGCTCTCCACCATGGGCTGGGCCGGGTCAGATAGACAGACAGACAGATAGATAGACAGACAGACAGACAGACAGACAGACAGACAGTCGGGAACGGGAACTTATATGACTACTTATATGAATTAAATGAGATGCTCCCCATCAGGGTCTGGGCGAAGCCGGGCCGGGTCAGACAGACAGACAGACAGACAGACAGATTGTCGGTAACGGGAATGAGAACTTATATGACTACTTATATGAATTAAATGAGATGCTCCCCACCAGGGTCTAGGCGAAGCCGGGCCGGGTCAGCTAGTTATATATAATTTACTCTAGGTGGAATAATCTCTAACACACGGACAAAAACGTTTGGAACTTAACATGACGTCATTATTTTGGTTGTGTACAACACATCCGGGAAACGATATTCAGTCATCCAACAGTCTGTAGTCTGCAGTATGAAGAAAAGGAAATACTGTGTAAACGACAATAACAGTTACTATCACATATTAGAATTCGACATCTGTCACAGTCAGTTAACAGAAGAAAATGTCTTGAGTTAATACAGCCAATACGAAGTATCGGCATTAAAGATTCATTTCACCATTATTTATTACGTACATTTATTCGAACAAACAACAGAAAATTTACACAATTTCCGAACAACTTTTATCTTCATGTCGCTTATCGTCCCTGGAGGAAAGTGGACTCGACAAGCACATCTTTAATATCCTTCTACTATTGGGAGTATTGAATGACTTTTGTCTACACTCCTCCCTTCCGTCTTTCATACACTATATCTCTCTCTTTCTCTCTCTCTCTCCTTCATAACATACCCTGACAAGTTTCCTCCAACAATTAATAACCTGTTTATTGTTGAAAACTATGTCAGTTGTATGTATTGAATATGTATCTGTAGTTGTTAGTGTCTGCTAATGTGAGTGCAAGATAGGACTTTTGGACGTTAGTCTTCGTATCTTCTCTAGCATAGTCAAACGGCCAAAACATCGGACATCACACATAGAATTGGAACGTTCTCACCCTGGATGCTCCTTTCAGCTTGAGTCTGGAGGTAAATCCGTTATTTTAAAAATAAACTGTTCACCACTGTATCACCGTAAAGTAATGTGATCACGGTAAGTCTTTTCAGTAGACAGAGTTTTCCGTTTTTATGTTATTATAATCCATCAGTGAAAACACATCACACCTGTCCACAGTTATTTAACTGTTTTCTGAATATAGGTACACTGGTCTATAGTTCTTCACTGTTTCGTTTAGGTTAGTACTCAATTACAATGTTTTAGTCTATTTGCTCGGCTTGAATAAAGTTCTTTCACTAAGGTTCTCCAAAACCTGTTTCTTGCCATTCGTTATGTCACCCACTCTTATTGACTGTTTAGGTTGAATTTGCTATAGTGACATACTTTCACTGCACCTGTGAAGTGCCTGATTAAAGAGAAAGTTCTTTCCTTTATTATCAACTCTGCTTTCTCTGTACAAGAGACGTACTGTTCTATCTTCTTTGATATGTTAGGCGGTGTAGTGGAACCTGGGTAATAAACATTAAATCAGGTGATTTAAGTCTGCTTCATACTACTGTTTATGTGAGTGTCTTTCTCCAGCCGTAATGAAAAGCTTCCGAAAGAATACTCTGACATAAACAGCAGAATTCACTAAAGTCTAAACTATTCACTAAATAGAAAGCAATAGTAAACCCTAAGCACAAACACATATTTCCCTTTGCTAATATTACTCTGCCGGTCTCTCTGGCTGTGGGGTTACAATACTTTCTCTCTGTAATCCCGTTTATCACGCAGAGTCTCGCAGCGGAGCGAGAACTGAGGTGGTTCGACCCCCGCTCGTGACTTGCGGATACTGAGCCGGCCGCTCAGAAAGCAATGGCAAACTACTGAGCGTAATCTTGCCAAGAGATCAACAGACAGCTGAAAGATGCTGCTGTTGACAGCTAAGTCCTGTAAAAGGATACGCAAAACAACAACAATATTACTCTAATATTAGTTTTACCTTATATATATATAGAATTAATGTAAGTCCCCGAATCGAAATTTCTCCGCACATAAGCACTCTATCCCATTGTAAGGGAGGATATTTCTTTTCATTTACAGGACACATAAATCCAGCTTTCCGTCCAGTTTGGTAGCACACTAAATACAAAACTACTTTTCTACCAATTTATACCCAGTGTCCAAGTCTCCCGTTGATTGTTTGATCTACAATCAACACTCGTCTCTTGACGTATCCTGCACATCAAAAGGCGGTGAAATCACGTAGTGGTTAGTTGCTCGTTTCTTTCCGTGCTTACGTTGTTTCCCGGGGTTCCCCGTACGCTAATACTTCAAAGCATCCGACCCCGTTGATCGCTTTCTTCGTTCATTGTTCGTCGCACTTCAAAGAGATTACACCGTCTTCGTGTTCCCCGTTCCGATGTATTCGTGTCTCCCTCTTGTCGGCCGATACGATCGGTAGTCACTGACCTCTGCGAACACCTGTACCTGATAATCGGTCAATAACCTTCCATTTATTCTTCTCTCAGATTGAACGACTAGATTGTTAACCCTTCTCCTATATTGCCAATAAAGTTACATTTAATTTTATCTGGGAATCACTAAACTATCATCATTCTGTGACACTTCAATTTCCATTTGTATTCTCAGATACAGCAAAATATTTCAATTAATTGACAAATAAACATTTGAGGTTACATTTGTTTTGAATCGGATGAAGGCGTTCATTGACAATATACTGTTACAAAGTACTCACTTCAACTGGACGTATGTGTTGTAAACTTGGTTACGAACGACATGGAAAGGCAACATAACTGAAAGACAGACAAGTTGAGAGGGAAGATGTTGATCAACTGTATATGTTAATCAGGGCTATGGCCAGCAGTATTACAAGTTATTCATTTAAATCTGCATAGTTTGTGCTCATTTAGTTCGGATGCTGACCTTGTATAACAGGCACTCCGAAAGAGGCAACTACGGATTATCTGATACTAACGTTGTAAAAAGATGTTAATAAAACGACATTGAACTGTAAGGACCACACGTCAGGATTCAATATATCTCAGTTCGCATTTTTCTCTCCAGTTCTTGGTTATTGGAAAGGTTGAGCCTATGTTTTTCAGTACCAACATGTTTCTTATTACACAGAATGATTCGTCATAACAGAGAAACAACAGTTGTCAAAGGAAGTTTTATACGCTACTCACCGAGAACATTCTTAAGAAATTATTTGGAATACGTCAACACAAAACTTGAAGCAATATCAAGTATTTTTAAGTTACGAAGCCACATCAATTACGTATAAAAGTTTTCGAAGTACATCGAACTCTGAAAATATCATTAATCAACATTGAATTCTTGGAAACGATGTGTTTTGGATGAAGTCAAACTAATGCGTGAGCATTGACAATCATTGACAATTTGAATGAAATCAATTGCATCTTGTTTCTGGATCATGAATCTATGGTTCTCAGAACTTTCAAATATTCAAATATTCTTCAAGATTTGACAAATCTCGTGGGAAAAAATTCGACTACAACGAAATTCAATTTTTCATAACGGTGATAAACAATTCCTATATGCATCAAAAATCAACCTTGAGAAACAGAACTTATGGAAACGTACACTAAATGTCATTAAGAAAATATTACATCTTAAAATATATACTTCACTTGAAACATTGTGAATTGCGTACATGAAACATTTTGAAATCATAATACAACCCAACACTGACTAGTCTACATGCAATCGAGATTAAGCTAAAATCGTGAGCAGATTTTACTGGTTGGTCAAGGCCGAGATACTCAATCATTCATTATCAAATCACGAACTTCTTTGGCTACATTTTCAAATCCGAGGAATGTCCATGCATGTTTCAACTTTGAAGATTTCTTTTGCCCAAAACATCGAATCGCCAAACCCGCAGATGATTATTCATCCACGTCCATGATGTTAACCGTGCTCCTTTATGTCGAGTCCAGAAGAGATTCCGATCAACGTGTTCAAGATAGGCTATAATTTTTTGAACAGGGCCAATCAGTCGCCCGAATCGATGATACAACGTTTGAGACCTCCTTTATATGGATGTCCAATTACTCAGTCATTACTTCAGTTGTCGGTATTGGAATATCGGATACTAGAGGACGACATACCAAACTTCTGTGTTAACCATGGATAACAATTCATTTGTCAATCACAAATTATGAACACACGACGTTGTTAAATTGAGGGAAAACATACAAAGATATCGGAAAACTGTGTTAGAATAATTCGTCAAAAACACATTTCAAATTCATAGAATCACTGCTAAATATTAGAATACGTTACATACCTCCTCATCACAAATAAAGGAATTTCATATTGTTCGCATGTGAGCACGTGATCGTCTTACATCATCGTCTTACATCACATATAGATATTTTTTTTTTAAAACATAACGGTAGATGATATCAGATATTATTGTCATCAAGCGATGCTTCAGGCATTACGGGATACTTCTCTCGCACCACACAAAAAGATTGTAAGTCTACGAGAGGCATGGATTACACATTTTATTGCCACTGGCTCTTTACACTACATCAATGCACAGAAAACACGGTCGCTAATACATCACACAAGAATACACATAATTCCCTATCACTAGTCGTTTCCTAACCCTAATGCTAACTCTATCTACTTGGCTAAAGAAACACGCATCGACACTAATCGATGCGCTCGCTATGAAGTCTGTCCCCGGTCTCCCTAGTTTACTCGCGTGGCTACACAGCACGCGGAAGGACCTTGTGCGTACTTTGGCTTTTTGCGTGCTGCGACACTCAGCACGCTTCGAGTAGCCGTTCACTCTTGAGTGGCATTCCACTTCTCCGTGGCTATCACGTAGGCGTGATTCTGCCGTGACCAGAGTGCTTACTCTCTGGTTGACACCTCCGTGTCTCATGAGAGAACTAATTAATAGTTCCCCTTCCTACCTACTCCTTACATCTACCCTGCCCTCATGTAGGGGCACTGGGTGACCTCTAATCTACTTGAGGTAGACCACTCTTTCAGGGTGGTCTTCACTACTCCCTAATTGAGTCTTTGACACACACCCTCCCCTCCTGTGTTGCGTTACAAACTTTGACTCATGGTTGTGACGCAAGAGGTTTCTAAACAATTTGTGTATCTAATTTTTTGTCAAAGACTACTGATAACCTGGTTCTTGGTAACTCAATAGACCTCTACTGACTATTGTCACAATGTAGTATCACTTTACTTGGCTACTGGTAATCGCCACAAACTTGTCTGGTTGGCGTGAGCCCTCTTCTCAATCGCAATATTATATTAATTAGAGGTTTGTCTGAACCTGACCATTGTCATATAGACCTGCCCTCAAATAGTAAATTAACTCACTACCCATACAAAGTTGACTTTCTTAGGGTCAACACATGAATTGCTTCATGTCCCCCATATAATATTAAACAACCCTTACACAAGCTGTGTGCGACAGGTTTTACCTATCTCGCTTCCGCGTGTAAAGTTATCTTCCACTGTTAAGTTAGTGTTTCGTTGTCTATTGTGTCCCCTGACCCGGAGTTATCTCCCTTTGTTCTCAAAAATGTATGTACTTTACATGTTTGTATTTCTGGTTGTTTGCGTGTTTGAATCTAACCTATAATATAATTCAACGCCTAACATGTGTGTCTGTCTACAATATGTATGTAAGTTAGTTTTCAAGTGCCATAATTCGGTTAAATGTGGCCACAAACAAGTGTATAACACTAATTCGTGACTACGTTTCCGTCTTATGAGACTTAAAATACTTTATCTAAGATCTACACTAAACTACACATAACACACTGAAGACAGCACATTTTCAACATCGAAAGCAAACGCTTGACGCAGACAAAAAATAAAAAGTCGCGTTGAGCGGCAGAAAAAATCCGCTGGCTGTCCTCACTCTCCTTTGTATATTTTCCATTTACTCTCACTTTCACACTTCTGTCACACATCTTTTCCTCTCACACTTATTTAAAAACCTTGAAGTGACACTGTACAAGTTTGGCTCAGTTTGAAAAAACGTTGAGCTTAATGACTGTGCTTGACTTGCTGCACGATTCATTTATTTACAAAATATTTACATGTAAGAAAAGGGTTGATGGTTTGTACCCTGATATTATTACACACTATATTCTACTGAAATACTATTACTACTTCTATAAATCTGTATTTAATGTTACACAACTTTAATCTAATTTAAGGGGAGTTATCTAATTATTAAAAAAAAAAATGACATTAATGTGAGATGAGTTATGTACCTTTCTGAAATGGGTGATGTGAAATGTAACAAAATTATAAATAATGTTTTAATGTTTAAATGAAAACATATATGATTGGTATTTTTACTGTAAATGATGTAAATGATGTCTGTTTATCTGTATAATCCTATAAGGTGTAAACTAATTTTAATCATAAATGATGAGGTTGTTAAAGTGTTCATTAAGATGGAATGAAATAAAGTGAAATGAAATGACATAAATGGTGCTGTTCCTATCCTACACTAAATGGTACTGTTTCTGTCTAAACATTTTATCCTAGTCATTAATTAGCTGTTATTTAGTTTAAAGTACTATCTTATTCTATTTTTAAGCTAAGTATGTTAGTAAATTAATGATTTATTTACACTACAAAAAAAAAATTTAAAAAATCTATTATCTTCCCTAAATCTAATCTAAATCTATATTAAAGTAACTAATCTAACTATACTTTATCACTATATTAAAAACATGTTATAATACATATCACATTAAATAAATATATATACATGGTATTTAAATACCCCAGGTTAGTGGTTGCCATCCAGTTTAGACATTCCTATCGTTGGCATAGTTTATATATACACACCTATTCTGGGTATACTAAATACACTGCACAGTCATACTTGTGTCTTATGGGTATTATTTTAATCGTAGATTCCGCTGGTGTCGTAGACAAGTAAATTCGTGTCTGTTAATTATGGATTGTTCTGACGCTGTTCTTCCATGATTAACACAGGTGATTCACCGGAACACAAATGGAGCATAGTAAATAATGAGCTGTCTATGTATACACGGTGATTCACTAGTTTTTGGAGCACAGTTCTTATCTTGTTGTCTACGGACACATGGTGGTTCACTGTTCTTAGCACACAGTCCTGGACATGATGTCTATGTAATACATAGTATATTTACACAGGATATTCTATGTGTACTAAATAACCATTCCTTAAACTACCTAATCATGTGGAATATCCGGTATTTCTACCTCAGATGGTCGGCTAAGGGTATCAGCCAGAATATTGTCCTTACCCTTAATATGTTCTATACTAAAAGTATAATTCTGTAATATTAATGAACACCTGTAAATGCGGTCGTTACGATGCACCCCACTTTGTATGACCGTGATCGGGGAGTTGTCGGTCTGGACTACAAAGTGAACGCCCGCTAGAAATCGATGCAACTTTCTCACCGAATAGATGACGCTTAGGGCTTCCAACTCTGATATGGAATATCTGGACTCAGCAGGTGTGATCTTGCGGCTCACGTAGCAAATCGGATGGAAGATGACATCATAAAACTGGCCTAGTACTGCAGCGATGCATATCCTGCTGGCATCTGTCCTAAGATAATAAACGAGCCTAGGATTAGGCAAACGGAGGATTGGTACATTGCTAAATAGGAGTTTTAATTTTGACAATGCAGAAATTAATAATGCATCTTTAACATCTAATTTTACTGATGCTTTTAAAACATTTGAAAATACACTTGTAATTTCAGCTAAGTTCGGTATGAACTTACTGTAATAATTTACTAAACCCAAAAGGCTCCTGACCTGCTTCTTTGTTGTAGGCATGGTCAGGTTCATAATTTTCGTAATAATTCTATTGTCAGTTTTTAGCTGTCCTTGTGAAATGACATGACCCAAAAAATCAATTTCTTGTAGGCCCAATTCCTCTTTGCTCGGTTTGACAGTGAGACCGAAGAGTCGCAACCTATCGAAGACATGTCTGAGTTTCAGTAAGTGTGTTGTCCAGTCATCTGTATGGACACAAATATCATCTATATAGGTCACTGTATTCGTCACTCCATGTAGTAGATCTCTAGTTAAGCGTACGAAAGTGGCAGGAGCGTTACGAAGTCTGAAAGGAAGAAACCGCCACTCGTAAAGACCTAAAGGTGTTGAGAATGCAGTAAGATGGATGGATTGAGTCTGCATAGGGACCTGCCAATAGCCCTTAGTAAGATCTAATTAAGAAAAGATTTTTGAGGTGGACATATCAAGGATAAGATCTTCGCAGGAAGGAATTGGTTCTGCGTCGATCTTGATGACATTGTTGAGTTTTCGATAGTCCACACAAAGACGAATTGTGGAGTCTTTTTTCTTGACTAGGACGATTGGAAAGGAGTACTCAGATGTAGATTTTTGAATGATCCCACTAGCCTCTAAATTAAGAATTTCCTTATTTAGACTTTCTCTATAGCTAAGTGGGATAGAGTACGGCCTGCATTTGATAGGCTTAGAGTCCGAAAGAAGGATGGAGTGCTCGATCCTGTCCGTCCTACCTGGAATGTCGGAAAATATGTCCTTATATTCCGTCACTAATTCTATTGTCTGTCGTCGTTGCTCGTCTGTTAGTCCCGTTTCTAATCGTGTGCACTCTAATGTAGCAGTCTTGTCTACAATTGGAACGGGTAGTTCCATCTCGTCGTCGTCTACCTGATTCAGTACGGTTGTGGTGCTAAGTGCGTTTTCTGTATGCTCGCTAGGTGTGTGTAAATCGTCGGCTTTGCCAGTCTCGCTAACTAGTGTAGTTGCGTTGTGTATGTCTGTCGTCAGATCAATAGGTGTGGGTGCATTGTGTTCGTCTGTCTCTACATCTGTCTCTTGTCGTGAAAAGTAAGGTTTCAACATGTTGATATGAAATATCTCTAAGTGTCCGTTTATCGATATTTCATATTCGACATCTGAAAGTCTTTGTGTCACTTTGAATGGTCCTTGCCAAGAAGTACAAGAGGTTGCCATTTTATTATGCTCGTCTGGTAGTAGTACCATTACGTCTTGATCAGTTTCAAGTATTATGGGTCTATCACTTTTGTTAGGACTGAGATGTTTAAGGATATCTGAACTGTTCACTGGAGTGAATCCATTCTTCTCCTCCCAGACAGATATTTCTTCATCTGTACAGTGCCTTAGCTGGGGTAGACACCCAAGAATTAAATCGGTACAAGGGTTGTCTAGTATTGCACATGTAAAGGTACCAGAAAGGAACGGGGTGTTTATACGGGCTCTTGCCAGAGGATAGGTTTCTATATTACCAGAAAACGTACGGCATTTTACAGAGTCACCAGTATAATCATTTGGATTAACAAGTTCCTTTTTAACACCAATAATAGAGCTCCCACTGTCAAGCAAACATCGGCATGGCTTCTCATTGACCAATGCAGAGTGAAACAATAGATTTCCTCTGGAGGCTACAGCTGCGTTTGCATTCTCGAAGGAGGATGTTACAATGTGTCCACATGTAAGTTTGCCGTCTGTATGAAATTGGTGACATTGCTCACAACTATCAAAGTTTAAAATATCGTTTACACAACACACGTCTTCACATTGATTGAATGGTAATACATTCTCGACCTCACACTCAGTCTCACTCCCACTATCAGAAGATGTATCAATTAACACTGCACTATTGGCCTTCATACGTTGGCGGCCCAGGCACTTATTTGAATAATGCCCGTAGCTGGAACAGAAGAAGCATTTGACTGCACGCCTGTATGCAGTTCTCTTATTTTGTTGCTTCTTAATGACCATCTCAAGATGTGCAGGATAGTTTGGTGATTTATCACACATAGAATAAGTATCATGAAAAAGTTGGCAATACACACATTTAGGCAATTTTTGGTCTTTCTTGTCGACTCTCTGAAATGGTTTTTTATTGCTACGATAGCTTTTAGGTTGGTCCTTAACAAAAGAGACTATTTCAGAGTCGATATTAGATGTTTTAAAAATATCCCTATTTGAGGAAAAATATGCCGAGCCTTTCTTTTCAAATTGTTCTATGGTCTCGATGTCTGACTGCTGAAGGAATTTAGCGAAAGGAGATGGTATAGTGGATATGACTTTATCCATGGCTATTAAGTTTTTAAGTTTCTCATAGTCTTTTCCTATGTTTGCTGCATTCAACCATCTATTTAGTACGCTTTGGACATTGGAGACATAATCGATGAAAGTCTCACTTGGTTTTGGTTTTAAATTTGAAAACTGTACTTGATACCCAGGGGCATCAAGTAAGAAGTGTTGCATTATCCTATCATGGATGTACTGATAGTTAGATCTAACATCAGTTGGTATCGATTCAATTACTTTAAGGGGCTCCCCACTAAGGTTCTTCATGTAAATCATAGCCCACATATCGATTGGAACTTGGTGGTATTTAAACTGATATTCGACATTTTCTGTCCAGGCTGATATGGAGTCTTCTTTACAGAATGGTTTAATAATATTCTTATATTTATTAAATTTATTTTCTTCCTGCTGACTCTTTAGTTTTGTAGCGGAGATCTCTAAGTGTGAATCTACATCCATACCTTTCATCTTTAACTGTGTCTCTGCCTCAACTTGTATTTGTTTTTCCTTAACTCTTGCCATTTCGTCTATCTCTTTTTGCTTTAGTTCTCTCTCCTGATCTAATTGCTTTTGCTTTAATTCTTTTTCCTGATCTAACTGTTTTTGCTTAATCTCCTTATCATGTTCTAACTGCTTTTGCTTAATCTCCTTATCATGCTCTAACTGCTTCAGTTTATTTTCTTTAGCTAGTTGTGCCTCTTTATGATTTATTTCTAATTCCTTTTATTTTGTTATCTCAGCTAGTTCTACAATCTCCTTTTGATGTTGTCTTTCTCGTGCACGTTCATCTCTCTCAGCATCTTTTGCTTCCTTAAATTTTTGATCAGCATATTGCTCTAATTCCTTTCCTGTGTATTCTAATTCCTTGCCTGCTTTTATGAAATCAGCTAATGTTGCCATGTTGTTGTGTAATTAGCTAGAGCTGACAGGCACTTCACTATTTACTTAGGTGATATGCTTAAGGTTTTAATTCCCTGTGTACAAAAATTATTTTCTTAGCCAACACCTTGAACAATAGACCAAGGAAAAAATATACTAATAGCTTACACGCTGAAAAAGAGATGCATTATTAATCATATTGCATTCAAAATACTTTGGGTATACTCATCTTAACATTCCAGATCAATCAGCTACACATGTTTGGCACTTCAGGTCCAATCGTTTGGCACTACAACAAACACCTCGTGTTACACTTCTAAACAGCTGTTGTTCTCCCTGGTTTACAAGAGCATCAAAAATTAACAAATTGCAAACGACATATGACTTTAGACAATTTTGTACAATCACAATCACATGCCCCGGACAACACAATGTAGTCTAATTAATATTAAATGTCCTGTCTTCGTTCTAACGTCTTCTGCCTTCGTTACCTATTCTAGTTTAATTTATGGAAGTGTCGTGCAGACCGAGTTTTATTTGCTTAGCGAAAGTAGTGCCATCGTGACAATAATAAATAGAAAAGGTAAGGAAATAATTAAATAAATGCTTTTAAATAAATATAAAAGTCATAATATTGTTCAAATAAGTAAATATATTCATTAAATAGTTAATATAAATCAATAATATCTGATATAAGTCAAAGATTCAGGCGAGCAGCCGCTTTGCGATTTGTAAACACTCTGTCGCTGAATGCAAATGGCGCAACGCAGCTGTTTGTCAGTCGCGATACGTCACAGGCGCAGCGCTATTTTTAGATTGGAAAAATCAATATTGTCGCCGGCTGATTCTTTCTGTGTATCGCTCCGCCGTGAATCATTTTTGACAAAACTCGTAAATAAATAAGTAATTACAAAAATAAATGATAGAAAACTATAATAACCATACTTACAAATCAGAAAACATGTTCATAGATCACAAAACACTTCAATAAGCATAAATAAACACGATTGATCACGATGGGCACAGCTCAGCTCGCAACTTGTTCTGGTCTGCACACGTCATTAGTCACTAACACAAATTAAACCCTGTTATTAACTGATATTAATGCTATTTTAGAGCCGTGGGTGAGTGTTTTAGCTTGAACAATTGTCCAAGCTACACTTCTGACACCACTTTATCCTAGCCTGTCATCAAGCGATGCTTCAGGCATTACGGGATACTTCTCTCGCACCACACAAAAAGATTGTAAGTCGTACGAGAGGCATGGATTACACATTTTATTGCCACTGGCTCTTTACACTACATCAATGCACAGAAAACACGGTCGCTAATACATCACACAAGAATACACATAATTCCCTATCACTAGTCGTTTCCTAACCCTAATGCTAACTCTATCTACTTGGCTAAAGAAACACGCATCGACACTAATCGATGCGCTCGCTATGAAGTCTGTCCCCGGTCTCCCTAGTTTACTCGCATGGCTACACAGCACGCGGAAGGACCTTGTGCGTCCTTCGGCTTTTTGCGTGCTGCGACACTCAGCACGCTTCGAGTAGCCGTTCACTCTTGAGTGGCATTCCACTTCTCCGTGACTATCACATAGGCGTGATTCTGCCGTGACCAGAGTGCTTACTCTCTGGTTGACACCTCCGTGTCTCATGAGAGAACTAATTAATAGTTCCCCTTCCTACCTACTCCTTACATCTACCCTGCCCTCATGTAGGGGCACTGGGTGACCTCTAATCTACTTGAGGTAGACCACTCTTTCAGGGTGGTCTTCACTACTCCCTAATTGAGTCTTTGACAATTATTTTTCTTGGATATTTGAAAGTATTTATATATTTTACTTATGCTAATTTTTTTATATTCAGCTACACATTCCATTTAGACTATTTATGTGGTCTTGTAATTGAGTGTTGATTTTGCTATTACTGCTTGATCATCCGCAAATGTTTGCCATTTGATTTTATCAAGGGTAATTGCAGCGATAAGTAGCAAAGGTACAGACAGAAACCACACATAATGTGAGGGTGCAGTGCGGTGTGCTGGGATAGAAGTAACTCCCCTAAACAGATATAACAGTACACTAGAATTGTACCAAGATATGCGTTACATCTCTAGACGAATATGGAGGTGTACTGTGGACTAACCAACGTCATTAGACTAAGAGGTTTGGGGAAGCTCTCTTTAGGCTGATACGCGAAGGCAGTCTATATGATACCGAGATATGACCGTTAGAGAGTTAAAGATGATTTATGGATACTAAGTCATATAATTATATCAGCATTTTACTAGCACCGATGGACAGATGAAAGCATTAAGAGTTACATCTCTGCATACATGTGTGAGCATTGGGCAATGATACCATATTACAACAGTTGATTGAAGAAACAGATTTATCCTGCTGGAGTAATGGTCATGAAGAGCATTAGATTTATCCTTAAAGGAGCAGAAAAAATGGTTACAGAAATACGCTTAGTCTATTGATCATTGTGTACACAGAGAGAACTACTGTGCTATTGTAACATTGCTGATCTAATGTACTATATTGTTATTTAACTATTGTATTATTAGATGCTAGTACTGATTAGTTATATTATTATATTAAATAATGATTAGATGGATAAAGTAGGATAGACAGACGACACCATGTTTCGTCTTTTGTCAAAGTATATGATACAGAATAAACTAACAAAATGTTTTCAACATTTTGAAAGGTAGAGGGGATAAATGCCATATACCTGGATCAGGCTATAGATTGTAAGACACAATTTGCACGGCATTAGTTAAAGAAGAATGGAAATGTGCAAGACGTTTTGGTGCAAGCACGAAAACGTCACGAAAAAGGCAGTTAGACTTGAGCTGCCGTCCAAGTCGGACGTGGTCTCTCGTCACTAGAACATGGCTAATATTATGCCGCTCTTTTAGAATTGTGTGTGTGTTGTCAGGTACTTTCCATGGAGCGACTGTTTTGTTTCCGAAATCGTCGTATAGTATTAAAATGGATTTGTGAGAAGAAACTATCCGGCGTCGTCTTATAAAAAGGTTTGATTTTTCAGTGGCCGACTTTTGGTTTTCACTTGTTAAATAATGGAACAAGGAGAGTGAGACAACATTTATATTTGTATAGTAACCGTCATATCTCCCGCTCCTTGGCACATACCACCCTACAAGTCTGACCTCACACAAGTTTCAAGTCCCAACACACAACCACCGTGTGAGCACCATGCTGGGGTTCTTGAGGTTAAAAAGTCCCAAGTCAATAATCCACTGCATTACCACTACTACACAATGTTCCAGATGGGGATAAACACAAGATACATGTTCTTGTTCTTGAACATCACTTATAATAATCCAGATGTTGGAAATAAACGGTCAACTCATGCTAGCCTCCTCCCATGAATTCTACAATCATTCTTGAGTAGGTATTTCCCAAGGTACTGACTATCCAGACTTGAGAAAATAATGGTAAATTTCAGGCACACAGTAACTATCTGTTCATGGCCTGTCTGAGACACTGAGTCCAGGAGGTCACTCTATATGAATCGGGATATTCACTTCCAATATTGAAGATGATCTCTGTCATAGTGATAATAGAGGAGTCCATCCTGTGTTGGGTTTAATGAATGACCCATTCAGTACCCACAGCTTTGGCAAATGAGTTTACAGAATTAGGTTGGTAGCTTCCTGAAAGTTTGGTGGTTCTAATTATTTTAGTTCCATTTTTTAATAAAAGAGTGGCAGTCCTGAGGTAGGGACTTTCATTTGTATGTCCCAGTAAAGAAGCCTTCTCCACCTTCCTTGTTCTCTGTTGATATATAAAGGTACAACATTTGCTTTACATGTGTTCAAAGACAATGTTATATCAAACATCAACAAACACAGATGGAAATGGGGAGTAGGGGGAGGTTGTTACTCAGACACCAAACCCCAATATCGGTGATGGAGTGGATTCCACTCTGATGTACTGTGGGTGATACCTTTTCATTATTCACCTTTATTTGTGGTAGTCAAAGGCCAACATGCTGAGACAGGGGAGCCTTACACAATTACAAGCATTTTATATGTCTAGTTTCTCCCACATTTTAACCACAGTAGACCCGGGCACAATGAGGAACAGACACAGTAAAGCAATCACTATGAAGCAGGTCCTGTAAGACAAGCAGCACGAGCAAGCATTGTGAAATAGCAACATGAGATAGGCATTGTGAGGCAGAAGGAAGATAGGCATAATTTACAACTGCAATATGCAATATGTAACACAATTTGACAAACTGCAAATAAACAGTGACCAAACCAATGGGTGGTATTTTTGTTACATAGATGCCCTTCTCCATACACACTCATACATCAATGCCAAACTTCACCCCTTTCAGACTAGACTCGGCCCACAAGTACATCATATCATCACCATCATCATGTGCTCTTTCCCCACTGGGTAATGTCCATATCCTCCTCAGTAGATAACAGAAGCAAAATTGCATAAGTAATTGTTCACATATGTACTAAAGCACATATGGAAAGACATGTCTTGCCCTGTAAATTTGCATGAGCCATACATTATATTCAGCCAACAAAAACACGGGTTCGAACACATATTGTTCCTTTTGGAACTAGATCATATGAACCCATCAATGTACTTCAGAGAGAAATTGTATTAATTCTCCTGAGCGTAATCTAGCCACCAGGCATCACAGAAACTTTGTAATTCTGGCGTGCAATATAGTCCTGCATATATATGAGGATCATGAAGCGTCTTTCCTTCTACTCATGTAAGAAGTTACTTATAAATTCACTATCATCACTCACTCAAACATTCTCAGCATTTACAAGGAAAAAGATACACGTCACTCACACATTCTGATCCAGAACTGACAAACGTAGACTCGGAAGAGCAGTTTACAGTTGGTCTAAGAATGAGCAAGATAGGCATTCACATAGGAATCTAGAATGCACAAAGGTTTGCGAATATGCATTGAGGGTAATTTACAGTCGTCAAGCACACGCAAACAGTCACAGCAGGGGAATGATAGACAATTGGAATATACAGCGCGGAAGACCTGACAGGCTGAAGAAGCAACATTCAAAATAACTTAGCAATGAAGTTCTATTTCGCTTTCACATTTCCTCATAACAATACTCAAACATTGCCTCTTTCTACCCACCAGGCATTCTCACAACATATATAATGATGTTATAGAGGTACCTGAGGTGTGGAAAAATCACATCCTACAGAATTATTGGGGAACGAAAGGGTCACCCCATCTTTGATAGCACCGCTCCAGTTGATGTCAAAATGTCTACTGCTAGGCTATTAAGTTTGGCCTACAAAAAAGCGTTACTACCCAAGGGTTAGCCAATCAAAAGATGGGCATGCGCCTTTTCTCTTCCCTGCCCAGTTCGAGAACATTCGATTCTAATTATATACAGGCTATCCCGATGGCGCCGTTCACGATATAAAAGTATTGAGAAAAGTGTAGTGGACTGGAGATATGGATGACTGACTCCCCATGTGACACACTTCTGTCCTAAATTGCTCTAGTGTCCCTCATTGTACTCCTGTCCCACATTGCACTCCTGTCTCACAATGCACTCCTGTCCCACACTGCACTCCTGTCCCACATTGCACTCCTGTCCCACACTGCACTCATGTCCCACATTGCACTCGTGTCCCACATTGCACTCCTGTCCCACATTGCACTCCTGTTCCTCATTGCACTCATGTCCAACATTGCACTCGTGTCCCTCATTGCACTCCTGTCCCACATTGCACTCATGTCCCACAATGCACTCCTGTCCCACACTTCACTCCTGTTTCAAATTGCACTCCTGTCTCACATTGGACTCCTGTCCGACATTGCACTACTGTCCCACAAAGCCAGAGTCCACGTCAGATACGCCTAGGCTAGCAAAGAAATTAGGAAACGGATAAGGTCGGAAAGAATACAATGTTTATATAACCTAGCAAGAGATACAGAAATTAGTGGGTTCGCCTCGTGGCGTGGTTATAGGGAAAGGTAATCCACATGCAAAAATCAGTCCATTGCACTAGAAGTAGTAGCACTGAATGAACTACGCTTATGTTAAAAACCAACGAAAGAAAAACAAATCAACTGAAAACACTTGATGTAAACGTTAGTTGCATATCCTGTACTCAACGTCGCAGTCAGCCCCATTATTTTTTCTTGGGGGGGAGGGGTTTTGTGATTTCTTAGCATATTTACGTTCAGTAGTTTGCCATCGCTTTCTGAACGACCGACACTCATACTATTGTATGAGAATACCAACGCAAATTGGTCTGCTGGCAAATCGTTCACGGCTGTTTTTCAAACGTGGTATGCGAGATTACACCCGTAACTCCTTCACCACAGAGAACTCACACTTGATGTAAGTGTCACTAAAATTAGCTCTCTAAAATCAGGTCTAAAAACTCACACGGAAAGGAAAGATAATGCGTAAAAAATCAAGCAGCTCATAACTCATCTCCCCTGATGAAACATGGCATTCAAGTGGTGGAATCATACAAGCAAATGGGACGCAGAGGTGTTTCCAAGGCACCAGGGCCGGGTTATATACTGGCCAAGACCTATTGACGCGTCCTCGTCGAGCGTCCTGGGCAACAAGTCCCTTCGGGGTCCTGGCTAAAGTCGGAGAGTGTCTGCCTGTACGGCGAGGAACCACCAGTCTGCACACCAATAAGCCAGACATGGGACAACGGATACTCACGCTAACCTCAGGTCCTGTAGGACATCACACTGATGTTGGACAACAGGATGCCTTCATCCGACATACAGGACTTGGCGTTGGAGCTCAAGCCAACGGACACAAGCAAGCAAGCAAATATGTAGCATGGAGATACAGATGGATAGACATACAGTGGTACCTCGGGTTACGAACCGAGTTCTGGAACGAACTAAGTTACGAACAGTTTCGAGAACTCGGTTCGTAACCCGAAACGTTCGTAACACGAAACATTGAAATTAGTGAAAAAAAGAAAATTTGTTTCAAGATGAAAGAATCGTTCTTTTTTTTTTAAACATCCAGTCGTTTACCTGACGAAACGCAAAGAAAATGTGTACTTCACATATTAAATAAAGAGAAAGAAAACAACCAAATGAATTAAATGTAAAATAAACAAAATATTTAGTCTATCTTCATTACCAAGAAAGCGATCATGGGAAATTTGTCACTTTCTTTGTTATTCCGAATCTTCAGTTTCAAGAGTATCTGGTCGCTGTTTCTTGGCAGCCGATTGGGAATCTTTTTGCACCAAGAAACTATCAAGGGAAATGTGTCGCTTTCTCAGCTGGAGAATCTTTCTGAAGAGGCCACCGTGTTATCATTCATCAGGTTTACTGCCCTGTTAGCAACAAGTTTGTTTGGATGATGGTTCACAATGAAGTCGTCGACGTCTGCCCACTTGCTGCAAATTTCTTTAATCCTGGCAGTTGAAACAGTCACTGACTCCTCATCATCGGACGACTGCTCCTCCTTTAATGTCTTTAGCTGTGCTTATGAAGATCCACAAACTCATCTGTAGTACTGTTTGTACTGTACGCGAACGTTTGTCTCCAACGTTACACCTTGCTCTCTCTCTCTCTCTCTCTCTCTCTCTCTCTCTCTCTCTCTCTCTCTCTCTCTCTCTCTCTCTCTCTCTCTCTCTCTCTCTCTCTCTCTCTCGCCTTCGTTCGTAACCCGCGGCAATGTTCTTTACCCGAGAAATAAAATTTTAGAAGTTGTTGTTCGTAACCTGAAATGTTCATGACCTGAGGAGTTCGTAACCCGAGGTACCACTGCATTTTTAACAAATACGAAGGTTAGCATTGCCAAATAGATAAGAGTGACCGTTCTTAAACATCCGATGTGCTGATATCGAGGTAACGGATTCAGCCCCATCACCGGTCAGTTGGAGTAAAATGTTGACTTCTCGTCCTTGACTTGGGGACGTAAATTACAATTACGTCTGCAGTCTGGGTGGATTCGCCTGATGGCGAGGGACACTGGTAAAAGGGAAAGCTAATCCTTACGCAAAACTGTCCAATGTGCTAGAAGGAGAAGTACGTGTATAGAATACGCTAGAGTTCAAAGCGAACTAACACAAAACAATAATGTAAGAAGGGCTTTTATAGCACTAGCAAATGTGTGGAAGTCAAAGCAAATTAATGTAGTACCACACTTGGTTCAAGGAAAAGCTGCATTTCAGAAACTGTAAAGTAAAGTATGCAATAAGTCACTATCACGTAATAAGAACGTTGCACTGAAATGTTTCTCAGAACCTGTTATGTTGTATGGCAATGAATCCCAGGAAGGAAACCCGGCCAAGAAATGCCTGAAGAAGTCGGATGTGTCGGCCGAAAGGTTCAAATATTGCAGCTTTGTTGTAAACAGGCACAACGCAATTATGTTTAAAATAACATTCCGGGTGAACACAAAGAAAGAAGAAGAAATAGAAGTATGGCAATGAATCATGGGTCGCAAATGAATGCATTAGGAAGGACTTTCAAGCAACCGGGATGTGGATTCTGAGACAAATGTTACGAATACCTTGAACTGCCAGAGTAACTAACCACGAATGCATGGAATACACTATTGAAAGTTGAACAGGATATACGATCCTAATAAGCAAGCAAATAGCTTTCTTTGGTCATATAGCGTAAAAATATGCATCGGAAAACGTCGCAATGACTGGAAAGGTCAATGGAAAAGGAGGCAGACAGAGAGAAATAATGCTGGATGGAATGAGACAGTGACATGGAGGAATTTCAGCAGCAGAGTTGATCCGGAAAACCAAGGACCGAGATCTGCGGAGAGACATGAACGCCTACGCCAGCTGGCAGGGTACATGGCCACACTTTAAACATGTATCCCTAATGTTAAATCAATACTTCTGCATGGTTCAGAAACACAGATCCGCTACAACAGTTATTAATAAACACACACATCTGCTAACTGGTGCTGCGCAGAATAAAACTACAATAGTATGGCAGAATCAACGTGGAGCTCATGGAGAGAACCAGACAGATTGCAGCAAATCAAGAGGTGGAAGACAGATGATGGCCCCGGGTTGACATACATTGAGAAAACATGATAGTAGTATAACTATACAATTCTTTCACTTGAACCCACAGGCCACGTGATATAGGGGGAGACCGAACAACGGAGAGCTAGAAACAAAGAGGAATCATTCGGAGGAGAGCCAGCTGTAGATAATTGCAAAAGATGACTGCTTAGCGTGAGTTGGTTGAAGGTTGAAGGGGTTATGCTTCAGTTGGGAATAATAGACAGAAGAAGCAGCAGTAGCAACAGCAGAAGAAGAAGAAGAAGAAGAAGAAGAAGAAGAAGAAGAAGAAGAAGAAGAAGAAGAAGAAGAAGAAGAAGAAGAAGAAGAAGAAGAAGAAGAAGAAGAAGAAGAAGAAGAAGAAGAAGAAGAAGAAGAAGAAGAGGAGGAGAAGAAGAAGAAGGAGGAGGAGGAGAAGAAGAAGAAGAAGAAGAAGAAGAAGAAGAAGAAGAAGAAGAAGAAGAAGAAGAAGAAGAAGAAGAAGAAGAAGAAGAAGAAGAAGAAAGGTCTCACATTTTGTAGACTTGACTAGCGGTGACAACTTCCGGTGATGAATAGTTCTGCGGTGAGTCGTCGCCACTTCGGAGTGACAGATTCAATTCCTGGTCTGTTTATCGCGTTCCTTTTCCAACTATGAATGTTAATCAACACCTGTGAATTGTTATTTTTCTACTAATTACACAGCATTGTATTTTATTCTGTTTTATTTTCCTACCAGGATTCTGTCGCTATTTGTCCCCAGAAGGTCGAACATGCAAATGTAAAGACCAAAGCTTATAGCAACACACACAAAGATGACAAGAAAGTTCATTATGCTACCGTGGATATCGATAAAACAAACAAACTATTCACGAGAATACAGAAACATGAGCAGAATAAGAAGAAACGGAAGGCAGAATGCAGAAAGAAACGGTGAAGAGACACGCAGGGAAGTAGTGTCTAACCACAAACGTAATAAATATGTTTATGGCGTATTATATGTTTAAATTCACTACGGTATCATTTTGAAATAGTATTTATATTTTAAGACAGTTAATAAATAAACTCACACGCATTGTTTGACGCACATAGAAGTAGAAGAAAGAAGTAGAGGCTTACCGACTAGGGTTCGAACCTGTCACCTACACATGATGACAACGCCTCGCTGCAGGAAAAAGTGTACTTCGACGCATGACCAACTATATACCTGTGGAAACAAAAACAAAAGTGTCTTCATTAGCCAGGTCTATCATCCTCGTGAATCCACAACTATGGAATATGGACATAATTAATATCTCACCATCGGGATAGCACCATAAGTTTAAGAACACTTGTTCCTGCAGCGAGGCGCTATCGCCATTTGGAGGTGACAGGTCCTCTATTTTTCCTGTACAATGAAAATATTTTCAGAAATATAGACGATATGTAAGGAATCATCATAGGGGGACGTTACATCAATAACATTTGATATGCAGATGATACAGGCTTGATTGCAGACAATGAACAGGACCTGCAATATTTAGTAGATGCGGTTGTTGCATACAGTGAACAACTAGGGGTAGAATTGAATTGTAAGAAGACACAGATTATGGTTGTCACTGGGAAGAAGGAAATACCACAATGTAATATACAAGTAAATGGGCATTTTCTTAAACAAGTGAATCGGTACAGTTATATCGGAACAGTCATAAAATCAGATGGGAGATGTCTTGAAGAGATAAGAACAAGAATTGCCTTGTCAAAGGTAGCCTTTTGCTAGATGAAAAACATACTGACCAATAAAAAGATATTAATTGAACCGAGAAAAAGAGTGTTGAAGTGCTACATAGAACCTGTATTGTTGTATGGGTGTAAAGCGTGGACAATGAGCAGACAAGCTGAGAAACATCTGGTGGCTGTGAAAATGTGGTTTCTGAGGAAAATGCAAATAATACCATGGACAGACAGAAAAACCAATGAACAAGTCCTACAGGAAACAAATGAAGATCGTAAACTGATTAGAGACATTAAACATATTCAGTCAAATTTTTTGGGCATGTTATGAAAAGAAATGAATTGGAGAACTTGGTGACAACTGGCAAGATCGAAGGGAAGAGACCAAGGGGATGACGGAGAAGTAAATACCTGGATGGCTTGGACACGTGACATGGTCGAGACAGAAACACGGAGCTGATCCACGACTCTGGTGATCGAGTGATATGGCGAAACATGACCGCCCACGCTTATCGGCATGGCACATGATGGATGGATGGTTCGAATCCCGGTCGGTAACTATAGCTTTGAATTTATATGTTATCAAGTGTGTCCTCAAGCCTATACTTCTTTCTTCCACTTCCATGAGGGGCATACATTACATGTGTATTTATTTATGAACTGTCTTTGTGGCCTCAAAGGGGCTCCCCAAATGATGTTTATATTTTAAGACATCTAAGGTCACTATATGGTACTTTTCTTTTAATTCACCCCAAACAAACGGAACCCCAGTGTATGACGTCACATCCAGGGTTTCCCTGTGTTGCGCCGTAGCTCGGTGCGCAATTCTATCGGTGTGCAATGTTATATGCGGCGGTGGTGCGTTATTCTTGCGGTGGTGGCCAGAATCGAACAATGTCCGCAAGAATCATCGTGACCAACGCATTTAGACTGTCGACGTCACATCATTTCGCACATGTAGGACTCTAGCAGATGCCTGTGTGTTCCTGCTTGCTTGCTTGCTTGTGTTCGTTGGCTTGAGCTCCAACGCGAAGTCCTGTATGTCGGATGAAGGCATCCTGTTGTCCAACATCAGTGTGATGTCATACAGGACCTGAGGTTAGCGTGAGTATCCGTTGTCCCATGTCTGGCTTATTGGTGTGCAGACTGGTGGTTCCTCGCCGTACAGGCAGACACTCTCCGACTTCGGAGGAATCGGCGATCCTACTTACTTTAGCCAGGACCCCGAAGGGACCTGTTGCCCAGGACGCTCGACGAGGACGCGTCAATAGGTCTTGGCCAGTATATAACCCGGCCCTGGTGCCTTGGAAACACCTCTGCGTCCCATCCTGTGTGTTCCATTCTGCCTCTTGTTTATCTCCTTGGCCGTTCTCCACATGCGCTGGACGATGCATTGAGTATGTGCACCTGTGGTAGGGTCCACAAAGTTGTGGGAGTGGTTGACTGTGAGATGCGTCAATTCGGGAATACTTCCAATTCCGTCGTACTCACGTCAGAGGTCGGAGACTACAGTTGTGTCAGGCCAAATGTGTGTCCTGATCAGTGGCAGAAGCGTTGCTGCTGTTCTGTCTGGAACACAGAACATGAAGCAGTCGGCTGTTTCACGACAGATGCCACCAAATACCTAGCACCATGACATGATTATGAGAACAGCGTCTAGCAGAATGTCAGATGCCATGATGCTGCTGCAGAAAAGGCAACGCTACTCTGCTTGTCGTGGACAGCTGCTGCTGCTGCCAGTTCCCAGAAAACTCATGATGATCACACACACACACATACACACACACACACACGCACAGGCAGTCACACAGAAACGGTTGCCAAAGCCCAAAGAAACATTGTGGGGGGAGGGGTGCAATTGAAACTCACTGACACGCAACGCACTGTACCCGAACACAGAAGAGATCACCGTCAGTGCTAAATATAGCTGGTGACACTAAATATAGTTGGCGACGTTTGTTTGGGGTGAATTAATCGAAAAGTGCCCTCTTTATTTATCATTCTATGCCCGCGGTGTTTTGCATTCTATTGTTCGTATACATTTGAAATGCATGTTGTAAATATCATTTAAATCAGCTTTGGTGTTTGATGTTTTGAAATAAGTTGTCTGCCATGTCAGATTATTCAGCAAGAAGACTGGGATGATATTATGTGGACATAAAACTCACCGTCATCGCATGCCTTGTAAAGTGACACAGACGTTCATTTCTCTCCACAAATCTCCGGCCTTGGTGTTCTCGGTCAATTTTATTGTTGATATTCGTCCTTGCCATCGTTTTATATCATCTATCATCATTTCTCTGCCATGCCATCGTTTTATAACATCTAGCAGCATGTCTCTTCTATGTCATCGTCTTATGTAATCTGTCATCATTTCTCTTCCATGCCATTGTCTTATACTATTTATCATCATTTCTCTTCCATGTCATATTCTTAGATCATCTATGATCATATATTTTCCATGCCGTCGTCTTAGATAATCGATCATCATTTCTCTTGTTCTGATCGTCCTCGTCGTCACGACTTTCTCCAGCGCCTCTTTTCTCATAACATGGCCACAGAACACTGTAATATGCACAGACACTTCACTCAAAGAAATACTTCAGTGGGCACACTCTCTGGCTCGTTCTGCAAGCTCATCTGCTTGGTTCAAAGGCGCTGGTAGCTGTAACACTCATGATGTACAAGGCAGACATTCTAAAGGCTGTCAATAGACGAAAGTCTATGGACGGTAATCTATGGACAGAATTCTACGGACGATAGTCAATGGACTAAAGTCTATGAATGAAACTCTGTGCACCACTGGCAGATAAAACAGTGTGTAGTTCCAAAAGGGTGTTACTTATCAGGGGAATGTTGTTTTTTTTTACAACCATTGTGATACTGAAACGATCTGCATTTACACCTTACAACATTCGAGTCCTTCCTTTTTATGGCCAAAATCTATAACACACAGTTACTGAAGTGGTGTACCCGGAAATGAAAAGGCAGATTAGCTACACAATTTAGGCGGTGGATGTGAACAGGAAGAGAAAGAACTTACATCCTATGAAATAAACAGAGAGTTATCCTGACTACCAGAACAAAATAAGAACAGTTAGTTAGTTAGTTAGTTAGTTAGTTAGTTAGTTAGTTAGTTAGATAGTTAGTTAGCTAGTTAGTTAGTTAGTTAGTTAGTCAGTCGACAGATCATCCTCATTGTACATCGAACCATTCAGTCCATAAGTGCTCGGATCCCCTCCTCAGCAAATCCCGCAGCGTGCAGTGGCTCGCGACACCAGTTCTGTGTTGGTAGAGCATTCAGAATGTCAGCTTGCTCCATAGCAGAACGATGACTATCATATTCTTGACTGACATTGATAAGTCATCGTTTTAAGGTTTCGAATCGGGTATAACAGACTGAGCAAGCATATGTACAGGCTTTCTTTGCGTGGCTCACATTTATGCTTTTTCTTCTACTACTTCTTTCGTTCGCTTGAAATATGTCTATAACTGCAATGTTGTCTCCTGTATGAATCTAACAGTCGTTTTTAGTTCACTCAGCGATCCACAGAGTTTATCTTCCACTGTTGTCTCTCTAGGCCAGTAGGTTCGCCTGGATATGTTGTAGTTTGGGCAGTCCTGGAGTATGTGCTCTGCTGTCTGCGACGCCAGACCACATATGCACATGGTTGAGTCACCAGTCTTGAATTTTGTATACATGTGGTTGCGTAATGTATTGTGTCCTGTTCTGAGGCGCAGAATAATGACCTGTTCTGGTCTGTCCATAACGTGGTAGTCGTCTTGAGTAGG
Organism: Cepaea hortensis; assembly: GCA_963921405.1. NCBI lineage: Eukaryota > Metazoa > Mollusca > Gastropoda > Stylommatophora > Helicidae > Cepaea > Cepaea hortensis. The sequence continues at coordinate 258,907 of CAWUFQ010000193.1, read as the reverse complement.
GTTTGGTGGCCTTCTGACTGATTTGATCATTCTTTTCTTTTGGTGGAATGTAATGGGCACATCAGGCTGTTCTTCTTTTGCTCCTTCCTTAGCCAATCGATCAGCTCTGTCGTTTCTGGTTACTCCACAATGGGATGGTATCCACTGTATGGTGACCTTATGCTGACTGCTAAGTTCGGAAAATAGTGTCCTTAGAATTGGTAATTTCCCAGACAGGAGTGCCTCTATTACTGATTTTGCATCTGTCAATATCACCAGAGGTTGTCTACTACGGCTGGTATTTTGTAATTTCTCTATTGCTATCTTGATTGCCTCAATTTCAGCATCATAGTTATGGCAGTACTTTCCTGTTGGAACTCTGGCTGTGTCCCTAGTATTATTTGGGTATTCTATATACACTCCCGCTCCTCCATTTCGAACAGCATTTTGCTCTGACCCATCTGTGTAGACTCGGATCCAGAGATCCTGTGGGTATTCGTCATTAAGGAAGCTGAGAGTGACTGTTCTGCGCTGTACACTGTTCTGTTCTTCCTTGTCAAATATTCCTCTCACTTTTGTCTGGATTTGTAGCGATAGTCTATGTTCATCTTTCCATGGAGTTCGCTCTGTAATAGTTGTCAGTGGGATACCAACTGTGGGAAGATCGGTGGTTTCTCTGCAGAGTCGTTTGGCCTGGTGGATAAAACTACTTCTTTTCAACCGTCCCATAGCTACGTTTTCAAATCGGTTCTTCATAGGGTGGCCTGGCAAGCTGAGGAAATTGTCTGCTTGTATTAGTGTTTTTGTATCTCTGCGTTCTCTCAGCGCTTGTGTCCTCCCCATTTTCTCCATTGCTACTATAGGGGTTGATCTCATCCCTCCTGTGATGACTCTAAGAGCTTGATTTTGCACCTTGTCCAGCTCTTGTAGTGTGGTTTTTGATGCTGAACACCATGAAGTTGACCCGTATTCCAGGTGTGGTCGTATGCTCTGTTGATAAACTTTGCTAAGTATTTTCCCACTGGCTCCCCATGTGGTTCCAGTTAGCTTTCTCAGAATGGCTATTTTGCTTCTGGCTTTTGCAACAGCTTTTTTAAAATATGTTTTCTCCATATCAGCCTGTCATCAAATGTTACACCAAGGTATGTTGGTTCTTTGTCTTCTCTTAGGGGCGTTCCATTTATCTGGATGATCCCTGCCTTTTGTTTCGGAGAGAGGGTAAATAGAGTGGTGCTGCACTTGTCAGTGTTTATGCTGACACACCATCTATCCGCCCATGCAACAAATATATCTACAGCTTTCTGTAGCAATATGGTGGCTACTGATGCATGTTCATTTGTGCTCCACAAAACCAGGTCATCAGCGTACATTGCCGCTTTAATTCCATCGGGTAGATTAGCAACAAGATCATTGATGAAGATTAGAAAAAGTGTAGGGGGCAAGACTCCACCCTGCGGAACACCGTGACGCAATAGTACTTTCTTGCTCTTCAGACCGTCTATCTGTACTCGGGCTCTTTTGTTGTGCAAGTATGCTTTCACCCATTTGTACATTCTTCCATTGACTTTACAGTTTCTCAGTTTCTTCATAAGACCTTCGTTCCAGACTTTGTCAAAGGCTTTCTTCAGATCTATCCACGCCGCAAGTACCAACTTCTTCTCTTGGAATGCATCCTCAACTTCTTGAGAGAGATAGGTTGTCTGATCTTCCGTAGAGTGGCACTGCCTAAAACCAGCCTGTTGTGGCACAAGGATGTTTTCACTTTCAATGCACCACTGAAGTCTGTGACTGATGATGCATTCCAGTGTTTTGCAGAGACAGCTGGTGAGGCTAATTGGTCTGTCTTTCTCAGATTTTAGAAGGGGTATCATGATTGCTTCTCTCCAGGCTTGTAGAGCACTGCCTAAATTCCAGGTATTATTAGGACTGCTCACTGTCTCAAAGAGTCAGCTGGTGAAATTAGAGCGCATACAGAACGAAGCTATGCGGGTCATTCTGGTATGCACCAAAGACACTCCAGTAGTGTGTATGCGTTACATCCTTGGTCTGCCTACTGTTGCTGGTAGGCACACGGTGATGCAGGCGAAGGCATACCTCAGAGTAGCTGCAGACAAAGATACCCGTTGATTGAGGCGCTGGACGTAGTTAAGGGTCAGAGACTGATAAGAGGGAAATCATGGATGGCTCAGGCGGAGGATACGATCAGACAGGTGTGTCCCTTGGAGAACATCAGGCGAGGAGAGGAGTGGGTCAGAGTGCCAGTCGAGCAGCCAGACTTGTTCAGAGTTATAATCACATTGAACCGGGAGTGCAGGGAGTGGCCAGCAGGGGCCACGGAAGTGGAAATTCAGCAACTAATTCAGGATAATTCTCGCTCGGGTGATGTGATTATCTGCATGGATGGGTCGGTGTTGAGAGGTAGGAGAAGTGCCTGGGGGTTCTTGGCAAAAGCTAATGGTCGGCGTTTGGTGCAGGAGAGCCTAACGTATGACGACACAACATCTAGCTTAAGAATGGAGGTGGAGGCGGTCACTGCAGCTTTCCGCTGGATAGAGAACACGATACATACACATATTGTGATTGTAACTGGCTCAGAAAGCATGCTGAGGAGGGTGAGAACAGGCAAGTTTCGTGCAGAGTGGCTTGCTTCGCTTCGGAGGTCACGGGTAGCAAGCATCACCTGGATATTTTCTCCTGGGCATGCCGGTGTGCTGGGGAATGAACAGACGGACAGATTGGCTGGCTCGGAAAACTTGGTGGAGTATTGATACATGACAAGGCAGATGTGGTTGCGGCCTTGTGGGAGCACGTGCACACCTCGGAGGAGCAAATGGATTACCATGGTCTGGCAAGAATGAGACAGCGAGGAGTGACGAGGGGATCTGGCCGACGCTCAACGCTCAGAGGAAAGGCGAGACGGACTTATAATCAGATTGCTACTGGAACTATTAGTGTTGGAACTCTTCGCTGGCTGCTGAGGATGGGGACGGGGCGCTTATGGGAATGTCCCGAATGCTGTGATGTCGGTTCCTAAATCAATCAATCAATCAATCAATCAATCAATCAGGTGTTATTGAAGATCTGTAAAAGCTTTGCTTTGGCCTCTGTTCCTAGGTTTCTGATTATTTCATTGGAGATACCATCAGCTCCTGGTGACTTTCTCATTTTCAGTTTTCATATTGCTAGCTCCAGTTCACTGATTGTGATAGGTGCCTCCATAACCTCATGTACTATTTGCATCTGTCTTGTATGTTGCCATTTCTCTCGAATCTCTTGTTGTTTCTCTGGACTAATTTCAATATTGTTATCTTGTGCGAATGAGTCCGCAAAATGTTCAGCTGCTTGCTTTCCTGTTAAGATGTTTCCGTCTTTATGTAGTACAATTTTTGAGTTTCTCCCTGAACCCTCATCGTTAAGGTGTTTTATTAGCTTCCACAACTTCCTTCATTTATGCTCATGCGGACAGTGTGACCAACTACTGAGCATGTTGTCCAGGATGTTCCCCAGCACAGGGAACACTGGCCTAGTGAGACGATACTGCATTTAACACTGTATGGAACAAAAAAGAGCTCCGAAAAACAGTTGACTACTTCACGAGAACTCTTCTGTCAGTGTAAACATGAAAGAACCACCGCTTTAAAAAAAAAAAAAAAAAGCGGTTCACAAGAGGATCGACTTCATTGCACCGGCTTTTATTCTATATGGCTCGGTCTCTTTCTGCAGAGGGCCTGCCGAAAGCGTCCCACGAAGCACCAACCGTAGCTCTAGCGACGCTCCCCGGATGGCTCCGAGGAAATTGCACCCATTAGCCGAACGACGCAGGCTGGAATCGAACTCACGACCTTTGAAGCACGAGGCAGGCGGAGTAAGCACTTGGCCACGGAGACTCCCAGAACAAACGGTAGAAGAAGACATCGATACAATTTGAACGTAACGCTTGTGTTCTACGACAGTCGGCGATGTACTGCCTAGTCTTTGTGCTTACATCCGTGACAATGTATGTGATACATTGAAGCCAATAAACGATACGTCTAATCTATCCACTCCATATTAGATCCGATTCTCTAGTTGGCGAGATAGATTGAAATGTGTTAGACGATCCATTTTTGTCTTCTTAGTTCATATACTTTTATTATTGTATATTCATTCAGTATTTTCAGAAATATTGAAGATATGGAAGGAATCAACATTGGGGGACGATGCATCAATAACATTAGATATGCAGACGATACAGTCTTGATTGCAGACAATGAACAGGACCTGCAACATTTAGTAGATGCGGTTGTTACACACAGTGAACAACTAGGGTTAGAATTAAATTGTAAAAAGACAGATTATGTTCGTCACTAGGAAGAACGAAATACCACAATGTAATATACAAGTAAATGGGAATATTCTTCAACAAGTGAGTAGGTACAATTATCTCGGAAAAGTAATAACATCTGATGGGAGATGCTTTGAAGAGATTAGAACAAGAATCGCCATGGCAAAAGTAGCCTTTAGCAAGATGAAAAACATACTGACCAATAAAAAGATGTCAATTGAAACGAGAAAAAGAGTGTTGAGATGCTACATAGAACCTGTACTTTTATATGGATGTGAAGCTTGGACAATGAGCAGTCAAGCTAAAAAAACATCTGATGGCTGTAGAAATGTGGTTTCTGAGGAGGATGCAAAGAATACCATGGACAGCCAGAAAGACCAATGAACAAGTCCTTCAAGAAACAAATGAACATCGTAAACTGATTAGAGACATTAGACGTCGACAGTCAAATTTTTTGGGCATGTTATGAGAAGAAATGAATTGGAGAACTTGGTGACAACTGATAAGATCGAAGGGAACAGACCAAGAGGAATACCTAGAAGCAAATACCTGGATGGCTTGGCCACGTGGCATGGGCGAGACAGAAACACTGAGCTGATCCACGACTCTGGTTATTGAGTGAGATGGCAGAACATAACCGCCCACGCTTACCGGCATGGCACATGATGGATTGATGGATATTCATTTATCATGTGCCATGCCGACAAGCGTTCTCTTTGCAGTTGACATCTTTGTCAGTGTGTTTTTCATATTGTTACTTTTGCAATGGCGATTCTTGGTCTAATCTCTTCAATGCATCTCCCATCAGATATTATGACTGTTCCGAGATAATTGTACCGATTCACTTTTTTAAGAATATTCCCAGTTACCTGTATATTACATTGCGGTATTTCTTTCTTCCTAGTGTTTATTGTATATACAACTTGCCTTTTTGCAATTGTTACGCTTTATTTCACATCAGCATTGCTGTTTTCTTTATTTGCGTGTTGTAAAGAGAGAGAAATCCTGGCTTATAGAACATCGCACACAAACATTTTTCAAGGCAACTCTTCATGACGGAAAGCTGTCAGTTGCAATGAGAACAAAAGTGTTGAAGTCCTATTTAGAGCTAGTATGTGGTGAAGGTGTTACGGATGCAGTTTATAATCCCGCATACCCGCGTTAGAAACACAGCTGTGTTTTTTTTTAATGAAATGTTATGGGTGCCGGTCGTTCAGAAAGCAATGACGAACTACTGGACGTAAACTTGCTCAGGAATACAAACAGCTAAAACATGCAGGGGTTGACTGCTACGTCCTGTATAGGACATGCAACTAACTTTAACTGTTTTATGAATATAAAACATGGACTATCAGCAGATAAGTTGAGAAACATCTAATGACAGTGGGAGTATAGTTTCTGAGGCAGAGAATACAAGTGTCATTGACCACGGTTGAAAAAGCAGATTGCCTTGTGCGAGGAGCACGCATTCGACCGGGTCCAAAAGGAAAGGTCAATCCTGAATATGAGACTTAGAGCGAAGACCGTAGTCGAAGACAGACCGGTCGAGACTCGTTGTGGCAATGGCCAATCATACGGCCGCCAGTTTTTCAATATTTTAACAAAAATAGATTATATAAGTTGGAGAACTTGGTGACAAATGACAAGACGCAATAGAAAAGAACAAGAGGAAAACACAAGATAAATATCTGGATATCTAGGCCACATGGCATAATCGAGACAAGAACACAGAGCACATCCACGACTCTGGTGATCGTGTGAGATGACGAAGCATGACCGCTCACGCATATCGGCATGGTATATGATGACGAAGATGAGGTCATATTTTCATAAACGTCTTCTTCCTCTTGTCGGGTCATGACCAGAGCAGTGCGTATGAGATATTCACTGCTCTTGCAGGGCTGTTCCTGACGTCCAATATGTGTGTAGTATATAAAGAGCACTGATATCTAAAACAGAACCTCTGCCGTTGTATGGCGGTGCATTTTGACATGTGAATGAATAATTTATGACGAGCTTGGCAGCCCCAGAGATGCGGTTCCTAGCGACGTATGTTCGTCTACCAGAGTAACCAAGAACCTGTGCTTGGAAACAGCTATTGAAAAGAGAACATTGTATCATTGTCAGGGTGTTGAGTAGGTACGTACAGGACATAGAGAGGACAAGGGGCAGAATAGAGGTAATGACAGATAGGACATAGATAAGGACATCTACAGGGTAGTAGATAGAGTAGAGACAGAACATAAGCCAGGACACATAATGGTCATAAGACAGGACATCTACAGGACAGTAGATAAACAGGAGACAGGACTTAGGTGGGGACACAGACGTGTCAGAACCTGGACACCGGCAGGACCATACCAGAGGATAGTAGGGGACGCCAGTTCACGGGATACCACCCTGAACAGACTAGACGTTAGTACAACCCGGCTTAGCACGGACGGACTGCTGTACTACGAGACGGGTATGACAGCACGGGGTTTTACGGACAACACGGGGTTTTACGGACAGCACGGGGTTTTACGGACAGCACAGAGTTTTACGGACAGCACGGGGTCTTGGGCGACAAGGCCAGCCAACCGGTGGAAAACGGCAGACGGGACTGAACTGTTGTCAGAGGAGGACACTTTTGTAATCCGAGTGCAAATCCGAGTTTGCGAGAGCGCTAGTTGAAGATAGCAAGTGTGGAGTGTGGGCAATTGACTGTGTATGATTATAGTAGAGAAGGCGGCATTTGTATATTTGTTCAGGCAGCCACCGCCTGGGTATAATATGTAACTATCTCTGGTTCGCCTGAAATAAAAGACGTGATGTACCATCTACACAACGGATGTTTCTTGGGTGTGGATGAAGAACCGAGAGTGCCTGAGTAATATGTCAGAGGGTATTCGATTAGTATTTATAGAGCAATACGTCATCGATGACGTAGTTGTTGTTTTTTACTATACGCAGGATATAGCTCCAGATTATTTTACGACCTCATTTTCAAGGGATGCAACCCATGAATAAATATTCGAACGTATTTTTGCACTGTTACTTCCCTTGTTGTGTGATAAATTTTATATGTGTAAAAATTATATAATTGCTGGTATTATTGATTGTAACGAGCCGGGGCTTAGCTATCATCATACTAGTGAGGGTGTTAGGGTGCAGTGCTCTTCCTCCTCGGTTTTTATTTTTTTTTCGTCTTCTTTCTTTAACTGTATTGGGCATAAAAACTATCTTCATTCCATTGGTGATGTGTAAGGCTTAAGGTTACAGTGCATTTCCTCGGGGTGGTCTAGGGGCGGGCCGGCGTGGGAATGGGGGCTCAGGGGTGGGGGCGCTGGTGTCGGCGAGTGGGGTAGGGCTATGTGGTTCGAACCTCGGGTCGTGGTAGGCAAGCATGTAAATATGGCAGTTATATGATGTGTAGAGGGTCGTAGTAGTGTAAACACTATTATCATACGGGTTACAAATGAAAACCTTAAAAAGTAAAGATGATCGATATTATTGATTTTAGTGGGTATATCTTAGTGAAACTCGATGGTAAGGGGTTGGTAGTGGCTATTAGTGGTCTGTAGAGGGTAACAGTGACTTGTTCACTATCATCATATGGGTTACCAATGAAAACCTTAGAAAGTAAAGATGGTCGATATTATTGATTTTAGTAGGTATACCTTAGTGAAATTCGTTGATAAGGGGTGCGTGAAGTTTATTAGTGGTCTGTAGAGGGTCACAGTGGCTTATTCACTATCATCATACAGGTTACAAATGAAAACCTTAAAAAGTAAAGATGGCCGATATTAATGAATTTAGCGGGTATAGCTTAGTGAAAGTCGTTGGTGAGGGGTGGGTAGCGGCTATTAGTGATCTGTAGTTGGTCGTAGCGGTGTAAACACTAGCATCTTACGGGTTACAAGTGAAAACCTTAAAAAGTCAAAATGACCGATATTATTGATTGTACCTGGTATAACTTAGTGGAATTTATTGGTAAGGGGTGGGTAGCGGTTATTTTTGGTATGTAGAGTGTCGTAGTGGCGTATACACTATCATTACAAGGCTTCAAATGAAAACATTAAAAAGGTAAAGATGGCGGTATTATCGGATGTAGCGAGTATGCAAGCCATGTCTAGTAAATTCTATGTTTAATTGATGTTAAAGATTGCTTCGCTGGCATGCATCTCTGCATTTGTGCCAGGATTCTCAGATTTTACCTGGCCAACATAAGAAGTGAAAAATGTTGGTATTTAATAAAGTCAAGCTTCCCGTATCTGAAAGAAAGATAGGTAAAAAAAAAATGACAAATCCAGAAAAATAAGAGCAATGCCATGCAGATTATCAAGTACACTGTAGAAAACAAGCAATAGTTTTGAGAAACCTCACAGGAGGCAACAGGCTGAACCAACATTTGTGTGATAAACTAAAGATGGGATACTGTTGTCGACTGCTGCTTTCTTTCAATACATTTAGGGTGATGTCAGGACATAGAAGAAGATATGCTCATGAAGTTTACAGCAACTTTCAAGCAGGATCCCATACTCAGCTGGCTATCAGTCTCCTTAAGGAGCTGACCGGCAAGCAGCAGACAAGAATAAAATAAACAAAATTGGAACAGGAAATCATGAATTAAAGTCCACTCCTGATATCTTTCATATGTCTTAGATCTGATCCAATTCTCACTGTTGATTGTAAGTACTCTCTGTGTTGATTTATTTTCACAGATAGCACAGGGGGGCCGAGTGGTCTCGAGGTATGGTGTCCGCCTCGAGTGCTGGAGGTCCCAGGTTCAGGCCCCGTTGAGGGCCGGGATTTATTTTAAAAAATCCACGTGGACTTCCAGTAATTTCCCCTGGTCTCTGGGTAGTGAGATCGGACGCCCGTGTGCATTGTTGCGCACGTAAAAAATCCCTTGGCAGTTGGAAATCGAAAAAGAGTAGCCTAACGGCGCTGCCCGGGCAAAATTTCGAGTTAAAAATCTACCCAAGTATTTCAGGATCCTCGCCGTGTGCTACGGAGTTCGTGCACTGAGCTGAGTTTCTCCAGACTCAGGTTTGAGTTAGGAGGAAAACGGAGCACTTATGGGGTAAACCCCGTGTGCCGTGATGTTGATCCAACGACTAAAAGACTAAACGATTTTCACAGATAATGTGATATGCTTTCATTGTTTGATTTTATGCATTCTTAGTTTTATTATTTCCTGTAATCTCATTATTAATTGCATGTATTGTTCCTGATATATTTGTTCTTCTATTCCTGCGTCCGTGTTCATACTCAGACCTCTACTTAAAGCAACAGTCAGTTTTGTGCCCAGCACACACAAAGATCTGAAGAACTTATTACGAGTGTCATGGCATCAACACTCCACCCAGTAATGGCTAATGTTTTTCCATTTATGAACTGTACTGTTCCACATTTCTGCAAACTGGGACCGTCAATAGACAAGGGGGAATATAAACAGACAAAGGAGAGTAGAAACAGACAAATGATAATAGAAAAAGGCAGGGGAGAAAAGAAACAGACAAGGGAGAAAAGAAATAGACAAGGGAGAATAGAAACAGACATGTGAGAACACACACACATACACACAGAAAAACAGAAAAAGGCAAGGGGGGAAAGAAATAGGCAAAGGAGAACAGAAACAGGCAAGGAAGAATAAAAATAGACAAGGGAGACTAGAAACACACATGAGAAAGAACAAAAACAGGCAAGGGAGAATATAAACAGACATGCAACCATTCTCAAACATGACATGCTCGTTTAGCATTCTAAAAATCAATGTTGAAATTGTTAAACTGACATGACTGTGGTGCCATCAGAAAGAAAAAAACTGGGAGAATGATACTACAACCTGCTAGTTTGACCAATCTAACATTGTATGGCAGCCAGTTTTGCCATTTAAAAAAAAAAAAAAACTACTGTTAATACAATCAAATCAAAATGCCAGTTTCACCATTTGAAAAAAAAAGCATTGACAGCTTTTGGCTAAGATCAATGATCACTACCACAAACACCTTTGCCATCACCACCACAAACACCTTTGCTATCACCACCACAAACACCTTTGCTATCACCACCACAAACACCTTTGCTATCACCACCACAAACACCTTTGCTATCACCACCACAAACACCTTTGATATCACCACCACAAACACCTTTGCTATCACCACCACAAACACCTTTGCTATCGCCACCATGATTTAACTGATTCAGTGCTGAAGGATAATACCAGGTGTTTGTAAAGTCTCACTACACTTTGTATGTAGAATAAATTTGAAAAATAAAGTACATGATGACTTAAATTAATGTGCTAAAACTTCATTAAAATAGTTACAATAGTCACTGCTATGGTCTGAAACTGTTTTGTGGAAGCTGGAAAGTACCAATGAAATATTAATTATAATAAATGTTGGACTGCACATGTCTCTACATATTGTGAAATACCTCGGGAGTCTTCGTGGCGAAGTGGTTCAAGCCATCTGACTTGGGCTCCGAAAGTTGTGAGTTTGATTCCGAGTCGCGTCCTTTGGTTCCTTTGAGTGCATTTTTTCGGAAACTCCTGGGGGTCGTCACTGGAGCTATGGAGTTCGTGCTCTGTGTGATGCTTTTCAGCAGGTCACTGCAGAAAGAGACTGCGCCACATGGGATAAAAACCTGGTGCAATGAAGTCGGCGATGTCGACCTTTAAGCAACTTTAAGACTTTTTTGTCAAATACCTTCTGAAACGTGTCTCCCTTTGATAACACCATTTTGTTTGGAGTGCAAAGAATTACTCCAGCAGACGACAGCCATTCACTGCATATTGCTTCATGATGGTCTGTGCAGCACATATTTTGTTGATATCATGTACTTCAGTTTAAAATTATTTTCTACATACAAAGTGTAGTGAGACTTTGCAAACACCCTGTATATTGTCAACAATGGCCTTTCATTTCGAAAGAAGAACAGTACACCGCCATACTGGGGTCATCATGTTATTTGTTTCGTATTGCGGTATCTTCCACAATTTCAATGCTCAGTGAACGGAAGTTTACATTATAATACTTTTTAATTTGACTGTGTACCGTGTTTGGCACTAACTTAAAGTTTGTTTTTCACTGAATCAGTTAAAACAACTACCATCACATCTACAAACTTTAGAGCAGATAGCACAAATCTGATAATTAAGTTTATAGCTCTGTAATGTGCAAGAGAATAAACATGACATTGCTAAATGTAGACAGAAAAACAAATCAACCAATCCACATTTGCCCATTCTACACAATAACCTTCATCAGGACCAGGGTTGCCACTTTTTTTTTGACCAAAAGTATCTAGAAACGGCCCAAACAACATCCATAAATATCGTTGGAAAGTATCTAGGAAAAATATCCAGATTGAGAAAGTAAAAAAATAACATATGTATTTATGTGACTGCCGGTCTCCCTGGCAAAGGGATTTACGCTAACCATTATCGATGCATTATCGGTTCCAATTGCAGTCTAATTCTTCAAGTTTAAATGTTTAGTGACCAAAAGTTTTTTCAGTGCCTGAACTATACTTTCTGCATCACACTCTTCCAAGTGAACTAGTCCAAGAAATGTAGAAACTACTTTATCTGTGCTGTTGCTATAATATATAACACATGTACCAAGCACTTTCACAACCGAAATGTCATTCGATTCGTCTAATAATAAACTATATTTATTTGTAGAAATATCACTGATCAAATCTTCTTCAAAGTGAGAAAACAAAGTACTTCTGATCATATGTGTACACTTGCTGCGATGCATTTTCACGTCCTTTAACACTTTACTGTCAGAAATAGTGTTTTTAAACCAATCAATCAAATGGTCACAGTTCACGATTGCACAATGACAACTTAAAAACATTGCGACAGATCCTTCAACTTTTGATGATTCATTACTCTGTGCAGTTCTGAAAACAAATGTCAACGGTGGCATATCTTTAAATGACACTGGATTTTTATGTTTTTTAGTCTCTGCATGTTTCTTCAAGTCTTGTATTTTCGCTTTCATTTCACACTTGCAGTACTTACAACTAGCCTAGTCATATCTCCATGAACTGACATCACCCAATCTTTAATTATGTCATCCTGCAGCCACTCTTTCCGAAATATTTGTTCATATTGCTTTATTTACTTTTGGCATATTGAAAAATTTGTTCAACGTGGAAGACACATATGAAGGTGAGCAATTACAAAAAAAAAAAAAAAAAAAAAAAAAAAAAAAATCACATGAAAAAGAATCGCAAAGTCGGAATCACAGCAATAATTCGCAACACGATGAGTTTACAGTTCAAATAGTTAGTTAGTTAGTTAGTTAGTCTTTCCTCTTGAGCCTAAGGCGGCGCATAGGGCAGAATTCATGGCTCTCCATGTCCGGCAGTTCGCTGCTACCTGTTGATACCCCAGGAATACAATGCCGTGGATAGCAACCCATGCTCCAATCCCAATGTTGCTAACTATGATGGTTTGTTTCCTCCCTTGCCCATAAAGCATCCTCCCCCTATTGTGTCAAAGGAGACACCGTTAAACAATGTTGCTGTGCCCCCGATGTATGCTTCTAATGTAGGCACTTCCAGTAACTCTCACAGCAGTGGTCCCTCGTTGGATGGTAATCTACACTCCTATCAGTGGAACCGCCAACTTCAACAGCTAATGCAATACAATCCTGCAGCCCTGCATCAAGCTTTCATGATGTCACTCCAGCACAGACATTTTCCTACCCCATCTAATAGTCTTAACTACTACTAAATAAAGTTTCAAAAACTCTGAAAATTTCTACCGCAAGCGACATCATCCTTTCATCGTGCAATGTTCGCAAATCACGATCAGTGGCTTCACAAAGATGGCCTAGGTATAGGCCATCTCAACATCTATCATTTGCTCAATAAATTACCTGAGCTTTCGGTAATACTGTGCAAACAATTCCATGTGTTTGGAATCACAGAAAGTCGTCTCAACGACAAAATATCCGACTCTGAAATCACTCTTAAGGGGTTTAAAGTAATTCGAAGAGACGCAAATCAAAAATTACAGACAGGTATTGCTGTATACATTTCCAATTCTCTCAACTGTTACCGTAGAAGTGATCTCGAGTCAGTAGAGATAGAATGTGTTTGGTTAGAGGTGAAGCCAGCCAGCCAACAGCCGTTTCTCATTGGATACCTATATAGGAATCCGTGTGCTGGGTACAATTGGTATGACTGTTTCACTACAATGATGGATATAGTGTTTACAGAAGGTAGAGAAGTCATGATATTAGGTGACTTTAACATAGATATTCCTAAATCCAACCAGACATGGGACGATATCATTCTTTCTTACAATTTCAAACAACTAATAAACCGTCCCACAAGGGTTACTGACACATCCTCAACTATAATTGATCATATATATGTTACTTGTCCAGATAATATTGTTGAATGTTCTGTTCCTGTTTGTACAGTTAGTGACCACTACCCGGTATGTTGTACATGGTCAAGAATTGGGTTCAAACCTCTTAAACATAAACATGTAAGTATCAAATTTAGGAATTTTAAAGCATTCAACCAAGATTTATTTTTGCAAGACTTAAGAAAAGCAGCCCTTGATCACGTTTACCAACTTCCTGACCCGGACGATGCATTAGCTTTCTGGACGAAGACAGTCTACAATGTGTTCGATAAACACGTGCCAATCAAAGAAGTTCGAGTCAAAAATCAACATAAATCCCCATGGGTCACTAGAGAAGTGCTGGAAATCATGAGAGAGCGAGATACAGCACACAAAAATAAAGACTTCATCAATTACCGCAGACTAAGGAATAAAGTTAAATATGACATTCGTAGGATAAAAAAAGATCATTTTAAAAATTTGATTGTAGATAATTCAAACAGTACAAATATATGGAAGGCTATTAACTTGCTAACCAATAAGAAACGCCCTACAGAATCAGCAATACCAAATTCTATAACATGCGATGAATTCAGTTGGTTCTTTCAATCAGAAATAGAGAATCTAAAGTCTTCAATACCAGACTCATCGTGTAATTTAAGTTCACTGGCATCATTCTGTGAGGAGAAGTGCACCAGAAATATTCCCGATGAGATTCCTTTAATGTCTGTTGCAGACGTTTATAAATATCTCTTGAACCTCAAATCAACAAACTCACACGGCCTAGATGGTATCAGTAATAGAATTCTTCGTTGTGCTGCACCAGTCATTAGTGAGTCCTTAACGTTCATATATAACCAGTGCCTGGCCAAAAACTACTTTCCATCTGCTTTTAAAATTGCTAAAGTGTTTCCGCTAATTAAAAATGGCTCAATCGATAATAGCGTTTTGGGTAATTATAGACCTATTTCCTTATTATCGTCGCTATCAAAACCACTAGAAAAACACATTCATAAAATAACGTTACACCATTTAATTAACAACGATCTAATAATTAACAGTCAATCTGGGTTTCGACCTAAATATTCTTGCCATAGTGCTCTAACAAAAATGACCGATAACTGGCACTTAAACATCAACAACGGTAGAATTTGTGGAGCGGTGTTTGTAGACTTTAAAAAAGCTTTTGATATGGTAGATCACGATATTTTAATTAGAAAACTAAAGCAAATGAAGACAAGCACCAACATGGTGAACATAATTACGTCATTTCTATCCGACAGGCAACAAGTCGTGTCCTTCAACAACTGTCTATCAAGACCCACACAGCTTAATATTGGTGTGCCTCAGGGCTCAATACTAGGTCCGCTGCTTTTTGCAGTTTATATTAATGATCTTCCTTTATATATCAATACAACTTGTGATCTATTTGCTGACGACTGTACTATATATACTAGTCAAGAAAACCGTAGTGAATTAGAGAATTCTTTACAAAAGGAACTTGATAATCTTACTAGATGGAGCAATGAAAACCGCATGCAAATTAACATCGGCAAAACCAAATCCATGCTAATAACGACCAGACAAAAACTACAGACACTAGCCATAACTGGATCACCGCTCGAACTCCGCATGGGCACGTTACCTATAGTTAATGTGTCTGAACATAAAACACTAGGGCTTTTAATAGACAGCCATTTGAACTGGAGCTCTCATGTTCACGCTCTTACCAAGAAAATAGCACAAAAAGTTTACCAACTTGCTAAAATTCAGCACTTCCTGGACGAAAACACACGAAAAATATTCTATACATGCTATATCCAATCACATCTCGATTACTGTTCCACAGTTTGGGATGGTTGCCCTAAATCTAATTTAAAACGACTATGTTCTCTACAAAACCGCGCTATTCGTCTGGTTTCTGGCATAAAGCACGTTGAAAGTAATAATTTGTACAGTCATCTAAGACTTCTACCACTACAAAAGCGCTTCCTTTTCAACAAAGCCAAATTAGTGAATAAAATTATATCTCAAAATACCCCAGAGTATCTTCTGCCGCTGATTCAATCTAATGCAATGAACAGCAAGCGCCTAAATTTGTTACATGTCTCAAAGCCTAGATTGGACCTATACAAAACATGTTTTGCCTATTCTGGTGCTCACTTATGGAATCATCTGCCTCCAGATCTGAAAACTCCAATGAGTCCCTACACATTTAACCGAAAACTCTTTCAATACTTAATCCATACCGACTATATGCCACCATAATTCATTTACTGGTATAATTGTTCAGTATAATTGTTCATTATAATTGTTCACTATATATGTGTGTGCGTGTGGGAGCGAGAGAGAGAGAGAGAGAGAGAGAGAGAGAGAGAGAGAGTGGGTGTCAGAGAGAGGGAGAGAGTGAATGCGTGTGTGCATGCGTGTGTGTGGAGAGAGTGATTGTTTCAGTGCATGCATTCATACGTGTATGTGTGAGTGAGTGAGGGAGTGTGTGCGTGCGTGCATGCGTTCATGTGTACGTGTATGTGTGAGAGAGTGTGATTGAGAGAGTGAGTGTGTGTGTGTGTGTGTGTGTGTGTGTGTAGGATTGTGTGTTAGAGAGTGAGACAGTGGGAGAGTTGATGTGTTAGTGTGTGTGTGTGAGCGCGCGCATGCGTGTGAGTGTGTGTATATGAAAGAATACAGAGAGAGAGAGAGAGAGAGAGAGAGAGAGAGAGAGAGAGCTGAGCAGATGCATGTCATGTAACACGCATGTTATGTAACACGCGAATCCATATGTTTGTGTATTCTCATCTGTCATATTATAAGTTAAATACCATTTGATTTTATCATGTATAATCTAAACTTATGTTCATTACTGTAGTTTGAGTGAGAGAGTGAGTGAGTGTGAATGAGAGACAGAATGAGTGAGCGTGAGAGTGAATGAGTGAGCGTGAGAGTGAATGAGTGAGCGTGAGAGTAAATGAGTGAGCGTGAGAGTGAATGAGTGAGCGGGAGAGTGAATGATTGAGCGTGAGAGTGAATGAGTGAGCGGGAGAGTGAATGAGTGAGAGTGAATGAGTGAGCGGGAGAGTGAATGAGTGAGAGTGAATGAGTGAGCGTGAGGGTGAATGAGTGAGCGGGAGAGTGAATGAGTGAGAGTGTCTGTGTGTGTGAGTGAATGAGTGAGAGTGAATGAGTGAGCGTGAGAGTGAATGAGTGAGCGTGAGAGTGAAAGAGTGAGCGGGAGAGTGAATGAGTGAGCGGGAGAGTGAATGAGTGAGCGGGAGAGTGAATGAGTGAGCGGGAGAGTGAATGAGTGAGCGTGAGAGTGAGCGGGAGAGTAAATGATTGAGCGGGAGAGTGAATGAGTGAGCGTGAGAGTGAATGAGTGAGCGTGAGAGTGAATGATTGAGAGTGAGAGTGAATGAGTGAGCGTGAGAGTGAATGAGTGAGAGTGAATGAGTGAGCGTGAGAAGGAATGAGTGAGCATGAGAGTGAATGCGTGAGCGTGAGAGTGAATCAGTGATCGGGAGAGTGAATCAGTGAGCGGGAGAGTGAATGATTGAGCGTGAGAGTGAATGAGTGAGCGTGAGAGTAAATGAGTGAGTGTGAGAGTGAATGAGTGAGCGGCAGAGTGAATGATTGAGCGGGACAGTGAATGCGTGAGAGTGAATGAGTGAGAGTGAATGAGTGAGAGTGAATGATTGAACGGGAGAGTGAATGAGTGAGCGGGAGAGTGAATGAGTGAGCGGGAGAGTGAATGAGTGAGCGGGAGAGACAGAATGAGTGAGCGTGAGAGTGAAAGAGTGAGCGGGATAGTGAATGAGTGAGCGGGAGAGTGAATGAGTGAGCGGGAGAGTAAATGAGTGAGCGGGAGAATGAATGAGTGAGCGGGAGAGTGAATGAGTGAGCGTGAGAGTGAATGAGTGAGCGGGAGAGTGAATGAGTGAGCGGGAGAGTGAATGAGTGAGCGGGAGAGTGAATGAGTGAGCGGGAGAGTGAATTAGTGAGCGTGAGAGCGAATGAGTGAGCGTGAGAGTGAATGAGTGAGCGTGAGAGTGAATGAGTGAGCGGGAGAGTGAATTGGTGAGAGTGAATGAAAGAGAGAGAGTGTGTGTGTGTGTGTGTGAGCGTACGCATGCGTGTGAGTGTGTGTGTGTATGAAAGAATACACAGAGAGAGAGTGAGAGAGAGAGAGAGAGAGAGAGCTGAGCAGATGCATGTCATGTAACACGCGAATCCATATGTTTGTGTATTCTCATCTGTCATATTATAAGTTAAATACCATTTGATTTTATCATGTATAATCTAAACTTATGTTCATTATTGTAGTTTGAGTGAGAGAGTGAGTGAGTGTGAATGAGAGACAGAATGAGTGAGCGTGAGAGTGAATGAGTGAGCGTGAGAGTGAATGAGTGAGAGTGAGAGTGAATGAGTGAGCGTGAGAGTGAATGAGTGAGCATGAGAGTGAATGAGTGAGCGGGAGAGTGAATGATTGAGCGTGAGAGTGAATGAGTGAGCGGGAGAGTGAATGAGTGAGAGTGGATGAGTGAGCGGGAGAGTGAATGAGTGAGCGTGAGTGTGAATGAGTGAGCGGGAGAGTGAATGAGTGAGCGTGAGAGCGAATGAGTGAGCTGAAGAGTGAATGAGTGAGAGTGTCTGTGTGTGGGAGTGAATGAGTGTGAGTGAATGAGTGAGAGTGAATGAGTGAGCGTAAGAGTGAATGAGTGAGCGTGAGAGTGAGCGGGAGAGTGAATGAATGAGCGTGAGAGTGAATGAGTGAGCGGGAGAGTGAATGAGTGAGCGGGAGAGTGAATTAGTGAGAGTGAATGATTGAGCGGGAGAGTGAATTAGTGAGAGTGAATGATTGAGCGGGAGAGTGAATGAGTGATCGTGAGAGTGAATGAGTGAGCGTGAGAGTGAATGAGTGAGCGTGAGAGTGATTGAGTGAGCGTGAGAGTGAATGAGTGAGAGTGAATGAGTGAGCGTGAGAAGGAATGAGTGAGAGTGAATGAGTGAGCGTGAGAGTGAATGATTGAGCGTGAGAGTGAATGAGTGAGCGTGAGAGTGAATGAGTGAGCGGCAGAGTGAATGAGTGAGCGTGAGAGTGAAGGAGTGAGAGTGAATGAGTGAGCGGGAGAGTGAATGATTGAACGGGAGAGTGAATGAGTGAGCGGGAGAGACAGAATGAGTGAGAGTGAATGAGTGAGCGGGAGAGTGAATGAGTGAGCGGGAGAGTGAATGAGTGAGCGGGAGAGTGAATGAGTGAACGGGAGAGTGAATGAGTGAGCGGGAGAGTGAATGAGTGAGAGTGTGTGTGTGTGAGTGAATGAGTGAGAGTGAGAGTGAATGAGAGAGAGAGAGAGAGAGAGAGAGAGAGAGAGAGAGAGAGGGAGAGTGTGTGGTGTGTGTGTGTGTGGGACGCGCTGGCATCACTACTTTTACGTCACATACTTTTTATGTACACATTTTTCTCAATGTTTAGCCTTGTTTATGTTTACAACATTCATTTCACAATGTTTATTTTTCTTCCTATGTAAATGTATAATGCTCTTGATGAACGAAAGACGAGTGATTGGAAGGGCCGAATGTAAGACGGGCCTGCGCGCCCAATTTGTGACCCTAATAAAGTTGATTTGATTTGATTTGATTTGATCCTGGATGTTTACTTGGCCATTGAATGAGCCTTCTCTGATGATGGTTCTACGCAGGGTGTCTCTTGGTCTTCCCCGTTTTCTTTTCTCTACTGGTGACCATAAGAGGGCTTGGTAGGGGAGCCTTGTCTTGTCCATTCTGAGTACATGGCCAATGTAGTTCCAACGACGTTTTCTTATAAAATTGGATACAATGTCTTTCTTAGTCTCTTGTCTTATTTGCTTATTGGTTCTGAAATCTGTTCAAGTAATGTTATTATAATTTATGTGCCCTTTTACTCATTACCGGGTTGTTGTCAGTTTTAAATATTGAGCACAACCCACTACTGGCAACGCTGATCGTATTCTGGTATGAACCTAAGGCCTATCCATGTCAATATGGAAGCACTATACTCGAGTTTCGCTCTCGTTTGAGCTCGTCAGTAGTGCATCAGCAGAGTGTATGTGGCTTTGTTTGTGGGTAGCTATGTATTGGATGCGTTCGATAACGGTACATCCGATTGAGATGAAATTTTCTACACGTCTTCCTTTCATTCCTGTGCAACCGACTATAATAGTTTCTTAGTGTAAAATCTTCTACTTATTTAATAACATTTACTTTTTCATTTTTAATTATATAATTTCTATATAGCAGGGGGACTTCACTCTAGAAAAGTTATTTCAAGGGGCCATAACTTTTAATAACATTTCTATATTCTTTATAGTCATATTGTTGGACTTACTTGCACTATTGTTAAACTCTTTGTCTATAGTTATTTTCAGGCATATAAGTTATAATAAATAATGATATAATCTTTAAGGCATTTTCAAAGTTTTCATAAAAATAATGCATAATGCATAACATTGTAACCCATCTTTTTCTGCTTAAAGAACTTATCAACTGTCATGTCGGTGATTAAAAACAGTTTTCATTAAAAATAATGAATGGTGTGTGGAAGGACATTCTTTTAAGTTACTGTGCGCCAGGAGCTGGGCGAAACAACGCCGGGTCAGATAGATAGACAGACAGACAGATAGTCGGGAACGGAAGCTTATTTGACTACTTATATGAATTAAATGACATGCTCCCCACCAGGGACTGGGTGAAGCCGGACCGGGTCAGACAGACAGACAGACAGACAGTCGGGAACGGGAGAGCTTATATGACTACGTATATGAATTAAATGAGATGCTCCCCACCAGGGACTGGGTGAAGCCGGGCCGGGTCAGACAGACAGACAGACAGACAGATAGTCGGGAACGGGAGAGCTTATATGACTACTTATATGAATTAAATGAGATGCTCCCCACCAGGGACTGGGTGAAGCCGGGCCGGGTCAGACAGACAGACAGACAGATAGACAGACAGATAGATAGTCGGGAACGGGAGAGCTTATATGACTACTTATATGAATTAAATGAGATGCTCCCCACCAGGGACTTGGTGAAGCCGGGCCGGGTCAGCCAGACAGACAGACAAACAAGCAGACAGACAGACAGACTGATAGATAGATAGATCCCCTCCAGGGCCTGGGCGAAGCCGGGCCGGGTCAGCTAGTATATATATATATATATATATATATATATATATATATATATATATCTTATATATAAAAGGCAATCTCCGTCTGTATGTATGTCCTTTATGCGTTCGCGAACGGCCCATCCGATTGAGATGAAATTTTCTACACGTCTTCCTCTCATTCCCGCGCAGCCAACTGTGATATTTTTTTAGTGTGAAATCGGCTACGTACTTAATATTATTTAATTTTTCATTTTACATTATAATTTATATATAGCAAGGGGATTTAACTCTAGAAAAGTTATTTGAAGGGGCATAACTTATAATAACTTTTCTGTATACCTTATAGTCATATTGTTGCATCGTTTTCAAAGATTTATAGATTCTTTGTCTATAGTTATGTACCGGCATATGAGTTATAATAAATAATGATACAATCTTTAAGGCATTTTCGAAGTTTTCATAAAAATAATGCATAATGCATAACATTGTAACTCATCAATTTATGCTTAAGAAGTTATCTACAGTCATGTAGGTGATTAGAAACAGTTTTCATTAAAAATAATGGATGGTGTGTGGAAGGACATTCTTTTAAGTTATTTTTTTTTTTTTTTTGGTATGAATTTAATGAGACGCTACCCGCCAGAAGCTGGGCGAAGCCAAGCCGGGTCAGATAGATAGACAGGCCCATCTTGTCGCTGCAGTTATCTACAGGCATATGCGTTATAATCCTCCTCCTCCCCTCTCCCCTCCTCCTCCTACCCTCTTCCTCTTCCCCTCCCCCTCCTCCCTCTGCCTCCTTCTCCCTCTTTCTCCTCCTCCACCCTCCTCCTACCTCCTCGCCCTCCTCCCTCCTCCTAATCACTCCTCTTCCTTCCTCCTCCCTTCTCCTCCTCTCTTCTCCTCCTCCCTCCTCATCCTCCCTCCTCCTGTGTCCTCCCCCTCATCCCTCCTCATCCCTCTTTCTCCTACCTCCTCCTCCTCCCCCTCCTTCTCCTCCTCCCTCCTCCTCCTCCCTCCTCCTCCTCCCTCTACCTCCTCCCTCCTCCTCCTCCCTCTTCCTCCCTCCTCATTCTCCCTCCTTCTCCTCCCTCCTCCTTCCCCCTCCTCCCTCTTCCTCCTCCTCCCTCCTCCTCCCTCCTCCTTCTCCCTCCGCCTCTCTCCTCCTCCCTCCTTCTTCTCCCTTCTCCTCCTCCTGCGTTCTTCTCCTCCCTCCTTCTCCTCCTTCCTCTTCCCTCTTCCTCCTCTCTCCTCCTCCCTCTTCCTCCCTACTCCTCATCTTCCCCTCCTCCTCCTCCCTCCTCCTCCTCCCTCCTCCTCCTCCCTCAACCTCCTCCCTCCTCCTTCTTCTTCCTCCTCCTTCCTCCTCTCTCCTCCTCCTAATCCCTCCTCCTCCCTTCTAATCCTCCCTACTCCTCCTCCTCTCTCCGCCAATCTCTTCCTCCTCCCTCCTCCTCCCTCCTCCACCTCCCTCTTCCTCCTCCCAGCTCCTACTCCTCCTTTTTCTTCTTCTGCTGCTGCCGCCGCTCCATTTACCCAAGTTAATTGTTGGGGAAGATTAAAAGATCTTTCAAGTGCTCTTTCTAATGCTTTTTGTAAGTTGGTCTTCGTTTATCAAAGGTTGTTCTAACTGCAACCAATAAATGATTAGACAGACAGACAGACAGACAGACAGACAGACAGACAGACAGACAGAGAGGGAGGGACAGATAGACAGACAGACAGACAGACAGACAGACAGACAGACAGACAGACAGACAGACAGACAGACAGTCGGGAACGGGAACTTATATGACTACCCACATGAATTAAATGAGATGCTCCACATCAGGAGCTGGGCGAAGCCGGGCCGGATCAGGCAGACAAACAGATAGACAGACAGACAGATAGATAGTCGGGAACGGGAGCTTATATGACTACTTATATGAATTAAATGAGATGCTCCCCACCAGGGACTGGGCGAAGCCGGGCCGGGTCAGCTAGTATATATATATGTAAAAGAGAATCTCCGTATGTCTGTCTGTATGTGTGTCCTTTATGCGTTCGCTAACGGTCCATCCGATTGAGATCAAATTTTATACACGTCTTCCTCTCATTCCCGCGCTGCCAACTGTCATAGTTTTTTTTTAGTGTACAAACATGTTTTCTTATTATTACTTAATATTTAATTTACATTATAATGTATATATAGCGAGGGGACATAACTCCTAATAGAATTGCTATATATGTAAAACTGTTGCATATTTCTCAAATAGGTGGACCTATTCGCTGCAGTTATCTACAGGCATATGCGTTATAATCCTCCTAGCCCTCCTCCTCCTCCTCTCCCCTCTTCCTCCTCATCCTCCCCCTCCTCACTCTCCTCCTCCTAATCACTTCTCCTCCCTCCTCCTCGCCCCTCCTTCCTCTTACTCATCCTCCCTCATCCTCCCCTCCTTCTTCTCCCTCTGCCTCCTCCTCCTCCCCTTCCCTCTTTCTCCCTATTTCTCCCTCCTCCCTATTCCTCCTCCTCCCTCTTCCCTTCTTCTCCCTCCTCCTCCCTCTTCCTCATCCTCCCTCTTCTTCCTCCTCCTCGCTCTACTCATCCTCCTAATCCCTCCTCATCCGCCGCCTCCTCCTCTCTCCTCCTCCTCCCCTTCTCCTCACCCCCTCCTTCTCCTCCCCTTCCTCCCTTCTCCCCTCCCTCCTCCTCCCCCCTCTTCTTCCTCCTCCATCCTCCTCCCTCTTCCTCCTCCATCCCATCCCTTCCTCCTACCTCCTCCCCCTCCTCGCTCTTCCTCCTCCTCCCTGCCTCCTTCTCCCTCCTCCTCCCTCTTCCTCCTCCTCCCTCCCCCTCCTGCCTCCTCCTCCTAATGGAGGAGGTAGGAGGAGAAAGGAAGGAACTGGAGCAGGGGCCGAATATGAATTAAATAAGACGCTCCATTTACCCATGTTAATTGTTGGGGCAAGATGTAAAGATCTTTCAAGTGCACTTTCTAATAATAGACAGACAGTAGATAGTCGGGAACGGGAACGGGAGCTTATATGACTACTTATATGAATTAAATTAGATACTCCCCACCAGAGACTGGGCGAAGCCGGGCCGGGTCAGACAGACAGACAGACATACAGATAGTCGGGAACGGGAACTTATATGACTACTTATATCAATTAAATGAGATGCTCCCCACCAGGGACTGGGTGAAGCCTGGTCAGACAGACAGACAGGCAGGCAGACAGACAGTCGGGAACGGGAACTTATATGAATACTTATATGAACTAAATTAGATGCTCCCCATCAGGGGCTGGGCGAAGCCTGTCCGGGACAGACAGACAGACAGACACACAGACAGACAGACAGACAGCCAGACAGACAGATCCTCGCCAGGGACTGGGCGAAGCCGGGCCAGGTCAGCTAGTCTTATATATAAAAGGCAATCTCTGTCTGTATGTATCTCTGTATGTATGTCCTTTATGCGTTCGAGAACGGTCCGTCCGATTGAGATGAAATTTTCTACACGTCTCCCTCTCATTCCAGCGCTGCCAACTGTGATATTTTTTTAGTGTGAAATCGGCTGCTTACTTAATATTATTGAATTTTTCATTTTTCATTATAATTTATATATAGCGATGGGACTTAACTCTAGAAAAGTTATTTCAAGGGGGATAACTTTTAATAACATTTATGTATACCTTATAGTCATATTGTTGCATCGTTTTCAAAGATTTATAAACTCTTTGTCTAGTTATATACCGGCATATGAGTTATAATAAATAATGATACAATCTTTAAGGCATTTTCAAAGTTTTCATAAAAATAATGCTTGATGCATAACATTGTAACTCATCTTTCTATGCTTAAAAAGATTAGAAACAGTTTTCATTAAAAATAATGGATGGTGTGTGGAAGGACATTCTTTTAAGTTACTTTTTTTATGTTGTATGAATTTAATGAGACGCTACCCACCAAGAGCTGGGCGAAGCCACGCCGGGTCAGATAGATAGACAGACCCACATTTTCGCTGCAGTTATCTACAGGCATATGCGTTATAACCCTCCTCCTCCTCCTCTTCTCCCCTCCTCCTCCTCCTACCCTCTTCCTGTTCCCCTCCCCCTCCTCCTCCTCCTTCCTCCTCCTCCTCGCCCTCCTCCCTCCTCCTAATCACTCCTCTTCCTTCCTCCTCTCTCCTCCTCCTCCTCCCTCCTACGTCCTCCCATAATCCCTCCTCCTTCCTCCTCCTCCTCCTTCCTCCTCCTTCTCCTCCTCCCTACTCCCTCTCCTCCTCCTCCCTTCTCCTCCACCCTCCTCATCCTCTCTCCTCCTCCCTCTACCTCCTCCCTCCTCCTCTCTCCTTCTTCTCTCTCCACATCCCTCCTCCTCCTCCCTCCTCATCCTCCATCTCCTTCCTCCTCCCTCTACCTCCTCCCTCCTCCTCCCTCTCCTCCTCCTGCGTTCTTCTCCTCCCTCTTCCTCCTCCCTCCAATCCCTCTTCCTCCTCATCCCTACTCCTCCTCCCCCTCCTCCTCGCTCTCCTCCTCCCTCCTCCTCCTAATCACTCCTCCTCCCTCCTCCTCCTCTCTTCTCCTCCTCTCTTCTTCCTCCTCCTCCCTCCTCCATCCTTTCCCCCTCATCCTCCCTCCTCATCCTTCCTCCTCCTCCTCCCTCCTCCTCCCTTATCCCCCTCCTCCCTCCTCCTCTTCTCTCCTCCTCCCTCCTCCTTCCTCCTCCTCCTCTCTCCTCCTCCTAATCCTTCCTCCTCGATCCTATTCCTCCCTACTCCTTCTCCTCCCTCCTCCTCCCCTCCTCTTCCCTCCTCCTCTCTCCGCGTATCTCTTCCTCCCTCCTCCTCTCTCCTCCACCTCCCTCTTCCTCCTCCCAGCTCCTACTCCTCCTTTTTCTTCTTCTGCTGCTGCTATTGCCGCCGTTCCATTTACCCAAGTTAATTGTTCTGGAAGATGTAAAGACCTTTCAAGTGCTCTTTCTCATGCTTTTTGTAAGTTGGTCTTCGTTTATCTAAGGTTATTCTAACTGCAACCAATAAATGATTAGACAGACAGGCAGACAGACAGACAGACAGACAGACAGTCGGGAACGGGAACTTATATGACTACTTATATGAATTAAATTAGATGCTCCACACCAGGGGCTGGGCGATGCCGAGCCGGGTCAGGCAGACAGACAGACAGACAGAGAGGGAGGGACAGACAGACAGACAGACAGTCGGGAACGGGAACTTATATGACTACTTATATGAATTAAATTAGATGCTCCACACCTAGGGCTGGGCGATGCCGGGCCGGGTCAGGCAGACAGACAGACAGATAGTCGGGAACGTGAACGAGAACTTATATGACTAATTTATATAAGTAGTCATTTAAGTTCTCGTTCCCGTTCCCGACTATCTGTCTGTCTGTCTGTCTGCCTGACCCGGCCCGGCATCGCCCAGTCCCTGGTGTGGAGCATCTCATTTAATTCATATAAATAGTCATATAAGTTCCCGTTCCCGACTGTCTGTCTGTCTGTCTGTCTGTCCCTCCCTCTCTGTCTGTCTGTCTGTCTGTCTGTCTGTCTGTCTGTCTAATCATTTATTGGTTGCAGTTAGAACAACCTTAGATAAACGAAGACCAACTTACAAAAAGCATTAGAAAGAGCACTTGAAAGGTCTTTACATCTTCCAGAACAATTAACTTGGGTAAATGGAACGGCGGCAGCAGCAGCAGCAGAAGAAGAAAAAGGAGGAGTAGGAGCTGGGAGGAGGAAGAGGGAGGTGGAGGAGGGAGGAAGAGTTAGGCGGAGAGAGGAGGAGGAGGGAAGAGGAGGGAGGAGAAGGAGTAGGGAGGAATAGGAGCGAAGAGGAGGGATTAGGAGGAGGAGAGAGGAGGAGGGAGGAAGGAGGAGGAGGATGAGGAGAGAGGAGGAGGAGGGATGTGGAGGGAGGAGGAGGAGGTAGAGGGAGGAGGAGAGAGGGTGGAGGAAAAGGGAGGAGGAGGAGAGGGGGAGGAGGAGGAGAGGGGGAGGAGGAGGAGAGGGGGAGGAGGGAGGAGGAAGGATGATGGGGAGGACGTAGGAGGGAGGAGGAGGAGAGAGGAGGAAGGAAGAGGAGTGATTAAGAGGAGGGAGGAGGAAGAGGGAGGAGGAGGAAGATAGAGGAGGAGGAGAAAGAGGGAGGATGAGGGAGGAGGGGGAGGGGAAGAGGAAGAGGGTAGGAGGAGGAGGATTATAACGCATATGCCTGTAGATAACTGCAGCGAAAAGGTGGGTCTGTCTATCTATCTGACCCGGCGTGGCTTCGCCCAGCTCCTGGCGTTGAGCGTCTCATTAAATCCATGCAACAAAAAAAAAGTAACTTAAAAGAATGTCCTTCCACACACCATCCATTATTTTTAATGAAAACCGTTTCTCCAATTTCCAATTTTCCACACAAAAAAAAAAAAATCCAAATTCGGCCTCGTCTAACCTGCTTCATCAGCTGTGGTTATTGTTGAGAGCCGTAGTTGTGTGGATTGTTAGTCCTAATTCCTACTAGTTTTATTGGTTCTGCTCTGTTCGTCGGATAGATTTATTTTGTGCTGGTCCTGGTAAAGACCGGTCGTTGGTTATGCCTATTGGGCCCGCATTCTCTCGTTTTTGGCTTCTTTTCTCTGTTAGCACTGCTAACTGCTTGTCGTTTCTTGTGTTATTCTCCTCGGGGCTAGTCCTGGTCATGTCCAGTCCTCATAAGGACTTGATGTAGGCAAGGGCAGAGCATTTAATTGCAAGTCTCAAGTTGTCCCCCCGGTCAGCGTTACAAACTCCTTTACGCTTGTGAGTTTTGGCGGTTTTCTTCATCGCGTGTGGGTGTGGCGTGGCAACAAGATGACCAGGTCTCCCTGTCTTGCTAGTTCAGGTGCTCTACCGGAAGAGCCAACTCACCTTCCTGCCATTCATCCCGCCAGGTTTTTTTTTTTTTTTTTGCAAATATTTTTATGATTTTTTTTTTTAAACAACATATATAAACATGCACAAAAACCGTTTCTAATCACCTGCATGACTGTAGATAACTTCTTAAGCATAGAAAGATGAGTTACAATGTTATGCATTATGCATTATATTTATGAAAACTTTGAAAATGCCTTAAAGATTGTATCATTATTTATTATAACTCATATGCCGGTATATAACTATAGACAAAGAGTTTATAAATCTTTGAAAACGATGCTACAATATGACTATAAGGTATACAGAAAAGTTATTAAAAGTTATGCCCCTTGAAATAACTTTTCTAGAGTTTTTCTAGAGTTAAGTCCCCTCGCTATATATAAATTATAATGAAAAATGAAAAATGCAATAATATTAAGTAAGCAGCCGATTTCACACTAAAAAAATATCACAGTTGGCAGCGCTGGAATGAGAGGGAGACGTGTAGAAAATTTCATCTCAATCGGATGGACCGTTCGCGAACGCATAAAGGACATACATACAGAGATACATACAGACGGAGATTGCCTTTTATATATAAGATATATATATATATATATATATATATATATATATATATATATATATATATATATATATATATATATATATATATATATATATATATATATATATATATATATATATATATATATATGTGTGTATATATATATATATATATATATATATATATATATATATATATATATATATATATATATATATATATATATATATATATAATATCCAGACACCAATAATGATCAATGCTGTATATCGACAAAATAACATAACTTCTTCTTGTTCATCTTCTTCTGGGTTCGTCCAGAATGTTACTTTGGATGTAATTGCGTTGTGCCTGTTTACAGCAGAGCTGCGATATTTGCACCTTTCGGCCGACACATCTGACTTTTTCAGGAATTTGTTGACTGGGTTAACCTTCCCTGATAAGAATTACTATTATGCAGACAAGCTTACAACCAAACACAATGAAATGTGAAACATGAAATAATCAACATCACTGCACTCTGGACATTCTCATGCATGCTCAGTCTCCTTCTCCAGCAGCCAATGATGAGTTCCCATGCTGATGGTACCAACCCAATGGCAGTCTGACTGAATCTCTGCCTGTGTTTTCCTCTACAAGTTTCATGTTTCCCAGACTCTCTGCTTACCCCCGAGTGAATCAGTCTCTCCAGATGTGGGCCCTTCATTTTGTTTCGCTGTATTTCCCACTCAACCCCAGACAGCCATCACCACATCAGCTTTGTGATAATCTAGCTCACATTCAAAGGTAGTGGCAGAGCCAGTCTGTTCTCTTTTGGAACCTCCAAGCTGTGAAATGGAAGTGTAGAGTTAACCCCATATCAGTTACTGTTGTAGGGGATGATGATCATCTTCATCATCACTTTCATCTCCAGCAGTTGAGCCTCCATTGTACATTCTGCTAGACTGTATATTGACCATGTCTAGATGCTTTATTGTACATTCTGCTAGACTGTATCCTGACCATATCTTGATGTTGTACATTCTGCTAGGTTGTATCCTGACCATATCTTGATGTTGTACATTCTGCTAGACTGTATCCTGACCATATCTTGATATTGTACATTCTGCCAGACTGTATCCTGACCATATCTTGATGTTGTACATTCTAATAGGCTATATCCTGACCATATCTTGGTGTTGTACATTCTGCTAGGCTGTACCCTGACCATATCTTGATGTTGTACATTCTGCTAGGCTGTATCCTGACCATATCTTGATGTTGTACATTCTGCTAGGTTGTATCCTGACCATATGTTGATGTTGTACATTCTGCTAGGTTGTATCCTGACCATATCTTGATGTTGTACATTCTGCCAGACTGTATCCTGACCATATCTTGATGTTGTACATTATAATAGGCTACATCCTGACCATATTTTGATGTTGTACATTCTGCTAGATTGTATCCTGACCATATCTTTATGTTGTACATTCTGCTAGGTTGTATCCTGACCATATCTTCATGTTTTACATTCTGCAAGGTTGTATTCTGACCATATTTTGATGTTTTACATTCTGCAAGGCTGTATCCTGACCTTATCTTGATGTTTTACATTCTGCAAGGCTGTATCCTGACCATATCTTGATGTTTTACCTTCTGCTAGACTGTATCCTGACCATATCTTGATGTTTTACATTCTGCTAGACTGTATCCTGGCCATATTTTGATGTTTTACATTCTGCTAGACTGTATCCTGACCATATTTTGATGTTTTACATTCTGCTAGACTGTATCCTGACCATATTTTGATGTTTTACATTCTGCTAGACTGTATCCTGACCATATCTTGATGTTTTACATTCTGCTAGACTGTATCCTGACCATATTTTGATGTTTTACATTCTGCTAGACTGTATCCTGACCATATTTTGATGTTTTACATTCTGCTAGACTGTATCCTGACCATATTTTGATGTTTTACATTCTGCTAGACTGTATCCTGACCATATCTTGATGTTTTACATTCTGCTAGACTGTATCCTGACCATATTTTGATGTTTTACATTCTGCTAGACTGTATCCTGACCATATTTTGATGTTTTACATTCTGCTAGACTGTATCCTGACCATATCTTGATTTTGTACATTCTGCTACGCTGTATCCTGGCCATATCTTAACAGTATGTTGTACATTTTGCTAAGCTGTACCTTGACCATATCTTAATGCTATGTTGTACATTCTGCTAGGCTGTATCCTGACCATATCTTGATGTCGTCTGTCCATTTATATCTTTCATGTCTCCTCACCCTTCTTCTGCCTTCAAATATTTGGTTAATTGATGTGATCAGAATTTCATACATCACAGATCACATTATATTCCCAGCTATTCACCCTTTTTTCTTGTTTGACTCAGAAAAAGCTTGAGTTTCTATTGTTCACAATTGTTTGTTCATCTTACGTGTGCTGAGAGGTTGAACATGCTTAACCTGTCTCTGCTGACGCAGTATCTGGGTTTAATTTCACATGCTGGTAAGTTAAATGTTGGCTTCTTGTTCTCGATTGACAGATGTCAATTATAAGTACTTTAGAAGCCCGAGAAGGTGCATCTGGTAAGACACTGGTTATAGGGAAAGCTAAACCTCATGCAGAATCAGTCACGTGCTTTCACTACCAGTAGTATCACATGTGATAACTATGCTCAAGTTCAAAGTGAGCAAAAACAAAAAACATTTGAATCTATCAAAATATCATTGTGAATCTATATTAAATCTTTACAAGCTTTTCCTGTTGTGAATGTAATTGAAGTTGACATCTCTCCTTCAATGTAATTTGTGAGTTTTACTGAAAATTTACGTCAAATGTTTACTCACATCTAGTGGTAAAGCTATTCAAAGTTGATAATATTCAGTTCAAATCTTTACAACTTTATAATCACACCTGGCTCCGAACTTTTGAAAATATATTTGATTATCCAGACTGTTTGGTTACGCAGATGATATAGACATTATAGGGGAAAATGAACAAAAGGCATTGGGAAATTGACTCACTTTAAAGGAAAAAGCTCAACAAATGAGGCTGGTTATCAACCAAGATAAGACAGAATATATGGTAATTTCAAGAGAAGGAACGGCTAAAAACTCTGGCCACATACAAATAGATAATATGACCATTAAAAGAACGGAAACATACACATACCTGGGTACAATCTTCAACTGCTCCAACATAATAAGGGAAGAAATACAAGCTAGAATCAACTCTGGAAATAAGATATACTATGCATTACAACATCTGCTAAAATCAAAGGCGCTATCTCGTAACACCAAAATCACAATTTACAAAATACTGATCAGACCAGTTGTGCTGTATGGTTCTGAAACCTGGAGTACAACTGAAGGAGATGAAGCCTTGTTACAAACCTTTGAGAAAAAGTCTTAAGACGAATCTTTAGGCCCATTAGGGATACACAAAGAGGAGAGTGGACGAGAAGAAACAACAAAGACATTTATTATCTGTTTAAGTCCCCGCTAATCACTGGTATCATGAAGGCTAATAGACTGCAATGGCTGGGGCATATAGAAAGAATGGAAGATAATAGGGAAACAAAACTCGCTTACACTCAAGAAATAAATGATCGTAGACCCCGAGTAGACCAAGAAGATGGTGGAGAGATAATATACATTCAGATCTTCAAGCACTTGGAATCAACGACTGGCAAGAGAAGGTCCACCAGAGAGTCGAATGGAGAAGGCTTGTATCTGCAACAAAGAACCTCAATGACTCGGAATGCTGAAGAAGAAGATATTTGGTTATAAATATGTACAATCTAATTGTGAATGAAAGCTTATAATCACCTCCAGTTGTAAATTTATGTGAATTGTAATAGTTTTTTTTAAATAGTATATTCAAACCTTTATATCTTCTGAAGCGATGATTTCATCTAATATTTATAACTATACTGTTGACAGGAAATTATGTGCTGTGGTTTCATCAAGCGTGTATAATTATACTGTTGATAGGAAACTATTGGCTGTGGTTTCATCAAACATGTTTAACTATACCGCTGATCAGAATCTATTGCACCTGTATCATACCACTGTACCCACCACACACAAAGCTTATTTCCCTACCTCACTATTTGTCATAAATGATTTATCCTACAAGCATACACCAATTGTTCTTGTATCATAAACTATTCACCTATTAGTAAGAAAAATTATACCCATGCCTGATTTTTATCACAATCTGAATGAACACAAAATATAACTAAAAAGCAAAAGCATAGGAAAAACACAGACATGCAGGGAAACACTTTGACCAAAGTCTTTGCCAATGAGCAAAATATGACTAACACCAATCACTTCCCTTCACTTACTCCATTTTACTGTCTTGATTTCAATATTGTCATTATACTTTCAATATGCTTTCAAATGTGAGAAATATGAAAATAAGCATGAAATGACAGAGACAATGGTGATAGGCAGGCCGTCAGAAACCATATTAATAAAAAATAATGAACTTGGAAATAAAACAAACCAGTGATTTTAAATATCTGGGGTCAATTTATACTTCAGATTGAGGAATGGACAGAGAAATAAACACACACTGTGTAAAGACAAATCAGGTACTGGGACAACTAGAGCTACTTCCGTCGCATAGAAAGATACCTGTATTAAAGCAAATCTCATAAGAACTATAGTATGTTCCGATTTTAATGCCTTCATTCACGATCAATTATTTTGAAAACTGTCTGTTGCATCGTTATAAAATTTTTCCAGCCGTCTTATATTTACCTCCTCACAAGGAATATGTCTTTGATAGGTCCAAAAACAACTTAAATCATCAAAAGCGGCGACATTCCTTTGATGTTTTGCGGAACAACTAGTGATTTCTAGCTAACAAAGTTAAGTTGTCTGTCTGTCCCTCCACGCTATTAAATATTGATAAAAGTTAGCTAGCTAGCTAGACAAACAGACAGACAGACAGACAGACAGACAGACAGACAGACAGACAGACAGACAGACAGATAGATAGATAGATAGATAGATAGATAGATAGATAGATAGATAGATAGATAGATAGATAGATCCCCGCCAGAAGCCGGGCCCTGTCAGCTAGTTTATTTATATAATCACGTTTCATGAAAGAACCCCCCATTTGGAGACACCTCTGAACAATCCCATTTAACTTCGTCCTGTTTATTTCAAAACGAAAATCACGTGAAAATTTTCAAAATGCGGGCACGTGTCTTGGCGAAGCTGTAATACTGTTAAAATGGTGGACGTAATCTCTAAGTCGTAATTTATATACCGCATATAAACAAACTTTGAAATCTGCTGTAAAATCTCCAGAACAAAAAATTTTTTTGTTGGGTGGACATAATGATAAGGTTATATACTAAATTTCATCATTTTCCCTCAGTTGGGTACTGAGATATTGAATTTTATATTGAGGCAACAAAAAAAAAACACACACTATATTATATGGCCGACATTAAGCTACCAATTTTCTGCATGGGCACTTACTGCAACTACCAAGCATAAAATCATAACAACAGAGAAGAGATGCCATAGAATAGCTGCAGGATTAACCGTTAGAGATAGAATTAGGAATGGGGGAATTAGAAGACTAGGTCTGAAACCAGTCATGCAATTCACTAAAGAAAAAGCAGCGACCGCAGCAGGATATAACAATATGAATTGGAAACAAATGGGTATTTTAAGCTCCTGCGAGAAGAAACGTACTAAACATCAACACGTTGCACATACCTTACAAGGAGATCCATAGTATCGCGAAATACAGGTGAAAATCCAAAATCAGAAGCACTCAATAAATATATAAAATGAATAATACAATAAAATAAAATAAATTAAAATACACACAAACGCGTACAATGCGACACACAGGACAGCAGATGATTCGATTCTCAGAATCTTTGTCAAGGACAGGACATCACATATATCTACCACAACGAAATACAGCAAACAAAGAAAAAATACACACTACTCCGATGCCATGTGGGGCAGAAAAGGTGGATTTGCCAGCTGCAGAGTTAAAAGTGGGTTGCAAGATAGGATTTAAGTAGCCAAAAATATGCGAACAGTCTGCTATGAAAATATAGGGGTGTGGGGACAGTTAGGTATAGATATGGGGGGGGGGGGGGACAGCATAGTAATAGATAGTGTAAACAATTGGGAAAGATGGCACAGTTATACCGTAGCGTCTACAACAGTATTAATACCTGCTGGCTGGATGCATCCCAGATTGTTGATTAGCTGGCATTCAATTTTGAGCCTAACGGAGCTGTTGCAGTAGCAGGGTTTTATTGCGGTGACACATACATCGTCGACTCCATTATGGTTGGAGGAATTGAAATGGTTGGGGACAGGTTTGTCAGCGTCCTGACTGATGTCTCTGAGGTGTTTCTCTTAAACGGTCAGCAAGACGTCTGCCAGTTTTGCCAATGTATTTCATGTCACATCGTTTGCAGATGATGACATAAATCGGATTGCGGGATGTACAAGTGAAAGAATCTTTCAAGGTGAAGGTGCCTAGGGGAAATGCAATCTCTGGTGTCTGGACAACGTATGGGCATGTCAGACAGGTCTTACGATGGCATACGAATGTGCCCACAGATGAAGTAACCGTGGGGAGGCGACTATGCACAAGGTGGTCTCCGAGGCTCTGGTTACGGCGGAAAATTACCCTAGGGCCATTGGAGAATAACTCACGAGTGGTTGGATTGGATTCCAAGATAGACCAGTGTCTCAGGAGAATATGCTTGATGGCATAGGCATGTGGATGGAAGGTGAGGATGAGCTTGAGTTCATTGTTCAGAGGTCGCGTTTGTTTGACGAGGGACATTTCCCGCGAGACTTGGGTTATGCGACAGAAAGCTGTGGACAAGACGTCCTCTGGTTAGGACAGCTGCGGAAAAAGTCAAGCATTTCATGGGCTCTCTCGAGGAAGTCATTATCAACTTGACAGATACGACGAAGGCGGAGTAGCTGGGAATATGGGATGGAATCTTTGCAGCTTTTGGGGTGGGATGAGCTGTACAGGAGGAAACCGTGAGCATCAGTAGCAGGGCCGGATTTAGATTTGATAAGGCCCTAAGCTATTTGAAATATGGGGCCCTTTATAA
Organism: Cepaea hortensis; assembly: GCA_963921405.1. Lineage (NCBI taxonomy): Eukaryota > Metazoa > Mollusca > Gastropoda > Stylommatophora > Helicidae > Cepaea > Cepaea hortensis. Next base: position 223,534 of record CAWUFQ010000193.1, on the reverse strand, counting down.
GTCCAGATATTCTATGTCATATATACATAAATGACAATTGCTCACTCGGACAATATATTTTTGGCCCCCCCCCCCCCCCCCACTTTTTTGGGGGCCCCTAGCTATAGCTTGAGAAGCTTATACGTAAATCCTGCATTTATCAGTAGGTTTGTAGTGCACGGAAGTCGTGAGGCCTGTAGGGTTTAATTTAAAAGTGGTGTCAAGGAAATTGACGGAGGTTGTGGAAATTTCTGTGGTGAATTTAATCGATGGATGGAAGTCATTGACATAATTAATGAAACGGTTCAGTTCCGCCTTTGTCATGTCAGTGAGACATATGCCGTCATCGATGTAGCGTCGTTAAAAAGAAGGGAGAAGACCATCATAGCTGAGTTCAATCTGGTGTTCCAGATGTCCCATAAATAAACATGCGTAGCTGGGTCCCATTTTAGTGCCCATGGCGACACCGCTGATTTGTTCAAAGCAGTGGCCATTGAACTCAAAGGAATTATTGGTGAGGACCAATTCAGCGAGTCTCACAAGTGTGCGTGTAGGGATGGCTTGATCTGTGTGTTGATCCAGAAAGAACTGTAGCGCCCTGAGGCCATCAGCGTGAGGAATGGAGGTATAGAGGGAACATACATCCATTAGGAACAGTCTGTATGTGTTCCCAGGAGTCAGTTGGAGAGAGTTGAATGAAAGTAACGCATGCGTTGTATCCTTGATGTATGACGGGAGATTCGCAAGTAGAGGTTGGAAAATCCTGTCAAGAAACGCTGAGATCAGTTCAGTCGGGCATGAGCAGACAGAAACTATCGGACGTCCAGGATTTTTGAGTTTATGTATTTTTGACAGCATGTAGAGGGTGGGTTTCACTAAAGAACAACAGATTAAATGTTTTGGCCACCTTACCTGTCCTGGTATCCTTTGCTACATTGAAGAAATATAATGGATACACAGCAAGGGGAAGACTAAGTAAGAGATGGAATAACGGTATCAAGAACAACCTTAGAGAGATGAATACCAACTTACAAAATAGCATTAGAAAGAGCACATAAAAGAACTTTACATCCCCCATTTCACAACAGGTTACTACAGTAAATGGAAGAATAAGAAGAAACAGAAGAATAATATTGAGAAGACAATTAGACAAAGAAGAAGAAGAAGCTGCTGCTTTCAATATCCTCATTATGCCTTCTCACCCCTTAGTCTGAACATCCTGCTTTCTTGTATTACTGCCTCTAAGACTCAAGCTGGGGGGTCAGTCAGTGATACAAACACATTGACCCATCACCATCTCCAAAAATACTGAAGTGGTGTTATACACATATTGCTTACCGATGAAGACTTTAGTAAAAACTTTGGCCTGCTTCTGTGTGTGTTTTATCATTCAAGTGTTCTAGTCATATTTTGTGTGTATCTGGATTCCAGTACCAACTCAGCAGTAGTCAACCCCCTTTTTAGATACCTATTATCACAAACTGCGGACCCTCTTATCACAAACTGCACACCCATTTATTACAAACTGCACAACCACATATCACAAACTGCACACCCATCTTATCTCATCTCATCATGTTCCTCGGAGGAGCAAATGGATCACTATAGTCTGTTTAGAATGAGGCAGCGAGGAGTGACGAGGGGATCTGGCCGACGCTTGGCTCTCAGAGGAAAGGCGAGATGGACATATAATCAGATTGCTACTGGAACTATTAGTGTTGGAACTCTTCGCTGGTTGCTGAGGATGGGAACGGAGCGCTTATGGGAATGTCCCGATTGCTGTGATGTCGGTTCCTAAATCAATCAATCAATCAATCAATCATGTTCCTCTTGCATCTTGCGGTGTCGAGGTGAAGTATTAACAGAGGGAGAGTGCCAGCTTATGGGCTTCATGTATCGATATTCCCATGGACTCTGTTATTCCCTGCATCCATCGTCGGCTTCTTCCTCTGCTTCCCTCTGGTCTGTACATCATTGCTTGTTGTGGTATACTGTTAGTTGGTAACCTACTTGCATGGCCAAACCATTTGACTTTCTATCTTCTAATAAAATCTAGCGCAGCCATAACTCCCACTAAAGACCTGATTTCTTCATTTCTAATCTTATCTCTTCTTGATACATGATTATTCTTCTCAGGAATCTCATTTCTGTTGTGATTTTTCTTTTCTCTTTTTCTGTCATTGACCAGGTTTGGCATTGGTAACATGATTTGGTAGGAAGATTGTGTTGTAAAGTGCCTTCTTAGTAGTTATTGATACATGTTTGTTCAATAACTACTAAGAATGCACTTTACAACACAATTTTCCAATCACAAACTGCACACTCATTTATCACAGATTGCACACCCATTTATCTCAAATTCCGCACCAATTTACCATAAACTAGACAAAGATTACCCTACACTATCCTTAAATGAACATTCATATCCCTCCCACACCAATGCCATTCCCTTCTTTATACAAAATACAACCCTTTATAGTAAATTACATCCCAGTTATCTTTACCATCATCTATACCCTTTCCTCTCAACATCGCTTCATGTAAACTTGGAAAGATAACTTTTTCTAGTTATCCTACTGCTTGAAAGCGAGCACAAATTACAGCAACAATTCTTTCTCACAAACTACACAAGACTAGTACAATTTACGCAGCCATTTATTATTACACACTTGAAGAGTATTATCAAAGTTCAGGGAAATAAATTATGGGATGGTGGAACAAACTTTAGGAGGTATACATTCAAATTAATTTCACTAGAAAACTGAGAATTTGTGATTCAATCCAGATGGGAATCACACAAGAAAATCAAACAATGTAAAATCACACATTTGGTTTATATGTGAAAGCATGGTAAATAAAAGAATACGGTGGGTGGCTATTGATATTTGAGGAAAATAGATTACTGTGCTAATGATAAAATCTTTGAAAGGGGTGAGATAACGAATCTAATTTTCTCGCGTGTCTTTGCACAATGTGGAATACAGTAAAACTGATGGCTGTTTGAGACAACTGCCACACATACAAAGTGACATACGTATCATATAACAATCGAGCCATATACTACGTCAAACCTTGGAAATAATACTACAATTGAGACAACAAACCTCATGAATACTGTGGGATGCCACAAGATTAAGACACATATACAAAAAAAAATTAGACCAACAGCACCAAAACAGAGACCTTACATACCATGAGAAGATTGAGACATACAATGCAGCAAATGTTAGACACATGCCACATCACATCTGAGACATCTACAATATGTAAACTGTGAAATACAACACACCACGGTTGAGATACATACCACGTCAAAACTGGGATACTTAAAACACCACATCAAAGATCAAAATTCAGACACATACCATGTCAAAAATGAGACATCTACAGCATCAAAACTGAGACACATTCCACATGAAAACAGACATATACAGCATCAAAACTGAGACAACATACCACAGAGAAACTATGACAACTATAGCATGAAAACTGAGGAACATACCACTTGAAAACTGAATCAATAATAATAAGAAAACTGAGAAACATACTGCATAAAAATATAGTTACATTAAAATTAAGAGACACACACTACATCAAAATTGAGATATTTATAGTATGACCATTGAGAAACAAACCACATGAGAACTGAGACTTATACTATATCAACACTGAGAATACACTCACGTGTACACCTCGGAGGAGCAAATGGATCACCATAGTCTGGTTAGAATGAGGCAGCGAGGAGTGATGAGAGGATCTGGCCGACGCTCGACGCTCAGAGGAAAGGCGAGACGGACATATAATCAGATTGCTACTGGAACTATTAGTGTTGGAACTCTTCGCTGGTTGCTGAGGATGGAGACGGAGCGCTTATGGGAATGTCCCGAATGCTGTGATGTCGGTTCCTAGATCAATCAATCAACACTGAGACATATACCACATCAAGACTGAGATATGTATAGTATCACAATTGAGAAACAAACCACATGAGAACTGAAATATCTACAGCATCAAAACTGAGACACATTCCACATGAAATGTCATATACAGCATCAAAACTGAGACACATTCCACATGAAAACAGTCATATACAGCATGAAAACTGAGACACATTCCACGTGAAAACAGTTATATACAGCATGAAAACTGAGACAACATACCACAGAGAAACTATGACAACTATAGCATGAAAACTGAGGAACATACCACTTGAAAACTGAATCAATAATAATATGAAAACTGAGAAACATACTGCATAAAAATATAAATAGTTACATTACAATTAAGAGACACACACCACATCAAAACTGAGATATTTGTAGATGACAATTAAGAAACAAACCACTTGAGAACTGAGACTTATACCACATTAACACTGAGACACACACCACATTAAAACTGAGACATATACCACATCAAGACTGAGATATAGTATAAGCAAAGATATAGCAAAGAATAGCAACACTGTAGCCTACCACGCATGTCGTAAGAGGCGATTAAGGAGGCTATGGTTCCGTCGCCCTGCTACTGAGTGAGTGCGTGGCGCGACGCTGTGAGCTTCGTGCGAAATGCTTTTGAATCTGCCCAAGGTTTTTTGGAACGTGACTGCATGTTCGGAGTGATGGCAGCTGGCTATGTCCCAGAGATGATCGCTTTTTGCCTTATGCAGAAATGCGTGGCTGCTGGGCTTCTGGTTGACTGCCACTGCTGTCGACGTTGAATTGTATTTTCGTGGACTGTGTGGGTGAACATCTAGGAAACATCCAGATGGGAAAATGACTGCCGATTGCATCAGAGATAAACTGGATGTTTCGTGGGGGACTATTGTGTTGACATTCTGGAAGCAGCATTATGCACAGTGTATCGGTGCGGGCTGTTTGTTGAGACTCCTGTCTTTTCCACTTTTCACATTGGGCAGTGGGGAGCGTTTTGTGTGATATTCACTGGCACAGGAACGGAGCATAATGGGGACGACCCGTTGCTGTGAAGTTGGAACCGTGACTAACTAACTAACTCAAATAAAGGACAAATTATGTCTGCAGTTTTACCTTTAGTTTGCAAGTCAAAAACTGACAATAAAAATCAAATGAAAGCTTCATTTTTCTAACCTTATCTGTACCAAACAGCTTGTCTAACGTTTACTGGTTATTGATGATCATATTTAAACTGTTCTTAATTCATCCTGCCAATTGGAGGTGTTACATTCACTTACTAATTCCCAACTGGACCCTTAGCTTCTCTGTCAGACATGTTTTATTTCCCAACAGTCCCCTTTGCTCCTCTGTCAAACAGTGTTGTGATTTAAATATTTTGGACCTGATTGTTTATTAATGAATAAAAACACCTGCTTAGGACAGCCTGGTTTAAAGTAACAACTATTTAGTACAGTAAGATGATAAGTAACAAATGTTTAGTGCAGTATGATTTCAAGTAACAACTATTTAGTACAGTATGATGATAAGTAACAAATGTTTAGTGCAGTATGATTTCAAGTAACAACTATTTAGTACAGTATGATTTTAAGTAACAAATGTTTAGTGCAGTATGATTTAAAGTAACAACTATTTAGTACAGTATGATGTAAAGTAACAACTGTTTAGTACAGTATGATTTAAAGTAACAACTGTTTAGTACAGTATGATTTAAAGTAACAACTGTTTAGTACAGTATGATTTAAAGTAACAACTGTTTAGTACAGTATGATTTAAAGTAACAACTGTTTAGTACAGTATGATTTAAAGTAACAACTGTTTAGTACAGTATGATTTAAAGTAACAACTGTTTAGTACAGTATAATTTAAAGTAACAACTGTTTAGTACAGTATGATATAAAGTTACAACTGTTTAGTACAGTATGATATAAAGTAACAACTGTTTAGTACAGTATGATTTCATGTAACAACTGTTTAGTACAGTATGATTTCAAGTAACAACTGTTTAGTACAGTATGATGTAAAGACACAACTGTTTAGTACAGTATGATATAAAGTTACAACTGTTTAGTACAGTATGATTTAAAGTAACAACTGTTTAGTACAGTATGATGTAAAGACACAACTGTTTAATACAGTATGATATAAAGTTACAACTGTTTAGTACAGTATGATTTAAAGTAACAACTGTTTAGTACAGTATGATATAAAGTAACAACTGTTTAGTACAGTATGATATAAAGTAACAACTGTTTAGTACAGTATGATATAAAGTAACAACTGTTTAGTACAGTATGATATAAAGTAACAACTGTTTAGTACAGTATGATTTAAAGTAACAACTGTTTAGTACAGTATAATTTAAAGTAACAACTGTTTAGTACAGTATGATATAAAGTTACAACTGTTTAGTACAGTATGATATAAAGTAACAACTGTTTAGTACAGTATGATTTCATGTAACAACTGTTTAGTACAGTATGATTTCAAGTAACAACTGTTTAGTACAGTATGATGTAAAGACACAACTGTTTAGTACAGTATGATATAAAGTTACAACTGTTTAGTACAGTATGATTTAAAGTAACAACTGTTTAGTACAGTATGATGTAAAGACACAACTGTTTAATACAGTATGATATAAAGTTACAACTGTTTAGTACAGTATGATTTAAAGTTACAACTGTTTAGTACAGTATGATATAAAGTAACAACTATTTAGTACAGTATGATATAAAGTAACAACTATTTAGTACAGTATGATATAAAGTAACAACTGTTTAGTACAGTATGATTTCAAGTAACAACTGTTTAGTACAGTATGATTTCAAGTAACAACTGTTTAGTACAGTATGATTTCAAGTAACAACTGTTTAGTACAGTATGATTTCAAGTAACAACTGTTTAGTACAGTATGATTTCAAGTAACAACTGTTTACTACAGTATGATTTCAAGTAACAACTGTTTAGTACAGTATGATTTCAAGTAACAACTGTTTAGTACAGTATGATTTCAAGTAACAACTGTTTAGTACAGTATGATTTCAAGTAACAACTGTTTAGTACAGTGTGATTTAAACTTACAATTGTTTTGAACATGATAATTTAAAGTAACAACTGTTTAGGTAGCAAGATTTAAAGTAACAACTGTTTAGGTAGCAAGATTTAAAGTAACAACTGTTTAGTACAGTATGATGTAAAGATACAACTGTTTAGTACAGTATGATTTAAATAACCAGTTGTAAGGTGGGGGAGGGGCAGTGGGGTGGGGGGAGAGAAAGAACCAATAAACAGTTGCAAGGAGGGGGAAAAACAAAAAAGTTTTAAGGGGAAAATACCAAAAAACAGTTATAGCGGAAAAAACCAATAAACAGTTGTAATAATACAAAATCAAACAATAGAAAGTAAGAAAACAAAAAACAACAAATAAACAGTTGTAAAATAGAAAACAATCAACAGTTTGGTGACTTATAATAATAAAATAGCTAACTCTTTCAGCCCCAAGCAACGCCTAATGCATGACTGTGAATCCTATCCATCACATAGTGTGTTCTAATACTAATTACATGTGGTTAAGAAAACACTTCCACTGTGTAATTAGCCTTTTTCAAGGTAAGGAACTCATAACTTTTCATGGGGGTTATGTCCCCTGTGGACTTCTACTGCGAAACATTCTGGGACTAAATGAGCTAGGGAAAACACTTTTCAATAAGTATCAACAATTTTCTTTACGTTTATGAACTGATCAACAGTAAGCAGGTGAGCTGCCATTCCACCGTGCACATATCTCCTGAAGTTAGCATGTATAAAGATACTACCTAATTAACAGGGAAGCATGGTGGCATAATGGTTAGTGCGCTTGCCTGCCGAAGCAATGGTTGTCATTCAATCACCAGTGGTTTATCATGCTTGTCCACAGCCTTCTGTCTCATATGCTGCCAGCCACTTCTGAAACTGATGTGCCTCCATGCCATGATGTCAATCTGTCCAGCATCTTCCGTCTTGCTAGAAGCAGACTGTGTGTTCTAACTAGTACAGCTCGGGGGTCGATTCTAATCTAACAATGGGTACTAGACAATTTTCAGAATTGTCCGAGAAGAAAAGGAGAAGAGGAAGGGAACTGACCTCCTTCACCTCATATGTGATGTGCTAGAATAAGTGAAGGTCTAACAGCAGTATCTGCTAGGAAAATCATCATCATCAAGTGCCCTGCCAGCTGGCCTAAGTGTTCATGTCTCTCCACAGATCTTGGCCTTTGGTGTTCTGGATCAACTCTGCTGATGATACTCCTCCCTGCTACCATCTCAATCCATCCAGCATTATTTCTCTTGGTCTGCCTCTCTTCCCCTTGATCTTTCCAGTCGTCACGATGTTCTCCAATGCCTCTCTTCTCGTCACATGATCAAAGAAAGCTGTTTGTCTATGGAACTACCTTTACCTAATTTACCACAGGCTGGTTACAGAGGTAATCATGTGGCAGGTACTGCTAAACAAAGAGCAGGATCTTACAATGAACTCTGAGCTGCACTGATTAGAGGGTAAATAAATAAAATGGTGCCACTGCTGCAGATTGAACCCTGGATTCTCCCGTGAACATTTCAAGTTTCGTCAAATGCACGATTCAATGCATGATAACCCATTGCAACATACTGGCTATGAGAAAGCAGACAGACTTTCATAAATGGGCAGATTTCTACAACAAAAGTTATTTAAGCACTACTTATGAAATAAAAGTCGGCGTTTATGGCTAAGGGGTTAGTCAATCATAGTGTCACAATTCCCCATCTTACTGAGTCGAAGATTCAACATCAGCCGCAGGCTATTTAGAAGCAGACTACTTTGCATTGATTTCAATGGTAGGAGGTGCCAACCTTCAAAAAGCAATGGCAACTCATTCATTCATTCAGTAGCATGTCCTTTGCAGAACCTCGCTCCCATAACAACCTTCCGGAAAAATCTCTCTATCATAAGCAAGATGTCCAGCGCCCGATACACTCATCTGGAGATCATCCGCCACGTCCTGCACCCATCTTCTCTTTGGCCTTCCTCTTCCTCTCTTCCCAGGCATATACCCCTCCATTACACTGAACATAAAATTGCCAAGTAAATCACAAGCATCCAATAAATACTGAGGCTGAATAACTTTATGAAATTAACATTTATATACAAGTTGTTTACAGGAGAAAAAAAAAACAGACAAAAGACCATTCTGACCATATGAAAAATGATGCTGATCATCAACTTTCAAGACTGGATCATGTAAAAATGTATTCACTGTGAAGAGGAAACAAGAGAATTAAATATCTATATCACAAGTTCAAGACAGGATTGTGGGATCTGTGTATGTGTGGCAACAGCCCTACGTTAACCAATCAACTTCTACAGTCATGCCTAATTTAAATAACGAAGGTAAACAAATATGGCATCTGGCAACTTCCTTCCACCGTACAGGAATGAAATAAGTCAATCAACAAAACTGGTAAAGCTCCTCTCTGTACCATCAGGATTCATTGAGACTTTCAGACTACAGAATCGCAGCACAGTGAATTTTAAATAATATTTTTAACGTAGTTGCAACAGTTTGTTTTTTTCTGGTTTGTTTTGTGTGCGCTGATGAAGGCTTTCTATCCATAGCATCTGAGATGCCCAGTGTGATTCTGTTCTTGTCAAGCTGACCTGTTCCACTTTCCATGTTTGTTTATTCACTCACTGTACAGGCTCTGTGGCGAAGGGGTTATGGACACAGTTCATAATCCTGCATACCGTGTTTGAAACACAGCTGCGGTCGATTTGGCAGCGGACCACCTTGCGTTCGGCTTTTTATCAAATGGTATGAGTGCTGGTCATTCAGAAAGTAAGGGCAAACTACTGAACGAAACCTTGCCAAGAAATCAAAAACAGGGGGGAAAAAATGCTGGGGTTGACTGCAACGTCCTGTAAAGTATATTCAAATATAACTTTAAAAAAAATCTTTACATAACTGCAGTTCAACCAATTGTATATAGGAATGTAATGATCATGGAAACAACTACAATGTGTGTCTGACTCATTCGTGTGGATCTGAGTGCCAACAAGGAGAAAGAAAACCCAAGACTATGGTGCTGGTGAGCAAGGGCACTATCCACAATGCCACCGTGGTATCTACGGATGGGGTTTGATGTTTTAATACAAAATTGACCTGGGCTTCCAGGTTGACCCAGTTTAAAATGGGCACCAGGGAAGCTCCTCGGAAGTAAGGGCCTTTGGAATAATACTGACATGGCACTCTGAATGTCAATTGGTCTGTAATATATGGGGCTGGCATCTTATGCCTTATACACCTCAGGTGTGGAAAAGACTTCTGGAACTGACAAACTTGCGACTGATATGACTGTGGATTTGTGTTTGTGAGAAATACAGTATAAAATAATATTTAACTGGGAAAACAACAAAACACTATACACAAAAAATCAACAATATAAAGCACCAACAACTTGTGGTCAATAAATAACTACAAAACTCAAAAATGTCTTCAAAAATGGGTTACAATTTGAGTAAATGTGTCATCAAGGAAACAAAGGATCCAAAGAAAAGCAGATTGTGTCCTTGCAGGTATTTTATTTCCAGCATTGTATTACTTTTATTCACCAGCGTGAACTTAATTGCTTGTTACTACTACTCATCAAACGGCATATCAGTACAGCAATATGGTTTCTATAAAAACAAAAGCTTATTCATTAAACTGTTTCTTTTCAGATCTAGCAAAAAAAAATAAATCAAATGGTAGTTTCAGTGAGAATATTAACAAATCAAAAATAGTTTCAATTCACACCAAAGCAAAGATATTTCCTTCCCATGTTGTTCTGTATAAATCGGCTAATTAAAATATGCAGACATAATTAAATTTGTTCATTTAACTGTTCTTTCTTTACCTTTTTTCAGATTTAGCAAACAATGGCAGTTTAATTGAGAATACTAGAAAGCAAATCCAACACATGTTTATATTTCCCATGCACAGGCCTGCTAATCAAAATATGCAGACAAATTGTTCACGAAAGAATGAGTATATAGTTCAGTGGAGACATCAACGGGGTAGACTGCATACAATACTTGTAATTGTAATGCATTAAACTGTAATTTTAAAGCATTATATTTTGGCACTACAATGTGGGATTCTATCTACACTCATTCATATATATATATAAGAAATCATCAATGGTGAACTTGATGCAGGCAAGCGGGCTTGTGGTGCACCAAAAAAAACACATACACAAAATATTCAGAAGACCTTAAATGAAGAACAATCACAGCAACATTTATGAAAAATGGGAGGATATTGCTGCTGGTCGCTCTGCTTGGTATAGTCAGATCTGTGGTGGCATTATGGCCTATGAGTCAAAACAGAACAAGAAGATCAGAGCACCTATAGACATGTTAGAAGTGAATTGATAATCTTAAATGAATAGATGTGCTGTATGAAAATTAATAATGAACTTGTAAAATCAACTTTATTAATCAAATCAAATCAAATCAACTTTATTTTGATTTTGATTGTACTTAGTTCGTGCACATGTAAAATGCTAGCGTCAACCATAACAGCAGACTGAAGATGCACGATAGATATTAAAAGAAAAATAGTCCAAGCAAATGCTGCATTTCATCAAATAAATATTATCTTATGCAATAGTCAGCGACTACCAAAACAACTCTGGAACGGACACATGATGATGTAGTGCTCTGAAGCAACGGTGAACAAACATGTTATTTTCCTAAGTAATTTCTGTGTATTTGATCATAAAGCTTTCAGTTTCCAAAGGCAGATGACAATCACCAGGTACATTTGACTTGCACGCCCAAGCAGGTGGCAGTTTCAACCCACAGAACAGCATGACGTGTGACTGGCTTTTTCCTGATACCCCAACCACCAAGTAGCATGTTCTTGTATATTTTACATTCAGTGAAGAGCACACTAAGGAAACTAGATGCAGACAGTCAAGACTTTTGGGCACATTACGAGGAGAAATAAACCTGAAAAATTAATGACAACTGGCAAGACTGATGGGGAAAGAGCAAGGGGAAGTCAAAGAGATAAATGCCTGGATGGCTTGGCTTGGCCACAAGGCATACTCGGGACAAGAACAGGCTTAATGCAAGACTGGTGATTGTGTGAGATGGCGATCCATGACACCCAGGTTTATTGGCATGGCAGATGATGATGACACTAAAAAAAATCTGGCTTCCCCAGTGATCACTTTGACATAAGATTCCACGAACATGCTGCAGAAAATCGCAATCAGAAGCCGTCTTTCTAAATGGTTAGACAGCACTTGGAAGTCACACTTAAACATCACTCACTTGGACATACGCACCCTGATAGTTAGAGTAAAAGGTACGAAGACGTGCAGCCCAGCTGGCAAATACACCGATATAAATGGGAAGAAGCATGGACAAGGCAGATATTGATACAGCCAATGCAGTACTAATGCACCAATACAAAAGGGAAGAAGCATGAACAAGGTTGATAGAGCCAAAGCAGTATGCTAGCTCAAATAAACAATCTGAAAACGAAACCTGGTCAAGCATGCCGATGCCATCCTCGAGGTCAAGAGAAGAGATACAATAATCAACTCTGCATGGGAATAACGAGCAGAGATACGTTGGGAAGGTTGTTACATCAAAAGTCTGAGCCCATGTGAGAATGCCCAATGTGCAGTGATATCCATTGTGACAACACACCATTCAGCCTCTTTAAAAGTGGATACACTCATGGTTATTACACCCAGACCAGGCACAACAACAGACATTCCACATGATCAGAACTTGGAAGAAATCTGGCTCGCACACAGCATCCTGTCTCGGAGACTGACATACTCTGGCCATATTACATTTTACAGCGATGGAAAGCATTGTTCCTTACAGAGGAGGCTGGGATTGACTGGCATGAGAGAATGACACAGGACATTGCAGACTCCTTGGCCATGGGAGGGGCAGAAGAACTGGCCAAGGATTCAGAGATCTTTAGCCATACCAAGAGCAATGTTCTGCAAAGGACCTGATACAAGATCATGAAACGTTGAGTAACAACAGACAACAAGTAAGTCCAGTGGCAGGAACTGCACCTTTGTCTAATCGTTCTCAAGCTGTTGTCATTGTAATGTACTAACCTAACACCAGTGCTCCCTCCTGCTGTTCAGTAGAAGCTATCAAATGCTTGAGATTACTGGCCCCAAACACTGTACCCCTGGCCAATAAGCATTCATTATGAAACAGAATCCCCAGCATGTACACGTGGTCAGCTGCATTATCAGGTTCAGAAACACAGACCATCTATAAAGTGATGACAAGCAGATGCAGATATACAATGAACAAAAGTCTGGTTATTGTACCCTAGGGAGGTCAGTATGGCCGAATGGATAAGATAACTCGTTCTTAAACATCCAGTGTGCTGATGGTGAGATGGCAGGTTCAACCCCTACACCGGTCAGTTGGACTTATATGTTGATTTCTCGTCCTTGACTTGGGACGTAAATTACAAGTACCTCAGAAGTCAAAGTGTGTTTGCCTGATAGTGCAAGACACTGGTAATAGGGAAAGCTAATCCACATGCCAAAATCAGTCCAGTGGACTAGAAGTAGCAGCATATGAATGGACTATGTTTTAATTCAAAGAAAGCGAACATAAACAATCAAATATATTTTTTAAAAATTGTACCCTAGGATATGGACAACTGCAGGACCTAAGCTAAGTGACTTCTTTTGTAATTTAAACAAAGTTAGTTGTATCAGTGTCTTATGTGTGTTGTTCTTCTGTTTGTGTGTGTTATGTGCTGATGAAGGCAGTTTAGCCACAGTGTCCATTCTGTCACTCATGACTCTGTTCTTCCAAATCTGACCAATTCCACTTTCCATTTGTTGATCTACTCACTATATTAAGGCTTTTGCCATCTGGTGTTAATGAAGAATGACAAGAAATATCTCGTCTGAAAAACATAACAAATGTAAAGGTATGGACACAATTATGAACCAAACATTCTTAAAGTTTCAAAAATTGATATGTTCATGATTACAAAGAGGCAAAATACTAGGCAAAAGAAGAGGCAGGCCAGGAAAAACATTTATAAAGCAATCACGCAAAGATAAATCAATGCAGAAATACCTAGAGTTAAAGAGCGTGTCATAATAAAGACACCTGTGGAATTAATCAATTGGTAAAGCTTTGAGACCAGCCCATGGGCTGAAATACTTCATCATGATGTATGTTACACAGTGGCTACACAGCAAAAGAAGTATTTTAAAAAAACTTGCCGGCCCTAACATTATTAACTGATGGTGTTAATTTTATATGTTAAAAAAACATTTTCTTCTCATTTTAGAATTTGCACAAAAAATGTCTTTGCCAGTTCTTGTTTCAAGGCAATGACAATTGCTATCAAAATTCATAACCAATACATCAACAATGCATTTCAAATGTCTTTCTTTGATAACCCATGCACTTAAAACATTGACATTTGAAATTGTCAGTAAAACGCCTTCCGTTATTCAATGCAGCAGCCTTGACAGAAGCAACTGTTCCAATCAGCTGACAGTTCCATGGTCTGCTTCCAACCATGCGACAATCTTTCCTTCCCAGCCAGGCAGGATGTCATAATCATTTGAAAGCTGAAATAAAAACAATGAATATGATCATCTTGCAAAGTAGTACATCATACACTACTACTTTGTTACATTGCGCTCAACTGCCAGTTAAAATATTTGCAGCAAGAATGGCCAGATAAAGTAGCTTTTGGTCTACATCTATTGCATCTATGTTCTTGGGGTTGTGAATGCAGTTTTATTATCCTGACATCCCAGGGTTTGAAGGTGAATGGAAGCAGATTGCCTTGCTTTGATTTTCACAATGGTGTGAGTGTCTGTCATTGAGAAATAAATGATAAGCCACTGAACATAAAGCTGACTAGAAAATAACAAAGAGCTAATAAATTCTGATGTTGACTGTGACTCAACGTATCAAGAAGAGATAAGATCAGAAATTAAGAAATCAGGACTAAAGTAGGGGTTAAAGCTGCTCTAGATTTTATTAGAAAGCAGCAAGTCAAATGGTTTGGCCATGCAAGTAGGCTACCAGTCAACAGCATGCCACAACAAGCAATGATGTACAGACCAGATGGAAACAGAGGAAGAGGCCGACCACGTAAACGTTGGACGGAGGGAATAACAGAATCCATGGGAATGTCGATATACGAAGCCCATAACCGGGCACTCTCACGAAGTTTATACTTCACCTCGACACCGCAAGGTACAAAAGGAACATGATGAGATGAGATGAGATGAGTTGACTGTGATGTCCTGTAAAAGGACATCAACTAACCGTTTATCATCTGCTGCATTGCAGGAACAATTTTTGGGAGTAGTGACAGCCTAAAGATGACTGTGTTGAGTTGCTGAGGTGAGTCAAGAACTGACATCATTGAACTCGGGGCATTCCCATAAGTGCTCAGTCCTTATTTTCAACAGCCAGCAAAGAGTTCCAATACCAATGGTCCCCGTTGCAAGCTGAGAGTATATCTGTCTTATGTTACCTCTGATTGACGACTGTTGACAAGGTCCTCTAACTACCCCTTGCTGCTGCATTCTCCCTAGACCATGATAGTCTATAAGGTGACTGGAGGAGGCAGACAGGTAACAGGAGTGACCATTTATCTTGTAGATCATGAGGAACATTCCCCATCAGGTGACTAATCTGAAGACTGGCTCAAAGTGTCTTGAACATGACACTTCACTCTGATCTAGTTGTATGACTGCTCTTAAACATATTATCGGACATTAATGTGGTGGTTTCCGCTGGACCCTTATTTCACATACAACATGTAAATGATATAAATATTCTGTTGCGTCAGTTTACAATGGAGCTGCAATATTTGCACTTTTCGGCTGAGACATCTAACTTCTGCAGGTCTTTATTGACTGGGGGGCTTAGCCTTCCTGATGTCAGCTGTCTAATGTGACAGGTTGTGAAATAACTTTCAGACATGCAGATATAATTCCAGGATCTTCATGGACACATTTCCAGTCACTGACTAAATTTGAGAATATTTTGTTTTAAATCACAAAGACCTGATAGGAAAACAGGTGAAGACCTATTCCTCCATATGTCAAATGCAATATAGAAAGATAAAGACCAGGTGGGGATAACAGGTGAAGACCTAACCATCCTTATATCAGGTGCAATATAGAAAGAGTCTCTGTGGCAAAGTGATTACACTGTCAATCTCGTGCTCCGAAGGTTGTGAAATTAATTCCAGCCTACATCATTCAGTTCATGGGTACAATTTTCCCTTTGACTCCTGGGGGTCATCGCTGGAGCTACAGAGTTCATGCTTTGTGTGATGCCTTTGGCAGGCCGCTGTGCGGAAAGAGACTGAGCCATACAGGATAAAACCCGGTGCAATGAAGTCTATCACCTTGCCTTTTTAAAAAATACAAAAAGACAAGCCACTAAAGGAAAGAAACTGTGGTAAACGAATCCTCAAGCATGCTAGCAGGTACCATTGGGAGACATGCCAAATAGAACAATACAACTACATCTACCAAAGATGTATGTTTTAGCCACAACACACACATGAAATAGTCAAGAGCACACACATATTCAAACAACGGTCAAACAATACGATTATCAGAGGAATTACCTCTTCCTTGACTGTACCATATTCCGGGTCCAGGGTCTTGAAGAAGTAATGGTACAGGTGTGAATCTGCAATGGCCGACTTGAAATCTCTTAGTCGGATCTCACCTAGCCTGATGAGTAGAAGGGAAATCATGATGAAACAATGTACTGTGGACAGGCAGGTTCCGTTCTCCCTGCTGTAAGTCCCTTGAATATATAGCACAAAATTATCATGGATCACTCTTCATCTGATTATACCACTGGCTACTGATGAGAAGCAGCCAATCTTTGCCAAATCTATACACGTTTTAGCTACAGAAATAGATATACAGGTATTGATCAACACTGCAAGAAGTAGAAATAAGAAGATTAACTAACACAACTGACTTTAATTGTACTTTTGGGCAAGATCTGTTTCTCTGATATTGCCATTACTTCCGTCTTCTTACTATTCAATCTGAAGAAATAATTTTGTTCCACTGTCTATTACCACTGTATCAATCATTTTATGTAGTTTCGTCTAACACACTATCAAGACGGTGACATCATATTTAAAAAAAGAGCTTTATACTTTTTAAAGTTGTTTATACTAAATCAACCGACTGGCCTTGTTTCTACAAGCATTTTGCTTACTGTATACAAATATAGTTTGTTGCATATCCTTTACAGGATGTCAGTCAACCCCAGCATTTTTTGGTTGTTTGTGATTTCTTGGAAAGTTTGTTTGCCATTACTTACTATATAGTTAAATCAAATTATGGGATAGTACCCTTTCTTGTCTGATCCCTTTCTTGATATGCTACAATATTTCTAAACGTTTGTTAGTTGTTTAGAGAAGTGATTTTTTTGAGTGACTAATCTTGAACTTACTTCTTGTGTATCAAATAAATAAGTGTATATCAGACTATTGCACAGAAGTGATTTTTTGGAGCGACTAATCTAGAACTTACTTCACACTTCAGGTGTATATCAGACTACTGTTATAGAGAAGTGATTTTCTGAAATATACAATAACCTAGAACTTACTTCTTGTGTATCACACACGTGAAGTGTGTATCACTCTCTCCAATGTAATACAACACACTGGTCTCATTATGCAACACAGGATTCTGCATCTTTGTTCTCCCTCCTGTAAGTACAAATGAAGTTTAATAAGAAAATGAACAACATAAAAACTATTTAAAACAACACTTATGTACATATGTCAACGATGTGTTGCCCAGGCCTATAAGGGAAACAAAGAATAATAACACAGTAACCTGCCATGCACGTCATAAGTGGCAATTAAGCAGGGTTGGCTGTCTCATCTTGTAGAACATTTTAGCTGCAAAATTCACTGAATCATGAACAAGTCTACAAAGGACATGGCATAAGTTGGTTGATGGCCAATGCTGCACTGTGAGATGACAGGTGGAAGAAAAAGATATGTGCATATTTGTAAACACAATGCACAAACATGCATACACGAACGAAGATGCCATTGCATTCAGTACAACCTATATCTCACTTAGCGAGATGACAAAAGCAGTCGTCGAACACCTGTCAGACCCTGCTCAGTGTAGTTCCCTATTAAGCTAATGCACCTTGTGCAATTATAAAAGAAGACTGTATACAGTGCCTATTATAAAAGGGGATTTTATACAGTTTGCCTATTATAAACAGGAATTGTATGCAGTTTTCCTATTATAAACGGGAATTGTATACAGAATGCCTATTATAAACAGGAAATGTATACAGTTTGCTTATTATAAAAGGGGATTGTATACAGCTTGCCTATTATAACAGGGGATTGTATACAGCTTGCCTATTATAAAAGGGGATTGTATACAGTCTGTCTATTATATAAGGGAATTGTATACAATTTGCTTACTATAAAAGCGAAGTGTATACAGTTTGCCTATTATAAAAGGGAAGTGTATACAGCTTGCCTATTATAAAAGGGGATTGTATACAGTTTGGCAATAATAAAAGGGGATTATATCAAATCTGCCTATTACGAGGATAAGTTAATAAGTAAGAAACAAATGGCTGTAGAAAAAGGAGTACCTGGCAATTATAACAGGATTTGTGCGTTACTTGGCTACTGTGACATAATTTGACTGCAACTGGTACCATTAATATTGGGAGACATCAATGGCTGTTGAAGATGAAGACGGAGCTTTGTATGGGAATGTCACGAGTACTGTGATGTTGATTCTTGTCTCAACTTAATGCATAAAATAATATTATAAAAGTACATAGCAGATTGCTGGCAATTATAACAGGGGTCGTGGGTTACTTAGCTACAATAAAAAGGGGTCACAATCCAGAGAAACACTGATACAGAATGATGCCGGAAAGCTAGAATGTTTAGGTAGCGGGTCAACGATCAACATGCAGTAATCTGCCTGGGAAAGATAAGTTACCACTGTTAACTGACCTTGAGGTGTTGAAACTGGCAGCTGTACCTGTCTGGTACTGTACGCTGGGGTCCTGGCAATTGCACGTGCACCTGGCGAAGCTCGAGGAGAAATGTCACGGTCCATGTATGGACTTCTCTAAAATAAAAACAAGTTTGATAATGGAAACGTTAGATGATAACATTACAAATGTTGCACTATCTACATTGTTATGTGAACTGAGCTGTCAACTCGGCCGAAAGGAAAAGAGTCGTCTAACTCTGACTTCAGACTCACTGATGGTGGAAGAGTCGTCTAACTCTGACTTCAGACTCACTGATGGTGGGGTGGTGGGACCGTTCCCTATCGTCATTATGTGCCATGCCGGTAAGCATGAGCGGTCATGTCTCGCCATCTCACTCGATCAACAGAGTCGTGGATCAGCTCAGTGTTTCTGGTGGGGAGATGTGTGTTTGGCTGGGTGGTTGGATGTATGTGGGTGGGGGAGGATATGTGGGTGGGTGATTGTTGGTGGGTAATGGGACGGGTGGAGGATATGTGAGTGGGTGGGGAGATGTGTGTGGGTGGGGGATGTGTGGGTTGGGAAATGTATGTATGCTTGGGGTGTGGGTGGATGGGATGTGTGGGTGGGGAGATGTGTAGGTGTGGGGATGTGGTGGATGGGTGGGGACATGTATGTGTGCCTGGGGTGTGTGTGTGTGAATGGGGGATGTGTGGGTGGGTCGTGGATGTGTCTCATAACATGGTAATAAGCATTGTTTATGTTTACAAAATTCATTTGACAATGTTTTTCCTATGCACTATTGATGAACGAAAGATGAGTGATTGGAAGGACCAAATGTAATACGGGCCTGCGTGCCCAATTTGTTACCCTTTGAAAATAAAGTCCGTTCGTTCGTTCTCTGTTCATGGTATTCTTTGCATTTTCCTCAGAAACCACATTTCCACAGCCATCAGATGTTTTCCAGCCTGTTTGCTCATTGTCCACACTTCAACACTCTTTTTTTCTCGTTGTAAATGACATCTTTTTATTGTATATCCCTACACTGGCCATTTTCACTTAAGTGTTGACTTCTCATACAGAAAGCAATAGCAAACTACTGAACATAAAAGTGCTTAGAAAATCTACCTGGGGTTGATTGCAACATCCTGCAAAGGGACATGCAACGCGCACTGCGCCTATGTGTTACCGGCATCCATATGGGAAGCAAAGTATAGTAACAATTGCTTGCGTTGTAGGTCATGTTGCCGGCCCATTTATTTTATAATCGATTTTTTAATTCGTTGTGCCGTAATAATCTTAATTTTATTTTATTATTTTTTCAATATCAATGCTGATTTGTTCCCCTGTGATTTACGTTTGCCGTAAATCTTCCCATGTCTTCATAAGCATGGACTGGCAACAACAACTGCTGCTGCAGCATCTGATACATGAGAGAAGACTGCAGCTCTACAAATGTCTAATGACACAACACTCCGTGGAAAACAACAACAGAACAAGATTTATATGGGAGCAGAAGACACAAGATCAGAAGTGATGACCTCATGAGGCAGGTGGGCGCAATGTCTGCAATAGATTTTATGAAAGGACAACATGTGGAACGATTTGGTCATATATCATCATTTGCCTAGGCCAAATAACACAGGCATTCTTGCAACGCCACATTGTGTGGTGTCTGTTTACAATGTAGATTAAATATTTGCACACTTGTTATGTTGGTTGTGCTGTGTCCGTTCACAGCGTAGATGCTAAATTTGTTTATGTTGACTGTGTTATCATGACAGTTGCACATTGTTTATGTTGGTTGTGCTGTGTCCGTTCACAGCATAGATGAAACAGCTGGTCGAGAGCATTGCAGAAAGCACAAACTTTGTAGCTCCACCGATGAACCCAAGAGCCTCCGGAAAATTGCACTCATGGTCTGAATGACTCAGTCTAGAGAATGAACAGAGCGTAATGCTTAACTGGCCACAATGTAGACACCCCTCCCCCTGAGTCAAGGACTTGACATACCCCAACTGATTTCCTCTTCACACACTTTATTAACTCAAATAGATTATCATAGTAGCATACAAGAGAAGTGAACTATAGCTTCCTGTAGGAGTACACTGACTGGGAAATGAGTTGATCATAAAAGAACACAACTATGAACTCGATGTATGCTTTAACTCGGGTTAAAAGAAGCTCCAGTCTTGAGCTAAATGACATTGATATTCTCATGTGATTGCCAACATTACCATAGCACTTATCTGTCTTGTGCATCTCAAACCATCCCCCTTTGGAATTTCATAACATTAACAAATATTCTCCCTCAGGGCATGGAGTATGCTAACAATGACATACCAAAGACCTGTGGAGGAAATATTCCAAGGCTTGCTCCCAACCAGCCTACACGTGTTGCTCTGAATCACTGTCTGGTTATATACTAATATGCTCCCCACAGATGTGAAGTTCCAGCACCCGTCTTGCACACCCCTGCTGGTTTCTGAGTTTTTAGAGGGGAAGGAAGACTCTGTAACACAACCCCAATGGAAATGACACATAATTAGAAACCCAGACTAAACCAACCTCAGTCTGATCAATGCAAGCCATACCTAGAGTTTGGATGACCTGGATGCTACTACATTGAAATAAGGATGGTTCCAAATTGCTGTATGTAGCCGGGGCGCAGTGTTGGGGTGAGCGCCCAACATTGCTTAAATACCCCAATGGCTCGTGAATACATAACCTCTGCAGCAAAAGTCCAACTCCTGGCCTTCACGTGGCGGAACTGTTTTAACTAACAGGAGAAGGGGCGACGGCGAGTATCTGGCGCCGGAAAATAACCAGTGTGCTCTAGATGTGTATACACATACATGCATGTGCAGACACATGTGTGCGTGTGTACACATCTAAACTCGAGTGAGACCACAGTCTGCTCTAGCAAAGGAAAGGTGCTGAAGACTGAGGCAACCAGCCAGGAGGCGCACCACAGAAATCAGGATGCCTTGCAATTACGCAAAATGGAATATGTCGACTGCTGCTAAACGTTATGGTGCTCGCCCTGCTTTGGACCCCCAGGCAGGTGCAGTGCCGGGCCCTATGTCTCAAAAGGGTCCAACCCCAACTACTGGAGGTCCTTCTCAGATGTCCTGTGGAGCCAGGGGACATGAGAATAGAACAACTGGCCATACTAAACTAAGACTTAAAATAATGCACTGGAATGCGGAGGGAGTCAGCAACAAAAAAGTAGAATTAGAAAACATCCTGGACAAAGAAAAAGTAAGCATATGTTGCTTGCAAGAAACTCACCTCAACCAAAATATAGCCTTCAAAATCAGAGGCTACCAGTGTTACCGATCTGACCGAAAGGACAGGCGAAAAGGTGGGATACTTACCCTTGTAAAAAATAACATCACTGCTTCCCAAATCGAAGTCTATATGGAAGGGGCTGAGTATCAGACACTTAAACTTAAAACAGGCTATACAGACCTACATCTGATCAATTACTACTGGCCAAGTGACCGTCCACAGGCACTGGACACACTACCATTAACAGAAAAAATGATTGTGTGCGGCGATTTCAACAGCCACTCGCAGAGTTGGGGCTATGATCACATGGACCAGAGAGGAGAGAGACTGGAAGACTGGCAGGATGAGAATAGATTCATCTTGGTTAACAAGCCGTCCGACCCACATACTTTCTACTCGAGATCATGGCACTCTACAACTACACCTGACCTGGCTTTTCATTCACCAGACCTGGAGTGGAACATTACACAAATTGTTGGGAAACAACTAGGTGGCAGTGACCATCGACCAGTCTTTCTAACTGTAGAAAATGAGCTTGTAAGTGAAAGCAGCACCCTCTCGAGGTGGAACTACAAGAAAGCAGACTGGGCAGTGTACAAGCATCGCACCAGCATACTGGTTAGAAACCTGAACACTGAGAAAGACATAAATAAAGTAGTTGAAGAGTTTGGGAAATGCATACTACAGGCAGCGCGAGAAACAGTACCAAGAGGAGCCCGTAAACAATATAAACCCTACTGGAGTAGTGAACTGGAACAGTTGCATAATGATGTGGAAGTATGTAGAAAGCAAGCAGAGGCCACACCCAGCCAAGAGCACCACAATAAATTCCAGAGTCTCTGAACTTTGAAAGAGACACAAGGAAATTGT
Organism: Cepaea hortensis; assembly: GCA_963921405.1. Classification (NCBI taxonomy): domain Eukaryota; kingdom Metazoa; phylum Mollusca; class Gastropoda; order Stylommatophora; family Helicidae; genus Cepaea; species Cepaea hortensis. The sequence continues at coordinate 200,420 of CAWUFQ010000193.1, read as the reverse complement.
GGAAGCTAATAAAACAACTTAACGATGAGGGCACAGGGAGAAACTCAAAAATTGCACTACATAAAGATGGAAACATCTTAACAAGAAAGCAAGCAGCTGACCATTTTGCGGACTCATTCGCACAAGATAACAATATCAAAATTAGTCCAGAGAAACAACAAGAGATTCGAGAGAAACGGCAACATACAGGACAGAAGGAAATAGTACATGAGGTTCTGGAGGCACCTATCACAATCAGCAAACTGGAGCTAGCCATATCAAAACTGAAAATGAGAAAGTCACCAGGAGCTGATGGTATCTCCAATGAAATGATCAGGAACCTAGGAACAGAGGCCAAAGCAAAGCTGTTGCAGATCTTCAATAAAAGTTGGACCTTAGGCAGTGTTCCACAAGCCTGGAGAGAAGCAATCATGATACCCCTCCTAAAATCAGGGAAAGATAGTTCCATTGCCTCTAGCTACAGACCAATTAGCCTCACCAGCTGTCTCTGCAAAACACTGGAGCGCATCATCAATCACAGACTGCAGTGGTACATTGAAAGTAAAAACATCCTTGTGCCACAGCAGGCTGGCTTTAGGCAGTGCTACTCTTTGGAAGATCAGACAACCTACGTCTCTCAAGAAATTGAGGATGCATTCCAAGAGAAGAAGCTGGTGCTTGCGGCATGGATAGATTTGAAGAAAGCCTTTGACAAAGTCTGGAAAGAAGGTCTGATGAATAAACTGAGAAACTGCAAAGTCAATGGAAGAATGTACAAATGGGTGAAAGCATACTTGCACAACAGAAGAGCCCGAGTACAGATAGACAGACTAAAGAGCAAGAAAGTACTACTGCGTCACGGAGTTCCCCAGGGCGGAGTATTGCCCCCCACACTCTTTCTAATCTTCATCAATGATCTCGTTGCTAATCTACCGCATGGAATTAAAGCCGCAATGTATGCCGATGACCTGGTTCTATGGAGCACAAATGAACATGCATCAGTGGCCACCAGATTACTACAAAGAGCTGTAGATACATTTGTTGCATGGGCAAATAGATGGTGTGTCAGTATAAACACTGACAAGTGCAGCACCACCCTATTTACCCTCTCTCCAAAACAAAAGGCAGGGACCATCCAGATAAATGGAACACCCCTACGAGAAGATAAAGAACCAACATACCTTGGAGTACCATTTGATGGCAGGCTGACATGGAGAAAGCACATTAACAAAGCAGTAGCAAAAGCCAGAAGGAAAATAGCCATCCTGAGAAAGCTAAGTGGAACCACATGGGGAGCCAGTGGGAAAATACTTAGCAAAGTTTATCAACAGCGCATACGACCACACCTGGAATACGGGTCAACTGCATGGTGTTCGGCAGCAAAAACCACACTACAAGAGCTGGACAAAGTGCAAAATCAAGCACTTAGAGTCATCACAGGAGGGATGAGATCAACCCCTATAGTGGAAATGGAGAAGATGGGGAGGACACAAGCACTGAGTGAGCGCAGAGATACGAAAACGCAAATACAAGCAGAAAAGTTCCTCAGCTTGCCAGGCCACCCTATGAAGAACAGATTTGAAAACCTAGCTATGGGGCGGTTGAAAAGAAGTAGTTTTATCCACCAGGCCAAACGACTCTGCAGAGAAACCACCGATCTGCCCACAGTTGGTATCCCCCTAACAACTATTCCAGAGCTAACTCCATGGAAAGATGAGCATAGACTATCATTACAAATCCAGACAAAAGTGAGAGGAATATTTGACAAGGAAGATCAGAACAGTGTGCAGCGCAGAACAGCCACTCTCAGCTTCCTTGATGAAGAATACCCACAGGAAATCTGGATCCAAGTCTACACAGATGGGTCAGCACAAAATGCTGTTCGAAATGGAGGAGCGGGAGTGTACATAGAATACCCAAATAATACCAGGGACACAGCTAGAGTACCGACAGGAAAGTACTGCCATAACTACGATGTTGAAATTGAGGCAATCAAGATAGCAACAGAGAAATTACTAAATACCAGCAATGGTACACAACCTGTGGTGCTATTGACAGATGCAAAATCAGTACTCGAGGCGCTCCTGTCTGGGAAATTGCCAGTACTAAGGACACTACTTTTTGAACTTAGCAGTCAGCATAAGGTCACCATACAGTGGATACCATCCCACTGTGGAGTACCCGGGAACGACAGAGCTGATCAATTAGCTAAGGAAGGAGCCAAAGAAGAACAGCCTGATGTGCCTGTAACATACCACCAAAAGAAAAGAATGATCAAATCAGTCAGAAAGCCACCAAAACCTGCTCAAGATGACTACCACGTTATAGATAGACCAGAACAAGTCATTATTCTGCGCCTCAGAACAGGGCACAATAGATTACGCAACCACATGTATACAAAATTCAAGATTGGTGAAACAGCCATGTGTACATGTGGATTGGCGTCGCAGACAGCAGAGCACATACTCCAAGACTGCCCAAAATATAACATATCTAGGCAAACCTTCTGGCCTAGAGAGACGACAGTGGAAGATAAACTCTATGGACCGCTGTGTGAACTGAAAAAGACAGTTCAATTCATACAAGAGACAGCACTGCAGTTATAGACATATTTCAAGCGAACGAAAGAAGAAGAAGAAGAAGAAGAAATAAGGATTAAAACTCGAGTTTTCCATTGTCTTCCAGGATTCACAACCAACAAGCCCCTTTAGAATGTAATTGTTAAAATATTGCATGTGCTTCACAGGACATTGTGATCAACTCTGAATGATATTCTAGGTAATTTTATATTCAGTAGTTTGCCACTGCATTCTGAATGAGAAGTCAAACGTTTAAATCCAACTGACCAGTGCTGGGAATGAACTCCCTACCCTGCCATCAGCACATCGGAAGTTTAAGAGCTAGAGCCATCTGATCCTTTCAGCCATGTCAGCTGCTAGAATTTAACATTTAACAAAATATTCATGGAAAACTTCAGACATGCTGGTAAAGAAACCCACCACCCATTCTATCCTAAAGTAAATAAAGGGCCCTTTTACACACATTAAGGCACATTGGGCATACATTGCCAGACCCATATTTGTATAGACAATCGGCACTTAGCAAGTGAAGTGGTCACCATCACTCCGGCCACCTTCACTCCCCAAGACATTTCCTGGTACACATTTTAGGGAGGGTACCCGGGTCAATTTTTACAAATTTGAGTCCACACTGATGGGCACCGAATCCACGCTTAGAAATTATTTCTTTAAAAAAAAGGGTTTAAAAGACCTGAAGATTGACTTCATAGCACAGTGGTTCTTAACCGGTGTGTGTGTGTGTGTGTGGGGGGGGAGGGGAATTTTTAGGGTTTCCGGGGGGGAATTAAGATTTCAAGATCGTGTTAATACAAGAACCGATTACTTGATATTGTTTTTCCCTTCATACTTTACGGTTCTGTACGTCTCACCCTTCTAAAATTCATTTTATAAAGTAAGTAGATCCACAAATCATGTTTTATGTGGACGTCTATGTGCTATTAAATTTAGATTCCAATATTGTGTATACTATGTAGGGGCGCGGGCGGAATTTTTAGGTAGAAAATACAAACAAAGGGGGGGGGGGGATGACGTTCTGAAAATATGGTGAAGGGGGGCACGGGCCAAATTTTTAGGTAGGAAATACGAAAGGTGGGGGGGAATGACGTTCTGAAAATATGGTGAAGGGGGGCACGGACCAAAAAAGGTTGAGAACCACTGTCATAGCACCAGGTTTTATCCCAAATGGCTCAGTCTCTTTTCGCAGGGCAGCCTGTTGAAAACGTTGCACAAAGCATTAACTTTGTAACCCCAGCAACAACACCCCCCCCCCCACCCCAGGAGTCTCAGAGGAAATTGCATTGGTGAACTAAACAACGCAAATCAGAATTGAACCCACAACCTTCAGGAAGCATAACCGCTTCGCCACAGATACCCCCCAATTTTTTTTCTTAAAAGATGACCAAAGAATAAAATAAAAACAATTGTAGAATCCAAGACTGCAACACCCAGCAAGGAAGTAAAGTTTATGGCAATAATATGGGTCTCGTGTTTTAACATCACAGATGATTACCACATTGCTTCTGGCAGATGCGAAGGACCCAGTGGAACAACTACTGGATGAGTTCTTGGACTGGATGTTCAGAGAAACATCTCTGACTGCTTGGTTCCCGTGCTGCTGCCGCTGGTGTTCCTGCAGGGTGTCACAGGGATTGTCACAAATTATTTGCCAAATATGTATTTGTACATGGGAAAGAAGGAAAAACAACAAACAATGCTGTGTAACTTTCAGTGTCATCATAAATCAAGTACATGCAATAATTTGTCAAGCCTGTGGTCCAATACATCTGATTTCTGGCACTGTTTCATCAAGCCTGTAGTAAATACATGATTGTTTTCACTATTTCATCATGCTTGCGGTAAATACATATGATTGTTTTCACTGTTTCATCATGCTTGCAGTACAATACATCTGATTTCTTGCACTGTTTCATCAAGCCTGTGGTCAAATACATTAGATTTTTTTCACTGTTTCATCAAGCCTGTGATAAATATAAATGATGTTTTTTCACTGTTTCATCAAGCCTGTGGTAAATACATATGATTTCAGACATTGTTTCATCAAGCCTGTGGTCAAATACATATGATTTCCGACATTGTTTCATCAAGCCTGTGGTCAAATACATATGATTTCCGACATTGTTTCATCAAGCCTGTGGTCAAATACATATGATTCCTGACATTGTTTCATCAAGCCTGTGGTCAAATACATATGATTTCTGACATTGTTTCATCAAGCATGTGGTAAATACATATGATTTCTGACATTGTTTCATCAAGCCTGTGGTCAAATACATATGATTTCTGACATTGTTTCATCAAGCCTGTGGTCAAATACATATGATTTCTGACATTGTTTCATCAAGCCTGTGGTAAATACATATGATTTCTGACATTGTTTCATCAAGCCTGTGGTAAATACATATGATTTCTGACATTGTTTCATCAAGCCTGTGGTCAAATACATATGATTTCTGACATTGTTTCATCAAGCCTGTGGTAAATATATATGATTTCTGACATTGTTTCATCAAGCCTGTGGTCAAATACATATGATTTCTGACATTGTTTCATCAAGCCTGTGGTAAATATATATGATTTCTGACATTGTTTCATCAAGCCTGTGGTCAAATACATATGATTTCTGACATTGTTTCATCAAGCCTGTGGTCAATACATATGATTTCTGACATTGTTTCATCAAGCCTGTGGTCAAATACATATGATTTCTGACATTGTTTCATCAAGCCTGTGGTCAAATACATATGATTTCTGACATTGTTTCATCAAGCCTGTGGTCAAATACATATGATTTCCGACATTGTTTCATCAAGCCTGTGGTCAAATACATATGATTTCTGACATTGTTTCATCAAGCCTGTGGTAAATACATATGATTTCTGACATTGTTTCATCAAGCCTGTGGTAAATACATATGATTTCTGACATTGCTTCATCAAGCCTGTGGTAAATACATATGATTTCTGACATTGTTTCATCAAGCCTGTGGTAAATACATATGATATCTGACATTGTTTCATCAAGCCTGTGGTCAAATACATATGATTTCTGACATTGTTTCATCAAGCCTGTGGTAAATATATATGATTTCTGACATTGTTTTATCAAGCCTGTGGTCAAATACATATGATTTCTGACATTGTTTCATCAAGCCTGTGGTAAATATATATGATTTCTGACATTGTTTCATCAAGCCTGTGGTCAAATACATATCATTTCTGACATTGTTTCATCAAGCCTGTGGTCAATACATATGATTTCTGACATTGTTTCATCAAGCCTGTGGTCAAATACATATGATTTCTGACATTGTTTCATCAAGCCTGTGGTCAAATACATATGATTTCTGACATTGTTTCATCAAGCCTGTGGACAAATACATATGATTTCTGACATTGTTTCATCAAGCCTGTGGTCAAATACATATGATTTCTGACATTGTTTCATCAAGCCTGTGGTAAATACATATGATTTCTGACATTGTTTCATCAAGCCTGTGGTCAAATACATCTTCACACCCCAATGGCAGTATCATCTATGGGACTACCTTACCTGTGGCACTTTTTTTTTATGTTGCATATCCCTTACAGGACGTTGCAGTCAACATCCATAGTTTTCAATTGCTGTTGATGCACTAGGCAAGTTTTTATGTTCAGTAGTTTGTCATTGCTTTCTGAACGACTGGTTCACATACCCCCCATAAGTTACCAGCGCGGCGCGATCTGCTGCCAATTCTCGCAGCTGTTGTTTTCCCCATGTGGATATATGGGATTACGAACAATGTCGCTAACCCCTTGGCCAGGGAGACCTGTTGCACTATACACACAATAAGCTGCAAGGCATGGACAAGAGTTCTTTACATTTTATTTAAACTTATTTGCTTTTTTGGCATTTGCTTGCTTCGGGCTCACGCGTAGTCCATTCATGTGTTACTGCTTCTAATACACTGGACTGATTTTTGTTTGTGGATTAGATTTCCTTATTACCAGTGTCCCTCACCATCAGACTTCTGAATTACTTGTAATTTACGTCCCCAAGTCAATGATGAGAAGTCAACATTTTAGTCCAGCTAACCGGTGTAGGGATAGAACCCGCAACCTCATCATCAGCACACCAGAAGTTTAAGAGTGAGTGCTCTTATCTATTCGCGATGCCTACCTCCTTTATTTAAACTTACATTTTGCTAGAGATTTTACTGAAAAAATTAACCTATTTCTCTTTTTAATGAAAATCTTCGTAATGGGACACAATACTTACAATGCTTGAGTGCTGACAAATAAGAGGAGTTCCAGCATCAGAACCATTGACATGTAGCTTGTTCAACAGCAGAACAAGGGCATCTTCTAGACAGTCGATTGCTGAACCACTTTGATGTGGGGCTGAGGATCTTGACTGGCTTTGCTGTATGGAGCCTTTAAATGCTTCAATGACTGAGATCTAAAAACAGTCAGCAAAGCAATGTTAAATTGTAGAGGTCATGAAGGTTTTCCCAAGTTTTCTGTGGAAAGTAAAGCAATGTTAAATTGTTGAGGTCAAGCAGGTGTTCCCCAAGTTTTCTGTGGAAAACAAAGCAAGAGGTGGCTCACACAACACAATCGATTGATGGCATACCTGAAGCTTTAAACAACAACAAAAACAACAGCAGCTGTAGAAGCCTCGTCACCTCCACCAGAGGCAGAAGAAGAAAGAGGAAGAGGAGATGGAAAAGAAGAAGAGAGGAGGAGAAGAAGGTGCAGGAATGTTCAATTAGTGTGGATTAAACACTCTAGTGCTATCTCCACAATGGAATTTGGAATTCATCACGACACTTCGGAGACTGCTGCCAAAGACCAAAATTTGTGGCGTACATCATTATGCAAGGGTGTTGTTACTTGTGAAGCAAACAACTGCAAGAGCTGTGTGGAAAAAAAAAAAGGCTGGACAAAAAAACCATAGCAGGAGATCCTCGTCATGGAATGTCAAGCATTCTTTGCCCACATTGTCAAAGAACATTTTGAGCCAAAATAGGCCTTATCACCATCTTAGAACTCACAGCTCCAAACTTTCAACCCCGCTGGATGAAATGAATGGTCATCATCATTCTTGATGGACAAACACATCTCCACAATGAAAGATGGCTGTAATCAGGGGTCACAGGAAAATTTACTAGCCCTTTTCAAGGGGTTTTTGAAGTTTTCTCAAGGTGGTTTTGACTTTTTAGGGTGTATCTGGCATGTGACACATTTTATACATGCATAAACACACTTGCATATATGTGTGCCTGTGTTTACATGGCACACACACATAATACAGACACTAATACATTCAATATTTAACACAAAACAAACATAATGTTCAAAATTTATACTTTCAGATTTCTCCGTAGCTTAATACATACAAGCAACTATAGTTCACTTCTCTTGTATGAATTAATATATTTATTCTCCAATGTGAATGAATGCTACATTCATACACAGAAGTACATGAGTTTTGGGAAGAAAAACCACCTGACACATCAAATAATGAGCCTCCTCTTGTCACTTGAAATAACACATTGACTATTTACACAATATACCTTATCTGAGATGGTTAAGTATCCAATCTCACTACCCAAGAGATCTGGGGAAACATGTGATAACATTAGACACCACTAGTGTCATGCCTGTTCATCTCCAAATGCCTGTAACCATTCTGTTTGAGAACAGCTTTACATTTCCTTTTGTATTGGATTTTTAAGAATCAACTTTATATTCCTCTTCTTTTTTCTCTGATTATTTTCCTCAAATTAACGGACACAGAAGTGAGAGATGTTTTCTCTGCCTGTAAAGCATTTTCATCAACAGCATTAGTCAGGCAGAATACAAAAGCCTACAAAATTTTAAGTCTTGAAAACCTGAAAAGCTTGAGATTGTTGATGTAGATTAGATCAAGACCATTTCTGCTTTGCATCAAAAATAAAGAATCATCAACTGTATAGAGTTGTGTTTTTTTTTTAAATTCCTAATAAATATCGCTACGGTAGTGTTGAAAATGTTTGGCGACCATATGAGAATATCAGTATAATTTAGATCAGTGTTTCCCAACGTGGGGCCCACGCGCCACAGGGAGGCAATTCAATTGTTAAGGGGGGCAATTTGAAAATGGAAGAAATCGGCTGGATATAAAAAAAACGGGCAGACTTGAGACTGAAGTTAACTAAATTGGAACCTGACATAAAATCTCTTTGCAGCAAGCACCAAGCACAAGGATCTCACTAAATTTAAATAATAAATAATTACTAATAATTAAAATAATATAGAAAATTCTTTCATTCCAATTATTTTGTACTTGAATTTCAGTTCTCCATTATATGTTTTGAAAATTTACTTACTGTGTTTGCTCAATAAATTCCTATTGATTTGTCCCTAAAACCTATCATTCAAGTTTTTTTAGTGAACATTTCAATTTCTGAATATTAAAAATAAAGTATATGTAATGTCGGGGGGGGGGGGGGGGGGGGAAGAATTTAAAAAGGCTTAGGTGGGACATAGCACAAAAAAGGTTGGGAAACACTGATTTAGATCAAGAGCGGATCCGCTTTTAACTACAACTAAAGCGCATATCAAGTTTATAGCTGTGTTCATTTATGATCAGTTTATATTTCAGACAGTGCACTTCTACAAGCAACTATAGTTCACTTCTCTTGTATGCTTCTATGAAGATCTATTCAAGTTAATAAAGTGTGTGAAAAGGAAATTGGTAGGAGTATGTCATGCCCTTGAGCTGGGGGGGCCTCTGTGGTAGTGTGGTTAAGCCATCTGCCATGTGTTCTGAAGGTCGTGGGTTCATAACCTCGACTGCATGGTTCAGACCACAAGTGCAATTTTTCTGGAGACTCCTGAAGGTCATCGCTGGATCTACGGAGCGTGTATTTTCTGTGCTACTCTCAGCAAGCAGTTTAACATTTTACATGCAGAGATCGAGTCATATGTGGTAAACCCGGCGTAATATAGTAGACCTTCTAATTAAAAAAAACAAAAAACACAGATGTCCTTCAGCTGTCTCCAAGTTATGTCACATTGCCTTTCTGGATGTTGGAGACACTTTACTGTGAGCGATTTTCATCATTTCACTATGAAGCATTAACTGTTGATCATCCCTCTTAAGGCTATACAGAAGTTCAACTAATGAAAGCAAAAATTATAAAACATTTGCTCTGTCACCACAAGGAGTAGGAGCCTGAACACTAACCTTGAGTGCTGAGGGCATCTTACTGTCATCACTCCATCGGAGACACTCAGCCAGAGAAAAGATCCTCTGCAGCAGAGAACTGAGCTCTTCATCTTCTCGAAGCTGATCAATAGAAATAATGGCACGTAACATTAATATAGGGGAAAAACTGCAGACAGTTAACACACATTTCTTCTATGGAAATATTGTATTTAAACTACATGAAACTTGGTTTGTTTGCTCTGTCAGTTTCATGTTCTGTACAGTAGCATTTCTGATCATGTTGGCTGAGAATTCCTATCTAAAATCTGAGAAATCCTATCTGAAAACTGAGAATTCCTATCTGAAAATTGAGAATTCCTATCTGAAAACTGAGAATTCCTATCTGAAAACTGAGAATTCTTATCTGGAAACTGAGAATTCTTATCTGCAAACAGAGTTTCTATCTGAAAACAGAGTTTCTATCTAAAAACTGAGAGTTCCTATCTGAAAACAGAACTATCTGAAAACTGGGAACCCCTATCTGAAATCTGAGAATTCCTATCTGAAAACTGAGAATTCCTATCTTAAAAACTGAGAATTCCTATCTGAAAACTGAGAACCCCGATCTAAAAACTGGGAACTTCTATCTGAAAACTGAGGCTTCCTATCTAAAAACTGAGAATTCTTATCTGGAAACCGAATTCTTATCTGCAAACTGAGAATTCTTATCTGCAAACAGAGTTTTTATCTGAAAACTCAGAGTTTCTATCTAAAAACTGAGAGCTTCTATTTAAAAACCGAGAGTTCCTATCTGAAAACTGAGAGTTCCTATCTAAAAACTGAGTTTCTATCTAAAATCTGTGAGTTCCTATCTGAAAACTGAGAACTATCTGAACACTGGGAGCTCCCATCTGAAATCTGAGAGTTCCTATCTAAAAACTGAGAGTTTCTACCTGAAATCTGAGAATTACTATCTGAAATCTGAAAATTCCTATCTAACATCTGAGAATTCCTATCTAAAACTGAGAGTTCCTACCTGAAATCTGAGAATCCCTATCTAAAAACAGAGTTCCTACCTGAAATCGGAGAATTCCTATCTAACATCTGAGAATTCCTACCTGAAATCTGAGAATTCCTACCTGAAATCTGAGAATTCCTACCTGAAATCTAAGAATTCCTATCTAACATCTGAGAATTCCTATCTAAAACCAAGTTTGAAGCAGTTTCTTGCTATGTACCTGTGATGAGATAGGGCCATCACATTTTGTAGGCCGAGATGCACACAGGAACAGGTGGCCAGTCGTTTCGTCTGTTGACGGACAATGAGCACAGAAGATGAACCCTCGTTCGGCCGTGCTTATGACATTATTATGTATATATTATTAGTGTAGCCGGCTCCATGGCCGAGGGGTTAGCAGCTTTCTCCGCTAACCCCGAATACTCTCGTCACGTGACGCGACGAGAATTAGCAGTGGTTCGAATTGCAAAAGTGACTTATGAGAGTATGGAGCCGGTCGCTCAGAAAGTCGTGGCGTGCTGATGAGCGTAATCTAGCCTAGGAATCAACATACAGCTGAAAGATGCTGGTGTTGACCGCAATATCCTGAAACAGGATGGAAACGCGGGGAAAAAAAAAAAAAAAAATTATTAGTGTAGCTCCTTATCAACCACACTAACTTGCCCACCACTTTCTATCTTAATTTGTGAATAATCAAGGACACAAAAGCCAAAGCAATGCATGAGTTAAAACCTAATGAATGCAAGCTTTTCAACTGAACAGTATTTGATTTCAAATGTGTTTAAGAAAGACAGCCTTCTTCCTTTGACAAGCTTCACAATCTTCATTCACAATATGTTCAGGTGTTATTACAAGTCTTCAATTGTCCCTGTAATGGTGACCTTCAGAACAATCAATCAATCAATCATGTGCCATCTCCACAATGAAGGTTGGCTGCAATGGATCTCCAACACCGTCTGTCTCTCCCCCTGACTGTACATTGTCAAATTGCTGTTCGTCCATCTCATGATGTTACCTTCCCACTTGCATCATTGTCTACCTCTTGCTTGCTTGTCTTCAACCTTGCCCTCCAGTATGGTTTTTATAAGAGTGTTATGTCTTTTAATGAGCCAGAAATATTTGCCTCTGTTTTATTTCTTTTATCAACTAGCCCAGTTTTTCTAGAACCTCTGTATAGGATTGTTTTTATTTCCATGAAATACAACATATTCTTCTGTATATCAACATCTCTAATGCCTCTATTCGGCTTTCTAATTGCTCGTTCAATGTCCAGGCTTCCACACCATATAGTAGTGTTGAATATACATAACATTTGGCAATTCTCATTTTCAATGTGTTGTTAATCTCTCTAGATGTTAAAACTGATTCCATGCTGTTGAAAGCACATTTTGGTCTTTCCTTTACTCTTTTTGATTTCTGTTTCACTCCTGCCATCATCTGTTTTTCGATTTGTGCAAGATAGGAGAAACCTGTTACTTGTTCTAGTATCTCCCCACCTTTAGAACATGATAACAGTGCCTGTCTCAGTCTCAGGAGGTCTGGGTTTAATCTCAGCACAGCGCTGGGCGTGTTTCCAAAAACCACTGGTATCTAATGATATCACATGACCCCCTGATCTCTTTGGTAGTGGTATTAGATACTTAGTCTCCAATAAGGGAGACAAAAGGACAAATTCCACCGCACTTTGTTTCTTTTATTTCATTTGCTCATTTTGAACTCAAGCACACTCCATACATGAGCTGCTACATCTAGTGCACAGGATTAATTTTAGCGTGTGGATTAGCTTTCCCTTTTACCTGTGTCCTTTGCCACCAGCCGAACCTACTCGGACTTCTGAGGTGCTTGTAATTTATCCCCAAGTTACCTCTGAAGTAGGAGTGGGTTCGCCTGATGGCGAGGGACGTTGTTAATACGTAAAGCTAATCCACAAGAAAAATTCAATCCAGAAGTAGTGTGTATGGACTAGGCTTGAGTTTAAAGTGAGCGCCAAAAAAAAAACATGTCCCCAAGTCAAGGACAAAAAGTCCACATTTAGTCCAACTAGCCGGTGTAGTGGTTGAACCTGTTACCTCACCATCAACACACCAGAAGTTTAAGAATGAGTGCTGTAATCCATTCAGCCAAACTGACCTCCTCCACAGTAGTTGAAACATGATACAGTAGGCTGTAAGGCCACTAATTGGCAAAACTGTTAGGAAAGAAACACCTACACACAGGTAGATAGAGCCCATTACTTTGAGTAGTACCTATCTAGGGACAAGGACCAACACCAAACTTAAGGAGGCACACAATCATCCTGGGGATGGTCAAAAGCTAGGGAAGGCAAACCAAACAGAAATATCAGTTGCCATCAGATTCACTGGGCTAAATACAAAATTGTATCTTTACCGCCTATAGGGCATCTGAAGGTCCAGGGGAATAAGTTAGTTAGTTAGTTAGTCGACAGATCATCCTCATTGCACATCGAACCATTCAGTCCATAAGTGCTCGGATCCCCCCCTCAGCAGATCCCGCAGCGTGTAGCGGCTAACGACGCCAGTTCTGTGTTGGTTTATCAATCTTCTTTGGCTTCCTGCGTAGTGTTCTTGTTTGGCCACTCCTCTTTTAATTTGCTGTTCTCGCAGTCTGGCCATGGTTGTAGATTCACAGTCATCCCTTGGTTCACGCAAAAGTCTTACTTCTCATAGAGCATTCAGAATGTCAGCCTGGTCCATGGCGCGTCTGCCTTCCACAGTAGCCTCACCTGCGAGCTTGTCAGCCCGCTCATTTCCTTGTACTCCCGCATGCCCTGGTACGAAGATGAAACTAATCTTTGCCAGCCGAGACCGCTTCAGAGGCAGCAACCATTCTCTTCGGATCGACCCCTCCTCTATCCTCTTGATCATGTTTATTGAGTCGCTAAGGAAACATGCCCTAGTGAATGTCTGTGTCTCGAGCCATGTTATTGCTTTACTTACTGCCATGACTTCCATGGTCAGGCTACTTGTGGTTTCAGTGAAAGCACCAGAGTCCTCCTTTACAATTCTCCCTCTGGCCTGAGCCGTAAAGGCCCATGAGCTTCCCACATGTCGGACGACCGACCCATCTGTGTAGATGACCGCATCACCGTCTAGCGAATTCTCGATAATCAACGCTTGTACTTCAGCCTCCACAACAGCCGGATTTTCTTGTCTGCATTTTCTATCTAGTTGGATGCAAACTGAAAAGGATGTGCAGAAATCTGTTGGCACTTGCACCCACTCCTCGCCAGGTTCTAAGTCCTCAAGTGAACACACCTGTTGAAGAATGTCTTCGGCTTGACCCATCCACGACCATCCTCTTTTTAACCTGCTGCCCTTCACCTTCATAATTTCACTATGCAGTGGATGTTGTGTGTTTGAGTTAACTCTGAGGTAGGCGCGTACCCTGCAAACTTGTATTCTCTCTTCAATGGTTGGAAAATCAAGAAGGTAGCGCATCGCCCTGCATGCTGTATCTCTTGTACATCCAAGAATAATGCGCATAGCTTCATTCTGTATCCTTTCCATCCTTTCTATCTGCTTACGGCTGAGAGTCAGGATTGCCATTGCATACTCCAAAACAGACATGACCAGCCCCTCGTATAGAAGACATAGATGGCGCTGCTCACAGTTTGCTGCCGCCATCACCCACATCGCAGCCAAACCCCTCTTGGCCTTTGTTATCACCTGATCTATGTGCTCATTATAAGCAAGGCTTCAATCAAACCGTATCCCCAGGTAATTCATTGCCCGCGTTCTTTCCACCGTCTCTGAACACAGCTTTACAGTTGATGTTGAAGTGTTAACAATATGATTATTCAACGAGAACCAAGTCACTGTTGCCTTTGTTGGGTTGACCATTGCCCCAGCTTCATCACACCAAGTACTTATGCGATTGAGTTCGGTTTGTAGTTCCACAACAACCTCCTCTCTATCCTTACCCTGACGATACACTAAAACATCATCGGCATATGACAATGTCCTGCCAGGTCCAGTGATCTGCTCACTGGTGATTCTCACTGTGTAGGCGTTGAACAGTACCGGAGATAATGGTGATCCCTGTGGTAGGCCAGGATATATTGTTGTTGGTTCCAAAGTCCAACTGCCACATCTAAAAACTACTTTCCGTTGGAAGAGGGCTGCAGCGATCCAACTAAGGAGGAATAAGGTTCCCAGAACTGTCATGGAGATGAACTCTTTAAACTAGACACAAGTTGTGCATGCCACACTCAGAATGATATTGCTATCCCTCCATGACTTTCCCCTACTTGTGGTCTGGTAAGTTGTTTTTTATTCACATTATCCTGACAATTTACAGAAACATTAGTTAAAGATAAACTAATACCATGAATGCTATGGCCGCTGCATAAACAATGTAGAGTACTCACCCTTGATCTGCTCCTATCCATGAAACTGGTGGCCTCTCGTTTCATTTCATTTGCTTTTATTGTTCCCTGTGGTCCTGGGAGATTGTGTTGTTCTTGTAACTGATCTATCATTAATTCTCTGTTCAGTTCTTTCTGAAACAATATTTGTTCATCACACAATTTAAACAAATACGTTTCTGCAAATAAACTACCAATCATTATCAAGTGCCTTGCAAACTGGCATGGGCAATCACACCCTTCCACAGCTTGTGATCAACAGAATGTACCAATTCCAGTGCTGATATTTTTACATGCCATTATGGAAGTCTATGGGGAGTTATTTCTTGCCATATTCCCATAGATCTTTTTTTCCCCATTGATCTTTCTGGTTGTTATATATTCTAGTTCACACTTGTCTGAGGTGGCTAGACAGTCCATCCATTACCCAGGGATCAGAAAGAAGTATGGGTATGAGAATAATGGGGGTGGGGGGGGGGGGGGGGGGAGCTGTGGAACAAAGCTGTCCTCAATTGGATTCAAAACTGATAGTTTTGAAGTTAGAGGTGGGTGCTATTTCTTTAAGACATCACAGCTGTGCTGTCCCTGGGATTACAGAAATATTACAATTTAAGTTAGAAGTGGACGCCATGTCACCGGGATTACATAAATGTTACAATTTTAGCCAAGAAAGAAATATAACAAATATAATGTTTCTTACCCTTAAATCGCCAATAACCTTATCTTTATCTTCCAACTGCTTCATAAAGCTGACCTGGAAAATGAACACATAATACATGAAGAACAAACAAAGCAACAAAAGAAGAAAAAAACAACAACAACTGAAGCTTATACATAATCAATCAATCAATCAAGCAGGTGTTGTCTCCACAATGAAGGTTGGCTGCAATAGATCTCCAACACTGTCTCTCACCCTGACTGTACATTCTGTCAGACTGATGTTCGTCCATCTCTTGATGTTATCTTCCCACTTGTATCGTTGTCTACCTCTTGCTCACTTGCCCTCAACCTTGCCTTCCAGTACGGTTTTTGTAAGAATTTCATGTCTTTTAACATGGCCAAAATATTTCACTTGCCTCCTCTTTATTTCTTTCATCAACTCTCTCTTCATTCCCACATCTTCTGTATATCCACATCTACAGGGCCTCTATTCAACTTTCTAGTTGATACATAAAGTGCACTGTAATTAATTAATTTGATACATATGTCATGGAGCTGTGGCAGCATAAAGGCTAGTACACATTTGCCTGCGGACCCAGTTGTCGTGTTCGAATCCTCATTGTGGAAGGAATTTATTTAATTAACTGGGGCTCTTGATCAACCCAGCCTAAAAACTGGTACCGGCAAATGTTCTGGGAAGCAAAGATGGCATCATAAAACTGACCACGTCATCCACAAAGTGCCTACTGATCTATCAAACCTTTATTTATTTAAATTCGCATATCCTTTACAGGACATCGCTGTCAACAGCAGCATCTTTCAGCTGTCTGTTGATTTCTTGGCAAGATTACGCTCAGTAGTTTGCCATTGCTTTCTGAGCGGTCGGCTCAGTTATCCCACAAGTCACCAGCGGGGTTCGAACCGCCTCCAGCTCTCACCCGCTACGAGACTCTGCGTGATAAACGGGATTACGGAGAAAGTGTTGCAACCCCTCGGCCAGAGAGACCGGCCTATCAAACCTAGAGGGCAAGAAATTGGACAGCTGGTCAGACAGAGGTGATAAGTGACAACTCGTGCCGAAGTGATGTGATAGTATACACTAATATGTTTGTGGTGAGAAGTATACAGAGTGGGTGGGGCTTCATTGGAAAGGTTAAGAAAAAGTTAATTGCATATATTTTACAAGACGTTCAGTCAACCCCAAAATTTGTTGGCTGTCTGTTATTTATTTAAAAGTTTACATTCAGAAGTTTGATTATGTGGTTGTTTTGGGATTTTCATACCAGAATGCGATCGGCGTTGCCAGTAGTGGGTTGTGCTCAATATTTAAATTTAAATTTCAAATCCCGAAACAACCACATAATCAACTGATTATTGCTCACTGGATTTAGGAGGCCTGGTGTTCCTTGCCAGTGAGAAGTCCTGATCGTTCGGGTCCCATCGATTGACGGACGTCGGTCGCGGCGATTGGGCAATCTTGAGCATAGCCTACGATGGGTAGCGTGGTGATGTTCTGTTGTGATAATTTGGTGTGTCCAGTGTGTGCCGCGTGGTTACACACCCGCTTCACACGCGTGATCCGGGACTGTTTCCGGATCCGGTCAGGGATATGCACTACTGACGAGCTCAAATAAGGGCGAAACTCGAGTATAGTGCTTCCATATTGACGTGGATAGGCCTTAGGTTCATACCAGAATGCGATCGGCGTTGCCAGTAGTGGGTTGTGCTCAATATTTAAATTCAGAAGTTTGCCATTGCTTTCTGAATGACTGGCACTCATATCATTATATGAAAACCAGCTCAAGGCGGTCTACTTCCAAACAGACTACAGCATGCGGGATTGCGAACTGCGTCTGTAACCCTTGTACCACAGCATCAGTGTAAAGGTTAAGGTTAGTCTGGATGGTGTATGTTACCACAACGTGCGGTATTCCAATGTCTGGCCAGTAGTATAGCATGACATGTGTTTGTAACAGACTGGCTGAGCTACGTACAATAGAAACTAGAATGTTTAGCACTGAGTGGCTTGCATCACTTGCTTATGATGAAGATGAAGTTGTGGATTTCAGCCCAGGGCATGTGTGTATGCAAGCCAATGAACAGGCTGATAACCTGCTGTTTGCTACAACTTTGGGTGGCCAGCTACTTTATGACCAGGCTGATGCAGTGAATGCTCTCTGGGACTGAGTGGACAGTGCACAAAACCAAAGGATCCACACCTGGAGAAGCTGATTCAACAATGAATGAGCAGAGGACCGGCATTCACCATTTGTTTCACCCAGTGGTCCGTGGGCCTATGCTCCACTAAGAGTTTCAAAGACTGAAGAAGAAGAAGGAATGACCTACTAAACAAAGAAAACAACTATTTATTTACCTTGACGTCAGACAGAACTTGCTCCCTTTCATGGTGGTGTTTCTTCAAAGCTTCCTGTCATAAAAAATAAAGCAGAATGACAATTATGAAGCTTACATTCAGGAATTAGTATTAATAGATATAAAGAAATGAGAAGATAGGAAATGTTCAAATCTAAATAAGGATGTACTGCCAAAGTCAAGCTGAAAAACATCTGATGGCTGCAGAAATGTGGTTTCTGAGGAAAATGCAAAGAATACCATGGACAGACAGAAAAACCAATGACCAAGTACTACAGGAGACAAATGAAAATCGTAAACTGATTAGAGAAATTAGACGTAGACAGTCAAAATTTTTTGGATATGTTATGAGAAGAAATGGATTAGAGAATTTAGTGACAACTGGCAAGATCGAAGGGAACAGACCAAGGGGAAGACTGAGAAGTAAATACCTGGATGGCCTGGCCACATGGCGTGGACGAGACAGGAACACTGAGCTGATCCACGACTCTGGTGATCGAGTGAAATGGTGAGTCATGATCACCGACGCTTTCCGGCATGGCACATGATTGATTGATTGATTGACTGCCAAAGGCCAAGTCACAAACACTGTTTACAGCCTACACTTGGACGAGACAACCGTCGCTTTACGGTCATGTCAAGAAATCTGAGATCTGGAGATGTTGTAACAACCGGGAAGAATAAGGATGTAGAAGACAGATGACGACAGGAAGGAAAATGCTTCATGGGCTGGCAATGTGGCTAGGAAGACCCATCAGCTGTGGAACTTATCAAGAACGCAAAGGACAGAATTTGTGGAGGAACATCATTATTTGCACCACAGAGCCTGCCACTTGATAATGATGATAAATAAACAAGTAGTGACTTAAATAAGCCATAGTATGTACGATTTGTGATTGTTATTTTTATTGTTTTGTTCTGATGTTTAACGAACATGCTGGCTCACAGATGAAACCAAAAAACAAAAACAACATAAGAATAAGTAAACAATTTATCTAGAAAAAGATAGTAATATAAAAGAAAGCTGAGAAGGAACAAAGGAAGAAATGAAGAAGTAGACATGTACAACTTACAATTTGCAGAAGTAATGTTTCATTCTCCAGCTCCAGCTTCATGAGTGTGGATCTCAGCCCAGAAATGTTGCCTTCCTGGTCCTTCAACCTCTGCTGCAGACCGGCCTGGAAACATGCCAGCACTGTGTGTTAATCATTTCAGACGGGGATTTTGTGTGAGATTAAACAGTCATCATACTATAAGGAACACATCAAAGCAAACATGCACAAAGGCAATGGCAAACAGAAAACACGAAAAGTTAAATACAAAAAGTCAATGGGAATGAACACTTGTAATTTTCAGCTCCCAGGTTTGATGACTGGACTATCTCTGGAATTTCGAGATAAGCATTCCTTTGTGTTATCTATTTTTATTGCTCTGCTGATAAAGATTTTGGCTGAAATATTAGCCTGTATCTATATTTTCAAGCTTTTTAGTCATATTCTGTGTTTTTATTCGAACCGGGTTCATGTCTACTGGTTTTTAAGACTTCTGTTAACTAGTGTGAGCTGGCACCATGGCAAAGGAGTTACGGACGCAATTTAAACTGTGTTCGAAACACAGCTGTGAGCAATTTGGAAGCAGAATGTCTTGCATTGGTTTTCATACAATGGTATGAGTGCCGCTTGTTCAGAAAACAATGCCAAACTAATGAATGTAAACTTACCAAGAAATCACAAACAGCCTAAAAATGCTGGCATTGACTGCAATGTCCGGTAAAGGATATGCGACAAACTAACTAGTGTGAAAGTAGCCTGCTGACAACCTGACACAGCGGCAAAAGAACAACATGTGATAATCAATGTTGAGAACACTGAAGTTTTGACCATCACAAGACAAGAAAAAGAAACTAAGTTCACCGTAGAAAATCATCAACTGAAGCAAATAAAAGATTTCAGGGGTAAACCCCTACACCGGTCAGCTGAACTAAAATTTGACTTCTCGTTATTGACCAGGGGACATAAATTACAAGTACCGCAGAAGTCAGAGTGGGTTTACCTGATGACGAGGGACACTGGTAATAGAGAAAGATAATCCACATGCAAACATCAGCCTGGTGTACTCTTCAGTAGTAGCCATTACTAGAAGTAGTAACTTGTGTATGGACTTTAATTACTAGAAGTAGTAACATGTGTATGGACTTTAATTACTAGAAGTAGTAACATGTGTATAGATTCTAATTACTAGAAGTAGTAACATGTGTATAGATTCTAATTACTAGAAGTAGTAACATGTGTATGGACTTTAATTACTAGAAGTAGTAACATGTGTATAGACTTTAATTACTAGAAGTAGTAACATGTGTATAGACTTTAATTACTAGAAGTAGTAACATGTGTATGGACTTTAATTACTAGAAGTAGTAACATGTGTATAGATTCTAATTACTAGAAGTAGTAACATGTGTCTGGACTTTAATTACTAGAAGTAGTAACATGTGTATAGATTCTAATTACTAGAAGTAGTAACTTGTGTATGGACTTTAATTACTAGAAGTAGTAACATGTGTATAGACTTTAATTACTAGAAGTAGTAACATGTGCATAGACTTTAATTACTAGAAGTAGTAACATGTGCATAGACTTTAATTACTAGAAGTAGTAACATGTGTATAGACTTTAATTACTAGAAGTAGTAACATGTGTATAGACTTTAATTACTAGAAGTAGTAACATGTGTATAGACTTTAATTACTAGAAGTAGTAACATGTGTATAGATTCTAATTACTAGAAGTAGTAACTTGTGTATGGACTTTAATTACTAGAAGTAGTAACATGTGTATAGACTTTAATTACTAGAAGTAGTAACATGTGTATAGATTCTAATTACTAGAAGTAGTAACTTGGGTACGGACTTTAATTACTAGAAGTAGTAACATGTGTATAGACTTTAATTACTAGAAGTAGTAACATGTGTATAGACTTTAATTACTAGAAGTAGTAACATGTGCATAGACTTTAATTACTAGAAGTAGTAACATGTGTATAGACTTTAATTACTAGAAGTAGTAACATGTGCATAGACTTTAATTACTAGAAGTAGTAACATGTGTATAGACTTTAATTACTAGAAGTAGTAACATGTGTATAGACTTTAATTACTAGTAGTAACATGTGTGTAGACTTTAATTACTCGTAAGCTCAAAGTGAGCAAACAATAAACATTTAAAATACTTAAAAAGCAAATTATCATCAGATGGAAGAGTAGCAGCTGAAACTGATCATAGATGCGCAAAAGTAAATGATCATCAGATGGAAGAGTAGCAGCTGAAACTGATCATAGATGCACGAAAGTAAATCAAATTACTGGAAACATGTCACTAATATAACAGAACACATAACAAATCACACAAAAAGAGTGCTGTTCAATAATCACTCTACCACTATTATGCTATCTGTGTGTACTGTATTTATACCAGTAATATCCGTTCAACCCTTCAGTGTTATAATTGCAATTAATATCAAATTTGGACTAACAACAAACAAGGAGCCTTTGAGTCAGATTTCTTGTCTGACAACATCTGGGCAGTCTTGGAGCATGTGCTCTGGAGTTTTCTTTGGTGCTCCAAACCTACAAGACAGTGAGACCCACTCAGTGAAGGTATGCTCTGAGCTTAGGGTGCCCAGCTATGTCTAAAAATTCTGATCTGTGTGTCTCTGTCTTGCTTACTGATGCTGTCATGTTCCGGTCTGTGGTTATCATTTTTTTTCTCTCCAATGCATCTTACTACGAAGGCCATGGCCTCATTTTAGGACTGTCATTCAGTTCACAAGTGCAATTCCTTCTAAGACCCCTAGGGTTCATCGTTGTGGCTGCAGAGTTCATGCTCTAAGCGACACTTTCGGCAGGCCTCTACGAAAACAAGACCAAGTAAGATGTGATCAAACCCGGCGCAATGAATCCAATCCTCTTGCCTTGTAATCCCATTACTAGCACTGGTAGACAAGTTTAAACTGGTAAATCATTAAATGACATGAGCCAAATATAACAGAGAAATGACAAAATGCTGACCTTTGTTCCTTGTAGTTCTAAACAATCTTTCTTGACTTTGCTGAGGTCAGATCTCAAAGATTCTGCGACTGTTTCGGCATGCAGCAGCCTTCCCTTCAATATACACTGGGGAATGTATCAAACTATAACAGATCCATACCCAGTTATAATCACAACCATGTAGTGAATACTTTGCAGAACATGTCCTGTGTCCACTTTTGTGTTGACTAACCACCGCCTTGTCTTTCTGAAAACATGCCTTCCCTTCCTGATCTTTCCACTGTGGCATTTCATATGGTTAAAATATTTTATTTTCCAAGACATGATGATCTATAAGAGTCATTTTTGTTTAAAGTTCAGATCTTGTAGAATGTCTGTATTATTATTATTATTCAATCAATCAGTTGCCATCTCCACAATGAAGGTTGGCTGCAATAGATCTCCAACACTATCTGTCTCTTGCCTTGATTTTACATTCTGTCAGACTGCTTTTCATCCATCTCTTGATGTTATCTTCCCACTTATATAGTTGTCTACCTCTTGCCTTCAGTCTTACCCTCCAGTATGGTTTTAATAAGAATGCTATGTCTTTTAATGTGGTTGAAATATTTCACTTGCCTCTTATTTATTTATTTCAACTCTCTTTTCATTTCCAGTTTTTCTAGAACCTGTTTATTTGATAGTTTTTGTTTCCACGAAATACAAAAATATTCTTCTGTATATCTTCTTGATCAATGGTTTTCACAGAATGTTTCTGTAACACTAAGTTCAAAAGCCTCATACACAGATAAATGTCAATACAGAACTGGGGTTCAGAATGCTCCCCAAACACTTGTTTCAGGACAGCGAACTCAAAGAGATCTCCCCATCAGGCGTGGCCAAAGTGTGCTGAGGAGTCTCTTGCACTGAACTTGAGAAGATGCTGGACTGTATCCTAGACAAAGAGGTTAAGGATGTAGTATGCCCAATTTCTGAACAGTAAGAAGAAGAGCTTTGATTTCCTCGCATAGAACACACAAGGAGAATATCAGCACAGTGCACCAATTTCATAGCACTAATGAGTTTTATACAAGTGTTGAAAAGGTAACGGTCGTCCCACAGCAGACACTACCTTCACATATTCTGGGCTATAAAGTATGAGGTGAGATGGCCAATTCTCTTTCTTATCTCCTTTCCTTGCAGACAATTTCCAGAAAATGTTGAAAGTTGTATGGTTTTTAAGCAGACCATTTTGCGTTACTTTTTATGGTATGAGTTGACCATTAAGAAAGCAATGGCAAACTATTAAGTATAACACTGCAGAGTAAATCACAAAAACAGCCAATAAATGCTGGGGTTGAATGCATTGTCCTATAAAAGGGCATGCAACTAGCTTTAACCCATTTTTAAAAGGCTGAGCTTACTGAAACAAATAATCATGCCACAGCAGTTTCCATGCAGCACACAGGCTAGAGTTTTTGTTTAAAGCCCTCAGCCTTAGCGAGGATTGAAGAAACATCCCACAATGCATGAGGCAGATGTCTGACCTCTTAGTCGCCAATTTTTGTGTTACTGGAGCCCTTATCGGAGGCAGCCAATTTTTGTGTTACTGGAGCCCTTATCGGAGGCAGCACATTTTTGTGTTACTGGAGCCTGTCAGAGTCTAGATGCCAAGGCAGTAATGCAGTGACATCGTTACGCCGCCAGGCGAGTAACAGTTACCTGCCTGCAAGATTGCTGGCTGACAAGACGGCCAGCGGTCAAGCAAGGACGACGCGAGACGCATGCCTGCCTCGTGAAGCCACTTCAGGTGGGAGGCAAGTTGCGATCTAGCGGCAGACAGCTTTGGGACGGCGACTCGACTGGACGCATGATGAGAGAAAGGCATTGTATGGTTTCTGTATATGAACGTCGAGTGTCTGGACATCTTGAGAGAAAGACTGTGAGCTGTATTATATTTGTAAGTGTATTGAAGTGTCAAGTATATCTTGTTGTGATCATCGTATGGTATATGATCTGTAAATAAATCCATTGAACGTTGTGTCGTTTGAGTCTTAAGTCAAATCACGTTGTACTTGTACTGTCTCACATGTGTTAGGTTAGCGAGCCAAGTTTAAGACCCTGACATGTGTGGACGTGGTGGCATTCGTCCGGCTTTGAAATGAATGTGTTTATGTGATTAACGATTTAAAACTAGAGTTTGTGAACTTAAATGTTTTGTCAAACTTTATAGTACATGTAAATGTGATCGTGGAAGGCTCATTTTGATATATTACTACTTTGTTTAAACATGGAGACTATTTGTAAACGTACAGTGCATACATATTGTTTGTTCTTGTAAACGTGTAAAACATTTGTGATTTGTGAAACTTGTCACCGTTTTGACCTTGTCGACATTGTGATCGTGTCGCCATTGTGACCTTGTCGCCATCTTGGAAACTTGATGTCTATGTCCTTACTGAATGTCATCTTGATGTAAGTGATGTGTCATCAATGTTGTAGAGTGTTGAGATATATGTAGATTGTCTTTGTGAATTGAGTTGTGGAACGCAAAAAGTTTTTGGAAAGAAAGTGACTTGTGTTTTGAAAAAAAAAAAAAGATTGCTGACGGACAAACTTACGACCTACAATTACACTCAACGCCATACAAACCTATTCAATACTTAGTGACAAGCAGGCACACACCATCAAATAGACGCTAATTTATTTCCTCCAAAACAAAGCAGGTTTTCCGTACCATCTGAAACCGTGCGCGTAGAGGTCATTTGGTTTTCGAAGTAGCGACCCTACAGTTCCTAGCCCGATTTCCAACCGTTTTTCACCGCATCCAGGGCACTTGAGTATATTTTTCTTTTCATATACTTTAAGGATGCAAATTTAGGCACGCATTGCCAATAAAACAAAACTGTAAATTGTTTACTTTACTAACCACTTATAACAAATTGTGTGGCTGGTATTTCATTGACATTTTCCATCATGTCTTCATTAAATGATTTCATCGATATGGGGTTAAAATTAAAGTTGACAGGTGATGAGTTAACAAAGTGGAGTGAGAAGAAATACTCTGAATACCATGAACGCGAAGAAAGAGCAGCTGAAAGAGCGTTAAAGCAGGCAAAGACTGAAAGGGCTGCCAAGCAAGTAGAGGCAGAAAAAGCCTTAAAGCAAGCCGAATTAGCTGCCAAGCAAGTAGAGGCAGAAGCCGCAGCAAAACAAACCGAATTAGAACTAGCTGCTAAGACAAAACAAGCTGAGATAGATAGTGAACTTAAGAAAGCTGAAATAGCAGCTCAGAGTAAGAGAGAAGAACTGGAGTTACAGTTAAAGATGAAACAACTTGATACTGAGACTGCCATTAACAAAGAATCTAAGAAGTCTGAAAGACTGGAGAAAGAAAACCAGTATAAGAAATAGCAAGGTATTGTACGTAATTATACTTCGGGTGACTGTATCGCAGCCTTTACCCAAAATTTTGAAACTTTAATGGAACATTACCAGGTTCCACTGTCTGAATGGAATATTGTTTATATGAGGAGTTTATCAGGGGAGCCTCTTAAAGTCATTGAAACCATCCCCAAAGACCTCAGAAAAGACTACCATTATCTGAAATCTAAGATTATGGCACATTTTATGTTAGATGAGGCAGGTTACAGAGAACAATTCAGCAAGTTGAGTCCAAAACCGACTCAGACGTTCTCTGATTACCTCTGCTTAGTCCGTGATATATTTACCAAATGGACTTCAGCAGCTAAAATTAACAAAAATTATCAAAGATTAGAAGATCTGATCATTAGAGACAAAGTCATTTCATCCATTCCATCAGCATTTTCAAAATTTTTGCAGGAGAATGAATGCACTAGTATAGATGAGATTGATAGACGTGGTTCGGCATATTACACAGCCAACAAACATTGTTTTGCCAGTGAAGCTACTGACATAAATTTTGTAGCATCGGCTAACTATGAGAAACCCTACAGTAGGCAGAAACCTCATAAGCCTACTTCTGAGAAGTATAATCACTGTATTTATTGTAAATATTCACACCATCAAGGTGAAATGTGCGACAAGCACCCAGGATATCATACTTATCTACTAAACATGATAAACAGACAAGATAAGGAGCGTAGATCCTTCAGAAATTTGCGTAAATGTTTCCTCTGTAAGGCCCACGGACATTATCGCCGTGATTGTAAAGGTAGGCAAATGACCAACAAAGCAAATGCCGCCTTGTTTGACAGTTCATCGTCAGATGAAGAACAGCCAGAGAAACATCCTGTGAACTCAGCACAGGCTTTTGACATGTTTAACGCAAATAAATGTACTGTTTGTAACACCTTTTATGAAGATGGTATTTTAACATTATTGCCAATGAAGAAGCTAATTTGGTAGTAGATTCCAAAGGCAACATAAACATCCATCACGGATACGTGAATGGCAAGCCGGCTACAGTCCTTCGAGACACGGGCAGCTCACTTATTGGTCTGAAGAGAACGTTCATAATGCCTACAGACTATACAGGCAGGCACGTAACATGCAGAACATTCTCAGGCAATATTGAGAAATACCCACTAGCATGGGCATATATTGAAACACCTTTCCTCACTGGGAAAGTAAAGTGCGCTGCATTAACAAACCCAGTGTGTGATGTAATAATTGGGAATTTACCAGAGGTGAATGATAAACCTCATGACATAACATCTCTGTGTATTGATGATAGTGTAACATCACCATCTAATGTCATCATTGATAATGTTACACCACCTATTGAATGTATGGTAGCTAATGTAGCACTAAGATCTCATGACATCATTGATAACATTGTTTCATCACCATCTGATATCATTGAATGTGTGAACGCAGTAACCAGAGCTACTGCTAGAGTGCAAGATGAAAGTAATCAAACTGAGGCTATACAAATGCTTAGCCCAGTATCACTACCTACTAACACCATGAAGGAAACGTTTGTAACAGCTCAAAAGGCTGACCCTTCATTGTTAAAATATGTTAATCTGATCGGCCAAAAGCCAAAGGTAACCAAGAATGCAAAATGGCATTTTGCTGTGAAAAATGATATCCTCACCAGGTATTATACCAGAGGTGACAACACCACAGAGAAAACTGTTTTGCCAACTAATTATCGTAGGCAAGCCTTACATCTTGCCCATGATATACCTCTTGCAGGGCATATGGCATACGCTAAGACCAGATCAAGATTATTAACACAGTTTCATTGGCCCAAATTTTGCAATGATATTAAAGAATATTGCAGAAGTTGTGACACCTGCCAGAAACTGGTGAAAAAAGGTAAACACCCACAGGCAAAGTTACAAGTCACTGACTTAGCCAGTCGACCTTTTGAAAAATTATCTGTCGACATAGTGGGTCCTCTCAGTCATACAACAACTAGAGGTAATAAATATATTCTAACTGTCATTGATCAATGTAGTCGCTGGCCGGAAGCTATTCCGCTAAAGAACATAACTGCCAATGATATAATGGAAGTTTTCTTCCATATTTTTTCTCGGATAGGATTTCCAGACACTATCCAATCTGATAGGGGCACTCAATTTATCGCCGCATCTACCCAAGCTTTCACCAAAATGTTGGGAGTGAAGCAATGTTTCAATTCACCGTACCATCCTCACTCTAGTGGAATCATAGAAAAATTTAACGGCGATTTAAAGCACATGCTCGCAAAAGTCACGCAAGAGCACCCCAATAACTGGGATGTATATCTACCAGCTATTCTTTTTGCTTATCGCGAGGTACCACATTCTAGTACCGGTTTCTCTCCTTTTGAACTTATCTATGGTGCCAAACCACGTGGCCCATTGACCATTTATCACCAAATGTTGACTGACTCTACTCCAGTACTTAAACCCATATCATCATACGTATATGTTACATCATTGCGTGAAAGAATCATCAAATCTTGTATAATTGCAAAGAATGCACTAAAATTATCTGGTGCCACTTATAGACAGTATGCTGACAAAGGTAACAGGACAATAACGTTGACACCTGGACAGGACGTTCTTCTTCTATTACCTAGTGACAGACATTTACTGACTGATTCTTGGCAGGGACCTTTTAAAGTGACGAGACAGATTTCACCCGTAGACTACGAGATCCAAATAAAAGACAAACACAAAATATTTCACATAAATATGCTAAGACCATACCACAACAGAGACAACGAACAAGACGATACAGCTTGTACAGTGATAATAGATCATGAAGACGATGACGCTAGTGACGAGATTCCAACACCTTCATTAGCCACGACAAACTGCTTGAAGGAGATCAAAATCAACCCAAAGTTAACTCAAGCAGAAACAGACAGTTGCAAACAACTAATACAGCAATACAACACCATCTTCTCCAACAACCCAGGACAAACAGAATTAGTACAGCATCACATCACACTCACATCAAACACACCCATAAGATGCAGACCATACACCATTCCATTACATTACAAGGAACACCTACATCAGGAGATCATCAACTTAGAGAAAAACAACATCATAAGACGATCCCAATCAGACTTCTCATCTCCAATAGTCATTATACGCAAAAAGGACAATTCCATAAGACTGTGTGTCGACTATAGGAAGCTCAATAAAATAACTCTTCTAGATCTTGAGCCAATGGCTAACACTGACGATCTACTGACAGAACTGACAGACGCTAGGTTCTTTACTAAGATAGATATGACTAAAGGATATTATCAGATAGCAGTAGACGAACAGAGCAGACATCTGACAGCTTTTGCCACACCTTGGGGACTGTACGAATGGTGCAAACTTCCATTTGGGCTAGTCAATGCCCCAGCCACATTCGTACGTATGACAAGACTTCTTCTAGTAGACATTCCTAACATAATTTGCTATATTGACGA
The DNA here is from genome assembly GCA_963921405.1 of Cepaea hortensis. Classification (NCBI taxonomy): domain Eukaryota; kingdom Metazoa; phylum Mollusca; class Gastropoda; order Stylommatophora; family Helicidae; genus Cepaea; species Cepaea hortensis. The sequence goes on along the minus strand of CAWUFQ010000193.1, from coordinate 171,314 downwards.
CATCTGTGTTCACACAGAGACGATGACAGAGCACATTAAGACTTTAGAACAGACATTTGAACGTCTTAGACAGCACGGACTGACGGTAAAGCCTGCGAAAGTAGACATAGCCTACCAGGAAATATCCTTCTTGGGGTACAAAATATCCAATGGCTTTGTCACGACAGACGATAACATTGTGTCCAAGATACTAAAACTCTCACTTCCGACTACTAAAAAGCAAGTCAGAAGTTTGTTGGGACTGATAAATTATTACAGGCAGTTCATTCCTGATTTTTCAGAACTGACCGAAGTATTTACTAACTTACTAACAAAAGATAAACCAGAAAAAATTGTAAGCGATGAATGCCTAAAATTTGCATTCCATAAGGTATTATCTTGTTTTTCTGATAATAGCTTACATAATCCCATCCTAAAATTGCCCAATCTCCGTTTACCTTTCAGATTGCGGACAGACGCTAGCTCCGTGGCAATTGGGGCAGTCTTGTTGCAAGAGTACAATAACATCCTCCATCCCGTGTACTTCGTATCCAGGAAACTAAAACCCAGAGAACGGGCTTGGTCAATACCTCAGTTGGAAGCCCTAGCATTAGTGGTGGGTATAACAAAATTGTCTAGATTTCTTCTAGGACGCCATTTCATCGTGGAATCTGACAGCAGCCCGTTGCGATTTATAAATTCAGGTGTACCCGCAAACCATATGGTAGCACGCTGGTCTTTAAAACTTCAAGATTATAGCTTCAAGGTTCGACATATCCCAGGCAGAACCAACACGATTGCCGATCTGTTGTCCCGTTGTCCGACCGACCCAGTAAGCACCAATGTCTGAGTGCAGTATGAGAAAATACACTCAGATTAACACAGCCATCAATCAGTGAATATATTTTTCTATTCACAAAAAGCTGTGTAAAGTCTACTATATCAGTGTGATAGGGATTACTCCCAATATATATAGTGCTCTTATTTTACTAATTCATGTAGTGATTGTCGTGTATAATTGTAGTGTGTGGTAGAAAGCAAACTTTATTAATTGTATATATTACGAACAAGAACAGTGCCACATTCGCTCAAAAAACTTACCGTTAGCGAACTATCCAAGTTGACAGTGGCATCTGCGTGTGGAACATTCCAGGAATATTTTAAAGACGTGTGCGAATGTGTGACCTAAACATTGACAGCTACACCACTGCAGTCAATCGTAATCCAGAAGATTTTACAGTGAAACATCCACATGAACAGTTAGAACATTGTACTTTCCGTAACTACATCAAACCGGAACAAGTGTGTTCTACAAGCTTCAACATCAGCTGCCTAGTGTTCGTGTGTACTTCCGGATTAGTTAGAAATTTAGAGCAAAATTAGCAGACGACAAATAAAAGGTTAAAAAGCTATGACGATTCTAAAATCTTTAGGAATAAACAAAGTTAAATACACGAATTGTGTGTTTATATATTTATGTAGTGTAATCTTAGAATCATATCTTGATTAATGTATTCATACTATCGACTTTTTCTCGTTAGTATGAAGAAACGTCAAGCGATGACACTAAGAAATAAAATAGTTATTGTGAATTATTATAGTTCATAAATTTTGAAATTATTCCCCTTTCATTTATTTGTTCATTACACAAAGGGCCATAACTTGAAATGTATACTGTAATGTGTTGTGTATAAATAGCCATGTTGTTGCCAGATTCTTAACACAACAGGTAGACATATACTAGGCATGGCAGAGGGTTGCCAACATTGCAGACCAACACAAGAGCTCCTGGCCAAATGAGGTCAAGGTTTGAGCGTTTTATACGACTTATATAAAGTCGTATTTCGGTCTAGCCAGATGGTTTTTGTTTCAAGAACCATATTATTACGTTTTTTTTGGAGGCTGCGAGGTAGATGCGTGAAGCTGGTACTACCGATCTGACTGGGTCAGTAATGCAATTGAGGTAATCAGCCATCGAGAGGATGAAGCCTGACAAGTGTTAAAGGTTGAACACCACATGTCATTGAATACAACTTCCAGTTCTTATATGTTTCTATGGCAGATGTGTATTACCATGTATTATGATACCAATATATATAACAACAGAAGTGTTGACTCTGACAAGGTTAAAAATAATAACCCAGTATGTACATATATTAGACATGAAAGATGACATCTTTCATGAAGTTGCCGGGGGAGCGTGTCAGAGTCTAGATGCCAAGGCAGTAATGCAGTGACATCGTTACGCCGCCAGGCGAGTAACAGTTACCTGCCTGCAAGATTGCTGGCTGACAAGACGGCCAGCGGTCAAGCAAGGACGACGCGAGACGCATGCCTGCCTCGTGAAGCCACTTCAGGTGGGAGGCAAGTTGCGATCTAGCGGCAGACAGCTTTGGGACGGCGACTCGACTGGACGCATGATGAGAGAAAGGCATTGTATGGTTTCTGTATATGAACGTCGAGTGTCTGGACATCTTGAGAGAAATACTGTGAGCTGTATTATATTTGTAAGTGTATTGAAGTGTCAAGTATATCTTGTTGTGATCATCGTATGGTATATGATCTGTAAATAAATCCATTGAACGTTGTGTCGTTTGAGTCTTAAGTCAAATCACGTTGTACTTGTACTGTCTCACATGTGTTAGGTTAGCGAGCCAAGTTTAAGACCCTGACAGAGCCCTTATCGGAGGCAGCCCATTTTTGTGTTACTGGAGCCCTTATCGGAGGCAGCCCATTTTTGTGTTACTGGAGCCCTTATCGGAGGCAGCCCATTTTTGTGTTACTGGAGCCCTTATCGGAGGCAGCCCATTTTTGTGTTACTGGAGCCCTTATCGGAGGCAGCCCATTTTTGTATTACTGGAGCCCTTATCGGAGGCAAAGAAATAGCAGCACAGTAACCTACAATGCATGCCATAAAAGATAACTAAGGAGGGTTGGTCTTGTGGCTGATTACTTCATCTCGCAGACAACAGAAGCTGAAAAATCCAAACAACCACGAACAAGTCCAAAGATAAGGAAAAGAGAACAACTCATCCGAGCAAGAGGAAAGGAGGTTCTTATAGAAGAGGTTTGGTGTGATGCTAAGAGATTCAAAAGGAATCATGGACTAACTTTATTTAACCGAGGAAAATCTCCAGAATTGTTGCCTGGAATGTTAGAACATAGGGAGGACATGGAGCAAGCCGTCGGAACAGGCAAAAGATAGAACGACTGAGCATGACTTAGATGAGGGCCTATGTTCCAATAAGAGGTTAACAGACAAAACAAGACAAAGAAGTCAAAGTAGTCACCATGTTGTGCACAGATAAGGATTTGTTTAAACAAACCCGAGTCTAACTCAGGATTGAACACACATCCCATGTGCGAGGTGCACATTCTGAGCCACTCAACCACCCACTCAGTGACCAGGGCAAAATCCCTGTCTCACTGTCCATAAACTGTACTAATTGTCAATCTGTGACTCTTTATAAGATACATAAATGCAGTCAATCTGATAGTCATAAAGCATTTTACCATGGTCTCCTTGAGGTTCGCCCCCTCTATCAAGTCCTCTGGCAGGTCTCCAGTATCTCCTGTAGCCTCGCCATTTAATAACTGGAATGGAAACATGCAAAAATTGCAGATATAGTGGATAACTCTGGGACAATAACATACAATGCTAATAGAATACATATTACGCAATACATAAGAGATAATTAGCTCTTCTTAATCTTTCTAATTCTAGCTCGCTCGGGTGATGTGATTATCTACACAGATAGTTCGGTGTCGAGAGGTAGGAGAAGTGCCTGGGGGTTCATAGCAAAATCTAATGGCCGACATTTGGTGCAGAAGAGCCTGGCATATGATACCACAACATCTAGCTTAAGAATGGAGGTGGAGGCGGTCACTGCAGCTTACACACACACGACACACACACACATCGTGATTGTAACTGACTCAGAAAGCATGCTGAGGAAGTGAGGACATGCATGCTTCGTGCAGAGTGGCTTGCTTCGCTTCGGAGGTTACGGGTGGCAAGCATCGCCTGGATCTTTTCTCCAGGGCATGCCAGTGTGCTGGGGAATGAACAGGCGGACAGATTGGCTGGCTCTCCAAAACATGGTACAGTACTGATGCATGACAAGGCAGATGTTGTTGTGGCTTTGTGGGAGCATGTGTACACCTTGGAGGAGCAAATGGATTATCATGGTCTGAGGCAGCGAGGCGTGCTGAGGGGATCTGGTCGACGCTCGACGCTCAGAGGAAAGGTGAGACGGACATATAATCAGATTGCTACTGGTACTATTGGTGTTGGAACTCTTCGCTGGCTGCTGAGCATGGGGACGGAGCGGCTATGGGAATGCCCAGAATGCTGTGATGTCGGTTCCTAGATCAATCAATCAATCAATCTTTCTAGTGCTTATACTATCGTGTTTCCCTGAAATTCAGACCTATCCCTAAAATAAGCCCTAGCACGATTTTTCAGAATGCTTTTAATATAAGTTTTAAAAAAGTTAGTTGCATGTCCTTTACAGGACACAGCAGTCAACCCCAGCATTTTTTCTGCTGTTCATGATTTCTGGGCAAGTTTACGTTCAGTAGTTTGCCATTGCTTTACCATTTCATAAAAAACCAACACAGCTGCGTTTTGAACGTGGGTATGCAGGATACCGGTCTCTGTGGCTAAGGGCTTGCGAACGCGGTTTGTGAGCCCGTATACCTGGGTTTGAAACACAGCGGTGCCGGTTTTTCGAAAAAGGTGTAGGGGGCCGGTCGTTCAGAAAGCAATGGCAAACTACTGAACGTAACACTTGCCTAGTACATCAACAGCAGCTGAAAATGCTGGTGTTGACTGCAACGTCCCGTAAGGGATACGCAACAAAAAATTTATTATGCAGGATTACTAATTACGCCCATAACTACTTCGCCACGGAGCCGGTAGGTCTTATATTATTCTGTGAATTGATGATTCATGTCATTCTAGGCATCTGCCAAGAAATGTTTGCCAAGAAGCCCTTGCTTTCCTTCTTTGCAGTGGTCATGCTGGTCGGTTTAATATAAGACCTACCCCTAAAATAAGCCCTAGATAAGATTGTCAGCTAGAATGAAGTTATTAAACGTGCACTTGGATCCAAGTACTTTTTTGGTGGCATGGACTTTTCTAAAAGCCAACTCTCCAACATGTTTGCCATGGATGAAACTGCAGTGTTTATGGGTCTAGGATCTGAAACAACAATTGATCAGATGGAATTTGGGATTTTCAGAGTTATGACGATGTTCCAGAAGAAGATGATATGACTGTATTTGAGTAAATCAAGAAATTATGTACATGAATAAATGCAGATCTTAATATCTGAAGGGGAAAACAAAGACATCCCCCTGAAAATAGTGCACTTTTTGAAGCTAAAATTAACATAAGACCTGCCGTCTTATTTTCTGTGAAACACGGTATATATATATATATATATATATATATATATATATATATATATATATATATATATATATATATATATATATATATATAGTGCACTTAAGTAAGGCACCTCCTTCCCTCTGCAACACCCTTAGGGCAAGGTGGAGTACCTATTTAGTGGTTGTGGAATAAGCTACAGAATAGCCAACAGATAGATACATAGTTTGTTATGGTCTGAAATTTGCAACAGCTGACAGAGAATCTTTTCATTAATACAATGGCTACAGTCTGAAGTATGGATGTATTTGTTCTTTTCTTTATCCAAGATATTCTTAGAATTTGTCTATAACATTTATATTCAAAGGCATTTATGCACTGTTCAGCTTGTTTAGAATGTGTCCAGGTCTCACAGGTGTATGTTGCAATGGAAAAGATGTATGCTCTTAAAAATCTAAATTCTGTAGTTCTATTTGTCCAACTCCACAATTTATTGAGTTGTTTTAGTCTTTGAAGAGCAATAGACATTTGTCTTTTAATTTATTTCATTGTGTCACCATTGTTGGTAATCAATGACCCAAGATATTCAAAATTTTCACCACCTCCAACCTATTCCTCATTAACCCTTTACAAGGCATAGCGTCCGTTACCAGCCGATCTCTAAATACGAGCGTAGCGTCCGATTCCGGCCGATACTATTATGCATTGTAAATACGCAATCTCTCGGCTTTCCGACACTTCCGTCGGCTACTTTCACTTTTGCCGATAGCTTGACAACGTGGCCGCCATTTGTTAACGCGCTACAATGACTTTGAACAGACTTTTACGGACTTGTTTTGATAGTTTTTGGGAGTTTTACGCTGTTTTTCAAAATGGATTTCGGCGATTCTTCAAGTGATAGCCGAGATTTCGCTCTGTTCAATTTAAATGACATTAAAGGGCACGAAGTTGATTATTAATCGGAGCTAGATATCAGTGCAAAGCGTTACTTTGCATTAGCAGTCGTGAGTCGGACTTTAAAGAAAGTGATTATGATTCTGAAAATGTGTTTGTAAATTGCCGTATAGATGACGGAAAATCACAAACAACATGCAGTATTTCGTAAATATTTGTGTTCATATATGGATTACCGGCAACAATCACGTGAGTAACATATTCTGCATGCTTTTCCCTTCATTGTGTTGTTTATTTAACTAAAATCGGTTGACTAACACCTTATTTGTGATGTTTTTACTAACGCGACCCGAAATTTTTACACAACCTGAAAAAATCTTGCCCGTTCAGGGCTACAAAACGGACAAGCGTCTGCCCTGTAAAGGGTTAACATATATTTCTTTCTCCTTAGTAGTTTTATCTGTATACATTATCTATTTAACCCTTTACTACGGGAAATACATGTCACACGTCATTCTTGATGATAATATCAATGTTCTTGATGATCTTTGCTTGATATTGTCGTGTGATGGTCGTTGTCTAGGTAACGATACTCATGGTGTGTCAATGGAGATATCTTACTGTCTTGCACTATAACTCACCCCCGCAGTGCATATTCACCAGGCATTAAACAAGATTCCGTTGGCGCACATAATCCTTTATTACAGAAATAAGACGGACAAACGGAACATGTTTATACATCCAGAAACAATGTAATCCATAGAATATAAATATCCTCCTCACAATTTAACCAGCACACATCAATGCCTTCTCACGGCCTGCTTCATATCTCAAATTCACACGACAGGTAATCCAGCTACTATCCACGGCTGGAAATCCTACAATACAACCCACACATTGGGTCGGAGCTACTGCTCAACTATGCAACCCACTCTGGGTTTTAGGCCCTCACTCCCTATAGAACCCACTCTGGTTCAGGCCTGTCTTCACAACTCGGAGAACAACACAACACGGAGATCTCTAACTCCGCTTCTCCTTAGACTACCGATCAGTTCGGCATCTACACATTAACTGTCTTGAAGTCCCTTGACTTCACACAAAACTAAACTGTCCTTCCCCCATCCCCTGGGGTCCACACTCATCCTTCCCATTATTTCTCAGGACTGGCTGTTTTCTCATAGCCAGGTCAGTCACTTTACTGTCTCCCACTTTCATCTCCATTCTTTCTCATGCCCGGTCACTCAACTCAATGTCAATGACCCAGGCTTATGTCATCACCCCCCTCTTAAAAGAAAACTTCGTTTTCAAATATTGGGAGACTAAAACTTACTAAACATGTGACCCAGACATATAGCCTGGGTAGCCCTAAGTATGGCTGCACCTTACTCTAGCTACCACACTACATAATCCATCAAATGCTCATATTACACTCCTATATTCATCACACATAAATACAACCACTTTCTATCTTGTGTATCAATGCATGAACTAATACATCACACAATAATAATAATACATCATAGAAAAGCATTATACTTAAGTACCCACAGGTCTATTAATATCTTACGACCACACAATACTATTTGTGTACCGACCCTATATCAGGTGGTTCTGTTCTTGCATTAACCCACCTCTGATTCCTGTCGATGCTGTGTCTACCTTTCATGTACCCATGACTCATGGTACCTCTACAATTACAACATCTGTTTGCTATCCCTAGCCCTGGGTCAGTAATGTCGCGAACACTCTTTTGACCTGACTCAACTTTCCTATCTGCATATTGCACCGTTACACTTGAGTCTCTGTTTAGTCTGAACTCTTTATTCAATCTTGGCCCATATACCTGGCACCTTGCTTTCTGCTGCATACGCCTTCTGCCTATGTGCACTATCCTGAGCTGTTCTAGTATATCGGTCTCTATGTGCTAAAGGTACTGCTCCTTGCCCACCTGCAGTTTCACTATCTGAAAACCTGCGAGTGAGAACATTGTTCTTCCTCTCGAAGCACCATCTACCTTTCTTTGACTGCCTATGTTCTACTCTCCTACACCCTTGGGAACATTTGTTCAGAGTAGTATCTTGTCTCTGGGAGCCACTAGCACTATATTTGGGATCCATTCCCATCTGCTCAGCTGTACTATCCTTGTCCTGAGTTCCTGTATCTACTTCAAGTGCCTCTTCTACCTCAGCTATACTCTCTAATTTAGGTTCTCTTGTGGTAACTACCTCATTATTGCTTACACTATATTTTTGGTCCCAATACACTACTTCCTCTTCTGTACACTCTTTAACTCCTATAACATTTCCTATGATCAAATCAGCCACTGGTGAGTCCAAAACACACGCTGTCACTCTTCCAGTGATATATGGTGTTTTTACTGTTATTATGGCTAATGGGTAGAACTCTACTGTGCCGTTGAATGTTATGCATCTAATCTTTTTCCCTGTATAATCCGAGGGATCTATTAAACTTCTCCTCACTCCGATAGACGTACATCCGGAATCCCTAATTGTTAACGCTGGCCTATCATTAACAAACCCATGATGCATCTTCAGACTTCCTCCTTCATGTACTGCTGATCCTGCTTTAACTGTGTGACCACATATTAGGACTGGCTGACTGTCTTTTTCAAAAAGAGGTTTGCACCCACTACAATCTTCATTGTTCAGCGTCTCAATTACTTGCGCTGCATTTGAATGCTCTGTTTCTCTCATCCTACATTGATGACTGACATGCCCATTCTTTCCACATTTGAAACAAGTGATCTCCCTTTTACTGTTGTTCGTTGGTCCATCTGATGGTTGTGCATCACAATCTGCTGCCTTGTGTCTCCAGCTCCCACAATTCCAACATCCGGCATAATTTGGACGTCTCTGGAAGTTCCCTCTTCTATATGGGTACCGTCCTACTCTACCAACATTGTTTCCTCGGACACCATTATCTTGAAGTTCTTGGTGCTCACCTTTCTGTGCTGAATCCACACTTTTCGCCCTTGGTCTGATGACTGGATTCTGGTCCTGTTTAGTGTACGCTGCACAGACTATTTCCTCACTCATTAGTTTTCCAATAGATACGTTAGGATGTGCAGTCATGTAGTTTTGCCCTAACTGAGACATAATGTCTATGTCCTTTGGCTTCCGTTCCTCAAAGAACGCCACTAAATTAGAATTGCATGCAGATACTACCTTGTCTCTTAACATAAGATCTACTAATTTATTAACATCTTTCCCTACTTCTGCGAGCTCCATCCATTTGTTAAATGTGTTCTTTACTGTGTTAACAAAGTCTGTGAAATCTTGATTTGTCTCTGGCACTAACTGTCTAAACTTTGTCCTATATCCATGCTCAGTGAGTTGGAACTTAGTCAGCAAACGTTGACGTAAGATAGTGTAGTTGTTTCTTTCTTCTACAGGTAAATTGAACATGGTGTCTAGTGCCTTACCCGTAAGAAATTCGCCAAGTCGCATCGCATACTCTGCTTCTGAAATGCCTAATGTTTTTACAGACGATTTGAATCTCCCAAGATAGGATTCAAGGCAATCCCGGTCCGTAAAATATGGCAGTTTTAATCTCTGTGACGACTGCGATGGTCTTCTGCTTTCCTCATTTTGACCTTTCGAAGATATTTCTAGTTTTCTTAACTCGATTTCAGTTTGCATCTGACACTTGATCTTCTCTTTCTCAATTTCCATTTCAGCTAACTTTACTTCCTGTAGACGCTTGTTTTCCATTTCAGCTAGTTTTACTTGTGTCTCTTTCTCTTCCTGTAGACGCGTGTTTTCCATTTCAGCTAGTTTTACTTGTGTCTCTTCCTGTAGACGCTTGTTTTCCATTTCAGCTAACTTTACTTCCTGTAGACGCTTGTTTTCCATTTCAGCTAGTTTTACTTGTGTCTCTTTCTCTTCCTGTAGACGCTTGTTTTCCATTTCAGCTAGTTTTACTTGTGTCTCTTCCTGTAGACGCTTGTTATCCATTTCAGCTAGTTTTACTTGTGTCTCTTTCTCTTCCTGTAGACGCTTTGCCTCGCGTTCATTATGCCTCACCTCTCTTTCAATCTGTTTTTGTTCTTTTGCTTCGGCATACTCCTGTAACTCTTTACCTTTCAGGCCTATTCGTTCACCTGCTTCAATATAGTCCATTAAAGTAGGCATCTTGTACTTGCGGACACGTTGCTGTCTGTCAGCCAACTATAAATGTAAAGACTCTGCTACTAGTCCTTTGTGTGCCTTCACTACGTACACTACCACTCCTTGTGCACGTAACTTCGTAGTGCTAAAATATCACTCTGTACTCACCCAGTCACTCTATAAGCACTAGGTAGTGAGGGGAAAATATCACCTATGCTCCCTGGCATATATCTATAACAAATAGTTGTATAACATTTCTGGAAATATTGTTAAACATACATATAAATACATATACAAAACGAATGAATGATAACACTAAATGTTGTCTATAAAAACGTTAGACTCACAAGCCAAGTACACGGAGACGGTGATCACACAGAAATAAACCACAGTAACAACCACAAGCTTGTGTAGGGACACCCACAGTGCGCGTAACATATAAACTGACTCAGATACCACTAGATAGTAGACACGACCACAAGTGCACAATAATAACATATATCCGAACACAGCAAATATCATATGCAAATATTATGAAAAGAAAGAGAAACAAAACAATTTATAGCATCAACATATACACAGATCTGACGTCAGACAACTCGGCTCTAGATATTGGTTAAGACTATTCCAATGCCACTGCACGACACGTTAACTCATTAACGTTTTCCTTACAAAAATATCGTAAGCACCAGAAAGAAAAATAAATTTTTGTGCTGTATCCCGACTCTCGAGAAACACCCCAAAAATCCCCTACTCTTGACAAACACTGGACCACATACAAATAATTGCGTAACACCCGACAACAATAAATATGACGATGGGAGCAAAAAAAAATAATGTGTAACTGGTTGGCCGACAAATATGTGCCTATTAATCCGTCGCCAAAAGTTCTTATTTTGTTCGTGTTAATAATTATTCGCAATCCGCTGGAAATGTCTACGACGCTAGATTTCAAACCGACTTCTTGTTTTATTGAGTGGTTATTGAATTCACGTGGTGATCACAAGTTCCAACTGTCGACAAAAGTTGAAGATGATAGTGATATCCAAACTGTTCTGTCTCGACACAGTCCGTAACGTTATTGTGCTTTCTCTGTACGTGGTGGCACCACAGTAATAATCCAAAGTGTTCTTTCGATTGTCGTACGAATTGAAGATGATGGTAATTATCCCAAAATGTTCTGGATTGCCGATGAAAGACAAAGTTCAACGGAAAAATTGGCCGCAAATGCCCAGTGCTATAACCCTGTACCGTCAGTTCTTTTTGGCAACTGTATGCACCCTTTGTGTGCGGTGATGACACGTTAAAATTGTTCGCTCATAACAGAATAATGATGACAAAGGCTTGAACAAAGACGAAACATCAAGTCTGGCTTTCTTTCAAAACAACCTTGTTTTGTTCAGATCTCCTGTGGAAAATCCCAGTAACTTTCCACTGTCCCCAACCTTGACCTTGCCGGACACCTCAAGTCAGTACCTCGGTCTTCTTTGTCACAATAATCCACACTGACTGTCTGTAAAATGACCGGACACTTTTCCGTCATACAAAAAACACTTTCCACCCAACCTCTCAGCCCCGACACGGTTGCTCTTTTTTAATTTCCGTGGAAAATCACACTTTCCACTGCTGCCCTAGCACGGCTGTGGTAGGGGTTACCGTAACTTTCCCCCCGTACCTGGACGCTGGTGTCTCCACCCGTCCTATTTACTGCGTCGAAAAATCTTGACCAGTCAACTTGCGACAACACGGTACGCTTGCCTCGCACACACACCTGTCAAATATTTTTGGTTCCCAATCCTGTCATTATCACCGCCAGCGATGTCCTACACACACACACGTTGCCCTCGCCACTCTGGATTCAACACTGGTCTTTCATTGCCGCGTCTGCTAGTTTCAGCACTACTGACTGGTATCAAATTTACCTGTCACCGTAATGGACTCTCCCGGTTAGTCTGTATGGCGTGTCTTTATCACCGACAGCGATAATGTGCAGCCCGTCTCGCCGTGCATACTTTTGTGCTGCGTTAATTCTCTGACACCCCCCTCGCTTTAGCGATATGGTTGGTTCCAATTCACCTGTAGTGGACCTGACGTGAACTGTCTGTAGCCAGTTCCCGCACGGAGAAAAACTCAGTATTTATACGGTGGACACACTCCGCTGTCCACCCTCTCTCCGCGAAGAGCCCACAAATATCTCAGAATGACAACACTGTCTATAATGTTCTTGATTCGACGTAGCCCTCAGATACTCCTTACTAAGCGACGAGCTCCCAGATATTCTTGATCGGACGTAGCCCTCAGATTGTCACACGTCGTTCTTGATGATAATATCAATGTTCTTGATGATCTTTGCTTGATATTGTCGTGTGATGGTCGTTGTCTAGGTAACGATACTCATGGTGTGTCAATGAAGATATCTTACTGTCTTGCACTATAACTCACCCCCGCAGTGCATATTCACCAGGCATTAAACAAGATTCCGTTGGCGCACATAATCCTTTATTACAGAAATAAGACGGACAAACGGAACATGTTTATACATCCAGAAACAATGTAATCCATAGAATATAAATATCCTCCTCACAATTTAACCAGCACACATCAATGCCTTCTCACGGCCTGCTTCATATCTCAAATTCACAAGACAGGTAATCCAGCTACTATCCACGACTGGAAATCCTACAATACAACCCACACATTGGGTCGGAGCCACTGCTCAACTATGCAACCCACTCTGGGTTTTAGGCCCCCACTCCCTATAGAACCCACTCTGGTTCAGGCCTGTCTTCACAACTCGGAGAACAACACAACACGGAGATCTCTAACTCCGCTTCTCCTTAGACTACCGATCAGTTCGGCATCTACACATTAACTGTCTTGAAGTCCCTTGACTTCACACAAAACTAAACTGTCCTTCCCCCATCCCCTGGGGTCCACACTCATCCTTCCCATTATTTCTCAGGACTGGCTGTTTTCTCATAGCCAGGTCAGTCACTTTACTGTCTCCCACTTTCATCTCCATTCTTTCTCATGCCCGGTCACTCAACTCAATGTCAATGACCCAGGCTTATGTCAGCAACCTTCAGCCTGGCTAATGTGACATGACAAAGTCTAGATGGATTTCGTCTGAAATGACAGCACACAGACGTGTTCAAACCTCTACTCACCAGATCATGGAGTTGAAACAACATCTGGTGAGTTTCCTTCAAAGTATCACAAATCTCAAAGTAACCAGAATCACCCATGGCATGATCACTTTCACAGGAAGTCACCATCACACCTGTGGGAAGGATACATTCATCATAAATTGTTAGGTTCACCATCACACCTGTGGCAAGGGTACATTCATCATAAACTGTTAGGTTCACCATCACACCTGTGGCAAGGACACATTCATCATAAATTGTTAGGTTCACCATCACACCTGTGGTAAGGATGCATTCATCATAAACTGTTAGGTTCACCATCACACCTGTGGCAAGGATACATTCATCATAAACTGTTAGGTTCACCATCACACCTGTGGCAAGGACACATTCATCACAAATTGTTAGGTTCATCATCACTAACACTCCCTGTGGCTTAGGAGCTGTGAGCACAGTTTCACAATACTCCAAACTGGGTTCAAAATCAGCCACAGGTGCCTTGTGTTGGTTTTCACTATGGTATGTGTGATAGCCATTCCGAAAGCCATGGCAAAATACAACATAAATTTGTCTAGAAAATCACAGTAAAGAAATGCTGTAGTTGACTGTGATGTCCTGTAGAGGATATGCAACAAACTAACTCATCATCACAGCTTTACTTCAACTGCTAGTATGTATTGCCAGCACCATCAATATAAGCCATGATTGTTCGTATTCAGGTGCTTCAGTCTGTGGGGCAGACACTGGCTATCATGTCTCTCCTATCTCTCTATTTTCTGCTATTTCAATGAAGCTGATCTTGCTTATAATTATATGTTGCTGTTTAAGTTCTCCACATGCATTTGTCTCTGCTTCTGTTGCTTGGTAATTTCTAACATTTGGCTAATTTCTCAATGCCACCTGTTTTTGTAAATATGCTGCACAATTTCATTTGTCTTTTCCTTGTGGTGTTAATGAGTGATCTCATCTTGTTTCACCAGAGAAAGCTAAAGTGTGTGTATGTTAAACCTCTCAGTCCTGCCGACCTCCACATTAATTAACAACTATCTGGGACAGAAGGATTTATTACAAGTATATAGGTAGGACAGCATGGCCCAGTGGATAAGAATCCATCCATCCATCATGTGCCATGCCGGTAAGCGTGGGCAGTCATGTTTTGCCATCTCACTCGATCACCAGAGTCATGGATCAGCTCCGTGTTTCTGTCTCGACCATGCCACAAGGCCAAGCCATCCAGGTACTTGTTTCTAGGTCTTCCCCTGGGTCTGTTCCCCTCGATCTTACCAGTTGTCACCAAGTTCTCCAATTCATTTCTTCTCATAACATGACCAAAAAATTGTGACTGTCTACGTCTGTCTCTAATCAGTTTACGATCTTCATTTGTTTCTTGATCATTTTCTACAGCTCCCACACCCCCACACCGGACAGTTGGACTAAAATGTTGACCTATTACCTTTGACCTGGGGACGTTAATTACAAGTGCCTCTGAAGTCAGAGTGGGTTAGCCTGGTAGCGAGGGACACTGTTAATAGATAAAGCTAATCCACATGTAAATTCAGTCCAGCACTAGTAGAAGTAGTGTGTATGGACTACGCTTGAGTTCAGAGCACAAAAGAAAGTATATCATGCGTGTACAATGTAGCATGTTCCAGAAATAATTTCCTGCTATGGGGGTCTGTGGTCATACAGAGCTATCACATTTTGTAGACCTGGATGTATGGAGTAATAGGTGGTCAATCTTTTCCTCACTTAGCAGACAACGAGACCAGGCATCAAAACCTTATCTAACCATGCTGATGACATTATCAGCAAGTTCCCTATCAACTTCACTAAGGGGCCACCTATAGTAGTAAAAATATATGGCAAATTGTTTGGTACAAGCTGAAGAAAATGATTAGCTTGTTTGTACTAAGTTTCTCAGATTGATGCCTGCACCAACCTACTGTTCGACAAAAAAGAAGAAGACTGATACCTTTCCGGGCTGCAGCACTCGATGAAAGCAATCCTTCCATGGAAGAAGGTGGATCACTGAGGTAGAGACTTGTACGAGGGCTGGTGTTATGGCTGGATGTCGGACTATTGTTGGCACTGGCTCCTTCCAACTCAGCACGACCCTCAAAGTCAACCCGCATGTCTGCAGTGGCACGACTTCCTTCACCTGGTACTCTTCTATCTGAGTAGTATGTGGACTCTTCTCTGTGCCTGGCGGGAAACAAGAGAAAGTGACATCAAATGGAAACAGAAGTCTATTAAATCAATTAGACAAAGTGAGAAACAGGAGAAACTGACATCACATGGAAACAGGAGAGTCTATTAAATCAATTAGACAAGGTGAGAAACAGGAGAAACTGACATCAAACGGAAGCAGAGGAGTCTATTAAATCAATCAGACCTGGTGAGAAACAGGAGAAATAGACATCAAATGGAAACAGAAGAGTCTACTAAATCGATCAGACCTGGTGAGAAACAGGAGAAATTGAAACCAAACAGAAGATTCTACTAAATCAATCAGACCTGGTGAGAAACAGGAGACATTGAAACCAAATGGAAACAGAAGAGTGCACTAAATCAATCAGAGCTGGTGGGAAACAGCAGAAACTGACATCAAACAGAAACAGAAGAGTCAACTAAATCAGTCAAACCTGTCAATTCATTACAAAGTAAAACAAGAGTCATACTGGTGTCAGAGTTGACAACCGTCTGGTACTGTCAGTACTGGACTCGTTTACATAATTTAGATGTACTAGATACATGGTGCTGGAGCCATATTGTTATAGACTTGGTGGGTCACGTGGTGGTGGCATTATTGGATCAAGTTATGTGAGTCCATTCAAATCGCAAGTGATAAGGGAGACATAAGAAGCATGTATGAAGGAATAAAGAAAGCCTGTGGTCCAGTGATCAAAAGAAGTGCACCATTGAAAACCTTGACTGGAGAAATCATCACTGACAAGAAACGGCAGATGGACAGATGGGTAGAGCACTATTTGGAGCTTTACTCAAGTGAGACCAAACTTGCGGATGATGCCCTCAACGCCATAGAGGCTCTACCAAATCTTGACCACCTGGACACACTTCCCACCATAACAGAAGTTAAGTGTGCTATAAATGAACTTGCATCTGGCAAGGCTCCAGGTAAGGATGGGATTCCAATAGAGGTTATCAGGAGTGGGCAAGACACACTCACTATACAGATCCACCAGCTAATAGAGCTATGCTGGCGTGAAGGACAAGTCCCACAGGATTTCAAAGATTCAAGCATCATAACACTGTACAAGAACAAGGGCGATCGGAGCGACTGCAACAACTATAGGGGTATCTCACTTCTGTGTATTGTTGGAAAAGTATTTGCCAGAATTGTTCTGCGCAGACTTCAAGTCCTAGGAGATCAAGTCTACCCCGAATCACAGTGTGGCTTTCGACAGAACCGGTCTACCACTGATATGATATTCTCATTGCGACAAATGCAAGAAAAATGCCGTGAACAGAATCAACCACTGTTTATTGCCTTCATCGACCTCACAAAGGCATTTGATTTGGTCAGTCGTGAGGGTCTGTTCAAGGCACTAAAGAAGATTGGCTGCCCACCAACTCTTCTGTCCATTGTGGAATCGTTCCACACAGGCATGAAGGGTATAATCAAGTTTGATGGTGCAACTTCTGAAGAATTTGAAATCAAGAGTAGAGTTAAGCAAGGTTGTGTACTAGCTCCCACCCTCTTTGGAATATACTTTTCACTTCTACTGAAATATGCATTTCGTGATCAGGATGGTGGTATATACATTCACTAACGCTCAGATGGCGGCCTCTACAATGCTCAGAGATTGAAGGCTAAGACCAAAATTTGGAGGGTACTGATCAGAGAGTTGCTTTTTGCAGATGATGCTGCAGTTACGACCCACTCTGAGGAAGAATTGCAATGTCTACTATCTGCATTCTCCAATGCTTGTTCTGAATTTGGTTTAACAATTAGCAAAAAGAAGACACAGATTATGTCACAAGGTGCACATGGGGTACCATCAATCTTTATTGACGACGCCGAACTAGAGATAGTAGACCATTTTACATATCTAGGATCAGTGGTAAATAGCAAATTATCCCTAGATCAGGAAATCAACATCCGGATTGGTAAGGCAGCAACAACAATGAACAGGTTAAGAAAAAGAGTCTGGGAGAACAGGAAGCTTACTGCCAAAACAAAAGTCCTTGTCTATCAAGCCTGTGTCCTTAGTACTCTTCTCTATGGCAGTGAAACTTGGACAACTTACTCACACCAAGAGAACAATTTAAACAGCTTTCATATGCGGTGTCTGCGAAGAATTCTTGGTATTAAGTGGCAAGACAAAATCACAAATACTGAAGTATTGGAAAGATCAGGTTGTGTGACAGTTTATTCCATGCTCAGTCTTCGTAGACTTAGATGGATAGGACATCTTAGGAGGATGGATGATGGTAGAATACCAAAGGATATCTTTTTTGGTGAATTACAGATGGGTAAGAGATCTCAGGGTCGGCCTCTACTACGATACAAAGATGTGTGTAAGCGGGACATGATTGATACAGGCATTGATAATGCACATTGGGAGCAAGTCGCCGCTGAACGTGTTGCATGGAGGGCAAATATCAGAAATGGAATAAAGTCAAAGGAGAAAATTATTGCAGAAAAGTCACACACCAAGCGTTTGAGACGTAAGATGGTGCATGATGGTGGAAATGACCACGTGTTCAGATGCACCCACTGTGAACGGACATTTACAGCGCAAATTGGCCTTATCAGTCACACTCGCTACCGCCATAGTTAAAAGTTATTATGCCTTTTTAAAGCACAAACTATCGTCTGTCAAGACGGCAAGGTGCCAATGTGTGTGTGTGTGTGTCACGTGGTCAGTATCACATCAGCCACCTTTGCTTCCCAAGGCATTTCCAGGTACCCAGTTTAGGCTGGGTTGACCTAAAACCTCAGGTTGATGTTTACAATCTGCCCTGATGTGGATTCAAACCCATAACCCTGTGACCAGCAGGTTAGTGTGTAGCCACTACGCTACCATGACTCCCAGTGCTTTGTGTTAATGTGAATGTAGTCCCATGCCCCTCCTATGCTCGTTGTGAAGGTGATTAAAGAGGGTTGGTTCTCAGACTGGCTATCTCACACTGTAGAAAATATCAGCCCACATCCAGCCAACTATGACTGACCTACAAAGATAAATTTTTGCCTCACTTAGTAGGCGACAAGACCAGGCATCGAACCCTCATCTGACTATACTCATGACATTATCAGCAAGCTTCCTGTCAACTCTGCTAACGGGCCCACTATAGTGGTAACCAAATAATATTTGGCAAATTGCTTGATACAAACAGTATGTGCGGTTGTGGGCCTGTATTCCATTAGGAATCTTAAAGGCAACAGAACAGCCCCGTATCAAATACTGCTACTGGAGTGTGATGTATTAGGCTATCACATTTTCTAGGTTACAGCATAATTAAGTCGAAAGATGACCTGTTCCCTTCCTCTGCATTTTGTAATCCCCAGACAATTCTTAAAGTAGACTGACACCGATATTATAAAGGAATGAGAATGAAACAGGGGTTAACGCACATGCCTGTCAAGACAGTGGTCTGAGTTCAATCCCCGGACAGGGCAGGATGATTTTTGTCTCCAATCTATACTCCTCTGGGGTTGACCAGCCTCATAAAAATGGGCCCCAGACAACTGTCACAATGTTCTGGGAAGGGATGGTGATGAGGAAAGGAAGTGGCCATTAACTTCATATTGTGACCTAGAACATGTGAAGGTCAAACACCACACACCCAAATGTAGTATCTGCTATAGGACTACCTTTTCACCCATTTCATGAGGATGAGTTGACCCAGGAGCCAGTGAAATCTTGCTGAAAGAGGGGATTGAACCCAGACTATCTGCTTGGCAAGCAAGTGTGCTAACCACCAAGTTTAGTGTACTGACTTACAAACAGTTGATGTGGCCCCAGAAGAAGAGATACTCTGATACACAACTAGCCCAAAACTGAGTGCCATGAGTCTGGTTAAGTAGATTACTGTAGAACAACGGTAGGATGAATTGTCATGAGGTGTCAAAGGAAAGAAATACACCAGGGAGCGATTATTCGTAAGAGCCAATCGAATCGCGAGCTCGGGACACGTGATGTGTTGGGCGAGCGATCAGTGGGCAGTTGGGAGTTAAGTCTGCCGAAAAATACAGTGAAGTACAGATCGTAGGAAAACGAAAGGTCAACAATCTAAGATGGAAAAGTGGACAGTGATTCAACTGTAAACATGAAACCTACGATTCGAACAGCAAGGGACAGAGTTTAGGAGTTACAGAGTCCGGTTGTATAGCAAAAGAGATGGCCAGTACACGCCAGGCCGGTAAACTCGCTACAGCACAGAGAGCGAGCCGTGTCGCTCGCTTGCGTGGGCTTAGGGCCCACTAACGACGCAGTATAATAACTGTAAGTAGAGCATTGTGATAGTGTAGACATTTATGAACTGGTTGTCGCATAAATAAAGTGATAGGGTTGCTTTGGGACGTTGCAGTTCTTCAGTGTATTATAGTACGTGTTCGAGTGTAATTTGCCAGTGTGGCTATAGCATACCCCTAACAGCACAAATCAACTTCAAATCAAATCAACTTTATTAGGGTCACAAATTGGGCGCGCAGGCCCGTTTGCACATTGGCACTGAGCTACCTAAGATGAAACACATACCGTCTTCTTTTATGCCTGTGGCCTGCTCGAGATGCATTTCTTCTGGCTTCAGTAAGAGCTGCAGCTGCACCCTTGATAACAAAGAAAACAGTATCATTAAACATAAGAACTTCACATTAATTATGATATGATATTCATCCATGTGTTATTGCCTCCAATAAGGGAAGCAAAGAAATGAAACACCATAATCTACAAACAATGTGTAAGAGGCCAGTAAAGAAGGTTGATGTTTGGCTGGAAAATTCAACCAATCCAAACCTGTCTGCAAAACAAAAGAAATAAAACCAGCAAGCTCATCTCCTAGAAAATGGGGGGGGGGGGGGGGGGGAAGAGTATTTAGAAATTATAAAGTAGTAGGATACATTTCATTAAACCGAGTTTAATCTTAGATTGCTTGGTCTCTTTCAACATAGCAGTCTGTCAAATATATCACACAGAGAACAAACTTTGTAGCTCCAGCGATGACCCCCAGAGGTATTTTTTTTACAAAGAATTGCACTTGTGAACCAAATGACAGATTCTGAAAATGAACCCACTACCTTTAGAGCACGAGGCTGGTGGCTTGAACACTTAACCATAGAGACCCCCAAAGTTCACATATATTAGGATATCCGTGCAGGTATTACTGGTTTCCATAAGGGAAGGAAATAACTGACACACCATGACCAACAATGTTGTAAGAGGCCACTAAAGAAATGTGGCTGTTGTGACAGCTACCCCCTCTCCCACAGAAAAGTGCAAAACAAAAGAAATAAAACCAGCAAGCTCATCTCCTAGAAAATGGGGGGGGGGGGGGGGGGGGAGTATTTAGAAATTATAAAGTAGTAGGATACATTTCATTAAACCGAGTTTAATCTTAGATTGCTTGGTCTCTTTCAACATAGCAGTCTGCCAAATATATCACACAGAGAACAAACTCTGTAGCTCCAGCGATGACCCCCAGAGGTATTTTTTTTACAAAGAATTGCACTTGTGAACCAAATGACAGATTCTGAAAATGAACCCATTACCTTTAGAGCACGAGGCTGGTGGCTTGAACACTTAACCATAGAGACCCCCAAAGTTCACATATATTAGGATATCTGTGCAGGTATTACTGGTTTCCATAAGGGAAGGAAATAACTGACACACCATGACCAACAATGTTGTAAGAGGCCACTAAAGAAATGTGGCTGTTGTGACAGCTACCCCCTCTCCCACAGAAAAGTGTTGCTGCACAATCCAATCAGACACAGGCGAGCATTTCGACCAAAGTCTTTATCAACAAACAAGACAAAACAAATAAATACTTATACAAACTTCCTCAAAGTGGTCTGATCAACACAAAAACAAATATTCTGAGTTTTTGTGTTGATCAGACCACTTCTTGGATGTCCAGATAAGTATTCTTTTGTTTTTATTATTATTTCTTGTAGTAGAAGCGATAAGTGTACACAGTGAACAACCAGAGCTAGAATTAAATTGTAATGAAGACGGCTCCAAGTGATGGAGTCTATTTCATGTTGCACAGCTGAAATCTCCCAGAATGCTGGGATAGGATTTTGGCGTCCCTATGAAAGAAAGGGTGTCAATGAGACAGCCCTTTTCACCAAAAAAGTAGAAGCAAACAGGTGTCTATGTCTGAAGTCGAATCCTGCAAATTCGAAAGACAATACCTAAATTGTGATCAAGATCTAAGTGTTGCTATTATGCGGTGAGAAATGTATAAATCCCTGCAACTGGAATAGTCTCTTTTCAGGTGTATTAGACTAAACTGGGTTTTTTATGCCCACCTACAAATATTTTGTTTATATATAAAGTACTTATTCTTTTTGCTGTCACAATGTCTGTATGTTGTTAGAAAATGAGTCCCTATTAATAAACTTAAAAAAACTGTCTGTAATATTCTTAATTTTTTAATTTAATTTGTGAGTTCATTTACACTTTAAAGAATGCCTTCACTATTACTATTACAATCTTGGGAACAATGCCTTGTAAGGGATTGTACACAGTACAATCCTCTGCCTAAAAAAACACTGGAATTTTCTGTCTAACTCTATTCTTTTTCTTGCTAATGGAGCACGGTGCTATGGTTTCTCTTTCTTCCTTTGGATCCTTTTCTTTTTTGGCCCTAAAATGGTCAGTGTTGCGCTCTATTAACCCTTATTCACCGTGGCAAAAGAAGTTGTTCTTCCTTTTGTGTTACCCTCTGTTACAGTAAGAAGACAGAGACCGTGGTTGTCTCTAAGAAGAAAGAAATACCATAATGTAATATACAGGTAAATGGGAACAATCTTAAACAAATCGGTACAACTATCTTGGAACAGTCATAACATCCGATGGGAGGTGCCTTGAAGAGATTAGAACAAGAATCGCCATAGCAAAGGTAGCCTTTTGCAAGACGGAAAACATACTGTCAAATATAAGAATGTCAATTGCAATGAGAAAAAGAGTGTTGAAGTGCTACATAGAACCTGTACTTTTGTATGAATGTAAAACATAGGCAATGAGCAAACAAGCTGAAAAACATCTAATGGTAGTGGAAATGTGGTTTCTGAGGAAACTGCAAAAGACACCATTGACAAACAGAATAAGCAAGTCCTACAAGAAGCAAATGAAAACCGTAAACTGATTAGAGAAATTAGATTTAGGCAGTCCAGAGTCTTTGGACACGTCATGAGAAAAAAATAAACTGGACAACTTGGTGACAACTGGCAAGATTGAGGGGAAAAGAAAAGGGAAAGGCACAGAGTTAAATATATAGATGACTTGGCCACATGGCATTATTAAGACAAAAACACAATCCACGACTGGTGATTATGCGAGAAGGCGAATCATCGCCACCAACGCTTATCGACATGGCACATGATGACGACGACATCTTGTTCACTGAAACATTTGCCTGCATCTGTGCGCGTTTTTTCCATTTATCAAATTTCCCAGTCATATTATGTGTTATCTAATGAGACAAAAAAAAACAACAACAACCTGGCAAGAAAAGAATGAACCAAGCAGTGATGATAATGTATAACCTGAGCACTTACCTGAGCAATACCTATAATATTCTGCTTATTACACTGTGAGGAATGTCTAACGCTGTTGGGTTTATAATGTGCGGCCAGAGCTAAAATTAGCCTCATTGTGGCCTTGAGATTGCCTTCGACAATGTCTGTGAAGCAAGGGAGAAATATCAGTTTACAGAATACACTAAGAGCAAATTTCATGAGTTAAAGAAAAATTATGGACAAAAAAGTTAAATTTTGTGTATTGTTATCATTTAAATAAATAAATAGCATTATGCTGAAATGAATGAAATCACAAATACATAGAATCAATTTACATTTGTTTTTTCTCTGACCTCCAGAAATAACTTGATAACAGAAAAGGGGCACTCTTCCGACAGACGGGTCTAAATAGTTCTGCAGTGAATAATTTTATATAACTAACACTAACCCTAAACCCTAACTTATTCACTGCAGAACTATTTAGACCCGTCTGTCGGAAGAGTGCCCAGAAAAGGTATAAAGAAGAGCACAATTTTTAAATAATTTAGAAATATTACATCTTATTTCAGTTAAATTAATATCTGTGTGTCTCAGTTTGACTTTCTTTAATAATAGGACAATATTTGTGTTTGTTCATGAAAGCTTTGTCACCACAACACCCAGCACATTAGTCATGACCCTTTTCTCTAAGACAGCTTTACCTTCCCATGTTCTGTTTTCCCCTCTTTGCACTACATATACTAAACACTACCACATATACTAAACACTACCACATATACTAAACACTACCACATATACTAAACACTATCATCATCATCATCAAGTACCGTGCCAGCTGGCGTAGGCGTTCATGGCTCTCCACAGATCTCGGTCTTTGGTGTTCTGGATCAACTCTGCTGATGATATTCCTCCATGCCACCGTCCCAATCCATCCAGCATCATTTCTCTTGGTCTGCCTCTGCCTCTCTTCCCCTCGATCTTTCCAGTTGTCACGATGTTCTCCAATGCCTCTCTTCTCATCACATGACCAAATAAAGCTGTTTGTCTCTTTCTTATTGTTGTATATAGTGTTCTAGTTTCATTAGCCTCTTTCAGGCAATCGAGGTTAGTTACTCTGGCAGTCCAAGGAATTCGCAACATT
The DNA here is from genome assembly GCA_963921405.1 of Cepaea hortensis. Taxonomy (NCBI): domain Eukaryota; kingdom Metazoa; phylum Mollusca; class Gastropoda; order Stylommatophora; family Helicidae; genus Cepaea; species Cepaea hortensis. The sequence goes on along the minus strand of CAWUFQ010000193.1, from coordinate 146,929 downwards.
TGTCTTAAAAACCACATCACTGTTGCTTCTAAGTTCTTCCTAATTTGTTCATTTACATTCCAAGATTTGCTGCCATACAGCAAAACTGGTTCTATATAGCATTTTAGCACTCTCTTTCTTACATTCATTGATAGCGACTTATTGCATAAGATGCTCTTGATTTTCTGAAATGCTGCTTTTGCCTGCCCTATTCTGCTCTTAATCTCTGTTGTACATCTTCCATCTGATGTTATAAGTGCCCCTAGTTATTTAAAATTATCCACTTGGTTGAGAATTTCCCCTTCTATTTCTATGTCACATTTTGGTGTCCCCATTTTCTTTGATATCACCATGGTTACTGTTTTCTTGATATTCAAGGAGAGTCCTTTCTGTGAACTCTCTGATACTACAATGTCCAATAATTGTTGTAGGTCTGTTGCATTATCCGCCACCAATACTGTGTCATCTGCATAGCGTAGATTGTTTATATTATATCCTCCGATTAGTATTCCTGGCTTCTCTTTGATCTCTCTCATTATTACTTCACAATATAGAGAGAAGAGATCGGGTGACAAGACACACCCCTGTCGTACTCATAGTTTTACCTGTTCTAATTAACCTCTTTATTTCCCATTTTAATAGCTGCTACTTGGTTTCAGTATATATTCTTTATTATTCTTAAATCTTTCCCATCAATGTTGATATCTTCCAACATTTTAATCAGCTCATCATGTTTTACTTTATCAAATGCCTTAGTATAATCTATGAAGCATAAATATATGTCTCTCTGTTTCTCTATTGACCTTTCTATTAGTGTTTGTAGTATATAGATTGCATTGTTTGTACCCTTTCCTTCCATAAAACCGTACTGTTCTTCGCCAATTTCCATTTTTATTTTCATTCTTGTTCTTATTATAATTCTGAGTAAAAGCTTAGTGACATGGTTTATGAGGTTAATTGTACGAAAATCTTCACATTCAATTGCTCCTGGTCTCTTTGGTATTGCTATAAATACAGATTTTAGCATATCGCTCGGTAAATATCCACTGTTGTAAATATCATTCAGCATTTTGGTTAATATATCTAACCCAAATTCTCCCAATACTTCTAATTCTTCTACTGTGATTTCATCTGGCCCAGCTGTTTTTCCTTTCTTCATATGTTTCATAGCGTCAGCGACTTCTTCTTTTAGAATAGGTGTGCCTTCTAAGTTACTTTCTTCTGTTAATTCTTCTCTTTCTCCATTATATAATTCTCTTATATACTCATTCCACCTCTTCATTATAGCACCATCCTCCAATAATATCTTTCCTGTTTTTGATTTCAAACACCCTGTATTTATTCTTATTTTTCTTCCTGTGAGCTCACTGATTTGTCTGTGCATACTTTTTTGATCTTTAATGGAATTTAATTCAATTTTTTTGCATTGCTCATTTAACCAACTTTCTTTTGCCTTCAAACATTTGTCTCTTATTTCTTTATTTATCTTAGCATACTCTTGTTTGTCATTTTTATTCTGTTTCCTTTTGTCCATCAGCATTAAGATTTCTTCATTCATCCATTTTTTCTTAGCTTTTTGGCTTCTCTCCGGTAATATTTCTTTGCTAGTTTGATGAATGGAGTCTCTCAACATTTCCCATTGTTCATTTATACTCTGTATTTTAGCTATTGCATTGTACCTGTTTTTCACAGTCACTCTGTATTGTTCTTGAATTTCTTTATCTACGTTCAGAACCTCTTTATTAAGTCTCAAGGTCTTAACCATTTTTTCCCCTCTCTTTAATCTTACTTTTATTTGTCCACATAGTGGTACATGATCACTATTACCGTCAGCACCAGGCATTGTCTTTACATTAATTAATGCATTTCTAAATCTTTTATTAATAAGTATGTAGTCAATTTGGTTGCGTATGTTCATATCAGGGCTTTTCCATGTGTATAGTCGTCTTTTATGGTGTTTAAACCATGTGTTTCAAATTGTCATATCATTAATATTTGCCCATCCTATTAGTTTCTCTCCTCGTTCATTTCTTGTACCTAAACCGTAATTCCCCACAACATCCTCTATTTTTTCCTTTCCTACTTTTGCATTAAAATCTCCCAGTATTATTTTTATTTCTTGTGATCCAATTTGAGCTATTGCCATTTCTATTTCATTGTAAAAGTGTTGTATTTCTTCATCACTACTGCTTGTTGTTGGTGCATATATTTGTATAATATTTATATCTATTGGTTTGCCTTTGATTTTGACCATTATAACTCTATCTGAAATACACCGGTATCCATTCATAGATTTGGTTGTTTTTTCATCAAATATTATTCCTACACCTTTTTCATGTGTGTCCCCTCCAGAATAAATTATTGTGTGTTTGTCGTTTATAATTTTGCCAGATCCCTTCCATCTCATCTCACTTATGCCTAGTATATTCATTTTCATGTTTTCCATTTCTCTTAGAACATTGTTTAACTTTCCTAGCTCATTTAATGTCCTAACATTCCATGTTCCTACTCTGAATTTATTTAGTTTAGTTATAGTTTTGCCATCAGTAACTGGATGACGGTCTGGTGTCACCTGTGGCTCATGACTGTCCCTACCGGACGAGGATGTCCTAAGACAGCCATTAACGTCGTTCACTATTTCTGAAATGTGTGTTGCCATGAAATCTTGGGAAGATAATGTGGTGGTTTCCCCTTGCCTTCCACATTCACATGGTGGTCTTTTAACTCTGCCTTTGACAGCCATTCCGACTCAGGACAAGTGAGTGCCCTGCTCTGCTCAGCTGCAGAGTTGTCCACTTATTCCGGTGGATACTCAGTGGATACACTATCACATATACTAAACACTACCACATATACTAAACACTGCCACATATACTAAACACTGCCACATATACTAAACACTGCCACATATACTAAACGCTGCCACATATACTAAAAGCTATCACATATATTAAACACTATCACATACACTAAACACTATCACATACACTAAACACTATCACATACACTAAACACTATCACATACACTAAACACTATCACATACACTAAACACTGTCACATACACTAAACACTATCACATATACTAAACACCATCACATATACTAAACACTACCACATATACTAAACACTATCACATATACTAAACACTACCACATACACTAAACACTATAGGAACCTTTTACATGCCTTGAGGTGTACTGCCATATAGTGCTTGCCCCGTATGTTTACAAACTATATCGACACTTTATGGGTGATGAGGTCAATATCTGATTGGCCGCCTTGACTCCCCAGAAAATTTCCTGGTATCTCTTTCAGACTGGGTCTACTTAGAAGCACAGATCAATTTAAAACAATCCACCTTGTGAATTTAAACACACGACCACCAGGTAAGCGTGCTAGCTGCTGTGCTACTTTGGTTCCCAGGCTGCAAACACAGCCTCCAATAAATCACAGAAAATGTGAAATATTTTTTTTTAGAACCCATTCGATTCACTCATGTACAACTTGAAGAATTTGGGACAATACAATCAGGTTCTAACCCGGTGGGCAAGTAACACTCATTCCGAACATGCTTATGCATGTGACAAGAGGTGAGTGCAAGATGTGGGGGTTATGGTCTACCACCGCTTTGAAAGTTTACTGTGATTCTCTTGCAAATGTTTTGTAGCAAAGGGTTATGAAAATGCCATATTTGTGGCAGCCTTTTTCTGAATATAAAAAGGGTATTCCAGTGGTGCTGCATCCCCTGTACTAGCGTGGTCTGAGTCCAGTGACTACTACTTTTCCCCAAAGTCCACATAAACAAATCATTTAGAAATTGTGGACAACATACACACAATGATGACAGGTCAGTAAGCCACTTTCACTTGAAGACTGCCATCACAGACTCCAGGAGCAGAAGTGTGGCTTCTCCAAGGAATTATTGTGAAGGGAATCATCAAGTGCCATGCTAATAAGCGTGGGCGGTTATGATTCACCACCTCACATGTTCACCAGAGCCTTTGTTCTTGTCCCAATTAAGCCATATGGGCAGGTCTTCTTTATGATCTTTTCCCATCAATTTTGCCAGTTGTCACTAAGTGTCAAGTTTATTTTTCTCACAACACAAAGGAATAATATTAATTTATAACTCAGCTGTTAATAGAAACAAAATTGTGCAGCACAAGTTCCATAACTTTTTTTTAGAAGCCACCGAGTAGAACTGAGGCAAGACCGACATCACAGCACTCAGGACATTCCCATACATGCTCCGTCCTCATCTGCAACAGCCAGCAAAGAACCCCAATACTAATGGTACCAGCAGCAGACTGATTATGTGTCTGTCTGGCCTTTCCTCCGAGTTTTGAGTGCCAGCCAGAACCTCTGGTCACTCTGTGAAACACCATTGTCTCCAGGCTGTGATGATCTATCTGTTCTTCTCCACTATACACACGATTCCAAGAGACCACGACCACATCTGCCTTATCATGCACCAATACCCCACCCAGCGGTGCAGACCCAGCCAATCTGTCTGTCTGCTTGTTTCCCACCACACCAGCATGTCCTGGGGAACATCCAACAGATGCTCTCTATTTTTTATAGTTGTTAGAAACCTCATGTTTGTATTTACACCTGACACACAGAAACATGAGCTTTGTCACAAGGGACCCTTTATAGTCAAACACCGTACTGACGTTCACAAAGCAATGGCAAACTACTGAACATATACTTGCCAAGAAATCACAACCAGTCAAATAATGCTAGGGTTGACAATTACATTCTGTAAAGGACATAAAACTAATGCAACTGTATTTACAGGTTACCTCGTATGGTAATGTGATGCATCTTGACTTTCTGCGCAAGCATGAACTGCAGAACTCTGTCCACGTTTTCTCTCATCTCTTCATGACTGCTGGGTGCCAAGTGAACACCTGGTAATGTCTCTCCAGCTGTAGACACAAAAGAACAGGCATTAGATGGGATTAAATAAACACACATGTATTAATTGGCACTCATAGAAGTAGAAGAAAGAAGTAGGGATTAGAGGGTGCACTAGATAACGTAAATATTTAAAGCTATAGTTACTGACAGGGATTCGAACCTGTCACCTCCAAATGACGACAGCGCCTTACTGCAGGAACAAGTGTACTCCAACACATGACCAACTAGACACCCTGGGATGTGTCTTCATTAGCCAGGTCTATCATTCACAGGAGCCCACAACTATGGAATATGGACAGAATTCATATCTAACCATTGAAATAGCACCTTAGGGCTCAGAATTGTATATTAAACCAGCATAGGTCAAATAACAAACACACTAGACCGTAATGCTGTGTCCTGTATGTTAAAGAACATTTCACCAATGGGATAATGTTGGTAAACTTACAAACATAGAGGTAAAAAAGATTATTAATAACAGAAGTAGGATGTCTTGGCTTGAACATTCTGGCTCTTGTGGATGTTTCATTTCATTCTAGACCTTTCACAAATAAAATCAGAAAAGGATGCTATATTTCCCCCTGATCTAGCAGTAGTGGAGCTTCTGAGCTTAAATATTACAGAAATGTTCTTTGAATATCACAAACCAAGAAAGAGAAATATACTGACAGTCTACCAGATGTGGACACTGAAGAACACAGGCACGTAAACAGTACCATGTCTCAGAAACTGAAATATATTGGCCATATTAAATGTCAGTGGATTGAAGAAACAGTGATGGAAGGTAGGGTTCCTGGAAGAAGAGGCATTGGTGGACCAGCATGAAGATGGACACAGACATTGCAAACAAATTTGGCATGAGGATGCATGAGACTGACAAAGGCTCAAGAGATTCAATGGCAAGCAATGAGGAGAGAGACATTCAGCAAAGGACCTAATTTATAATGATTATGACCATTAATTTTTTATCTCTCTCATTCACACACACTCTCTATTTCTTTCTCACACATCCTCTCTCACTCTCACACACACTCTCTTTCAAAATATGGTCTGTATATGGCGGAGAGAGATATTCAACAAAAGACCTAATAAATAATGAGGATGACCATTAATTATACACACACACAAACTTTCAAAATATGATCTGTGATATAGCGGTCTGTTTTATCGACTGTCAACAATTACAAAATATAGCAGCTGCAAACTTACCGATCACCTCAATCAGGTTTACCAAAGCAACTCCATCCCTTATATCATGTTGGAGATCTTCTACTAAATGTGCCCCAAGTTTTTTCTTTAACTGCGAGTTCATCCATGCCACATATGCAGTCAGCTGTTTCTGAAACAACATAAAAGTCAGTTCAGTATCCTTCATTCCTTTAACTAGCTCAATAATTCCTTAACTGTAGACAATAGTCTGTTCAGAATCTTTAATTTCTCTAATTTATTTAATAAGTCTGTACTCGTAGACTACAGTCTGTTCACAATCTTTCATTTCTCTAATTCATTCAATAAGTCTGTACTCATAGACAACAGTCTGTTCAGAATCTATTTCTCTAATTCATTCAATAAGTCTGTACTCATAGACTACAGTCTGTTCACAATCTTTCATTTCTCTAATTCATTCAATAAGTCTGTACTCATAGACAACAGACTATTCAGAATCTATTTCTCTAATTCATTCAATAAGTCTGTACTCATAGACTACAATCTGTTCACAATCTTTCATTTCTCTAATTCATTCAATAAGTCTGTACTCATAGACTACAGTCTGTTCACAATCTTTCATTTCTCTAATTCATTCAATAAGTCGCTACTCATAGACAACAGTCTGTTCAGAATCTATTTCTCTAATTCATTCATTAAGTTTGTACTCATAGACAACAGTCTGTTCAGAATCTATTTCTCTAATTCATTCATTAAGTCTGTACTCATAGACAACAGTCTGTTCAGAATCTATTTCTCTAATTCATTCAATAAGTCTGTACTCATAGACTACAGTCTGTTCACAATCTTTCATTTCTCTAATTCATTCAATAAGTCTGTACTCATAGACAACAGTCTGTTCAGAATCTATTTCTCTAATTCATTCAATAAGTCTGTACTCATAGACTACAGTCTGTTCACAATCTTTCATTTCTCTAATTCATTCAATAAGTCTGTACTCATAGACAACAGACTATTCAGAATCTATTTCTCTAATTCATTCAATAAGTCTGTACTCATAGACTACAGTCTGTTCACAATCTTTCATTTCTCTATTTCATTCAATAAGTATGTACTCATAGACAACAGTCTGTTCAGAATCTATTTCTCTAATTCATTCAATAAGTCTGTACTCATAGACTACAGTCTGTTCACAATCTTTCATTTCTCTAATTCATTCAATGTCTGTACTCATAGACAACAGTCTGTTCAGAATCTATTTCTCTAATTCATTCATTAAGTCTGTACTCATAGACAACAGTCTTTTCAGAATCTATTACTCTAATTAATTAATTAAGTCTCCACTCGTAGACAACAGTCTGTTTACTACCTTTCACTTCCTCAATTCTTACCTCAGGGAAACCATGGCACCATTATAGTGCAGAGGCCAGCTCACATACATACTGGTCCAGTGGTTATGTGTTCAAGTATCTTTCAATGCAGGGATCCCTCCCCAAAACACTACCCCCTTCCCGACACACACCTCGAATTAAGATGTGATGTATCTTCTTCTTCTGCATTCATTCGGAGAGTTTCTTTTTCCGGACATGATTGCGTTGTGCCTGTTTACAGCAGAGCTGTGTTCTTGCGCCATTAGGCCGACACATCTGACTTTTGCGAGCATTTGTTGATGGGGTTAACCTTCCCAGGGTGAGATGTGAGGTATAAGGCAAAAGAAATGTAGGAAGACCTCAACACACATATAGAAGAGAGGTAGAGACAGAATTGAACAATATGGGGAGGATATGGACAGAGCTTGGGAGAGCTAAGGATAGGACTGCTTGAAATGAGTTGCTTGAAAGTGTCCCAATCAGAGGGATAAAGAGTGAAAGAAGAAGAACAGAACTAGTGTACCTCAATACATGACGATGGTAAAGTGTACTGGCTTATAAAACTAGCAGCCCAGGATCGAACCTTAGACAGAATTCTGTGTACTGACTGCATGTGGCCCTGGAGCCAACTCAGCCTCACAAAATATCAGTTATCCATTGGAGGGTGACCAGGAAAGGTCTGGAATGTCATACATGAGTAAAGGACCCATTTTCAGCCATGAAGTGTATTGACTACATGATGCCAGCCCCATTATTTTTAACCCAATTGATAATGTGGCAAACATGCTGGCCACCTTTACTAAAGGACCCCTTTTCATCCATGAAGTGTACTGACTAGATGATGCCAGCCCCATATTTTTAACCCAATTGATAATGTGGTAAACATGCTGGCCACCTTTACTTCCCAGGAAATGTCCTGAACTCATATTAGGCTGGGCTAACATGGGAACCCGTGTCTATTCCCTGCCTCAGAGAGGTTCAACCACATGACCACAGGGTCAGCAGGCAGACATATTGTCACTGCACTAGTCACTACCATGCCTTCCATGAAGACCTATTTGGCACTCTTCCGAATAACGGTCCTAAATTATTTAGTGTAAAAAAGCATCCCTTACAGGGCCTCACTAGGTGATATCATAAAAAAATATATTAAACACTACAAACTAAAATATAGAACCGAGAAGATGAAATTACGTACCAATAATATTTCAGTTATATGTGAAAATTGTGGCACAAAAGTTGTAAATACTGTCCGAAAGCATGTTCTTTGTGAAAAAATTGTACATATCGAAACGAGCATTGAATGTGTTGTCGATCACTTCCGGTTTGGTGTGATGTGGACTGCTAGACCGATCGATGGATGCAATAAATGTTTTTGGGCCCAGGGGGCCCTCACAGCCGTCGGATCGTATACCTATCAGTTATATGTGGAAATAGACATACACTCCGACGACAGTCAGGGCCCTCCGGACCCAGGAAACATTTATTGTATCCATCGATCGGTCTAGCAGTCCACGTCACATTGAACCGGAAGTGATCGACAACATCAACTAGTGAGGCCCTATAAGGGATGCTTTTTACACTAAATAATTTACGACCGTTATTCTGAAGAGTGCCGACCTATTTAGTTTAGTTAGTTAGTTGCATATTGTCAGGGTCTTAAACTTGGCTCACTAACCTAACACATGTGAGACAGTACAAGTACAACGTGATTTAACTTAAGACTCAAACGACACAACGTTCAATGGATTTATTTACAGATCATATACCAAACGATGATCACAACAAGATATACTTGACACTTCAATACATTTACACATACAATACAGCTTACAGTCTTTCTCTCAAGATGTCCAGACACTCGACGTTCATATACAGAAAACCACACAAAGCCTTTCTCCCCTCATACGTCTAGTCGAGTCGCCGTCCCAAAGCTGTCTGCCGCTAGATCGTAACTCGCCTCACACTTCAGGTGGTTTCACGAGGCAGGCGTGCGTCTTGCGTCATTCTGGCCTGACCGCTGGCCGTCTGGTCAGCCAGCAATCTCGCAGGCCTGTAACCACAAATCGCCTGGCGGCGTAACGAAGTTGCAGCATTCCTGCTGGGCTAAGTCGCCTGGCGGGCGTAACGATGTCCCTGCATCACTGCCTTGGCATCTAGGTAGTTCTAGACTCTGACACGCTCCCCCGGCAACTTCATGAAAGAAGTCATCTTTCATGTCTGCTATATGTACATACTGGGTTAATATTTTTAACCTTGTCAGAGTCAACCCTTTTTGTTGTTATATCATATACATGGAAATACACATTTGCCATAGAAACATATAAAAACAATGGAAGTTGTAATCAACGACATGTGGTGTTCAACCTTTAACACCTGTCAGGTTTCATCCTCTCGATGGCTAATTACTTCAATTGCATTAGTGACCCAGTCAGATCGGTAGCACCAGCTTCACGCATCTACCTCACAGCGTATAAAAAAAAACGTAATAATATGATTCTTGAAACAAAAACCATCTAGCTAGACTGAAATACGACCTTGTATAAGTCGTATAAAACGCTCAAACCCTGACCTCATTTGGCCAGGAGCTCTTGTGTTGGTCTGCAATGTCGGCAACTCTCTGCCATGCTCAGTAGATGTCTACCTGGAGTGTTGAAAGAATCTGGCAACAACACGGCTATTTATATACAACACATTAGAATATACATTTCAAATTATGGCCCTTTGTGTAATGCCGTTTTAAACAAATAAATGAAAGGGGAATAATTTCAAAGTTTATGACATACAATAATTTACAATAAATATTCTATTTCTTAGCGTCATCGCTTGACGTTTCTTCATACTAACGAGAAAAAGTCGGTAGTATGAATACATTGATCAAGATATGATTCTAAGATTACACTACATAAATATATAAACACACAATTCGTGTATTCAAATTTGTTGATTCCTAAAGATTTTAGAATCGTCATAGATTTTTAGACTTTTATTTGTCGTCTGCTACTTTTGCTCTAAATTACAAAATAATCCGGAAGTACACACTAACTCTAAAACAGCTGATGTCAAAGCTTGCAGAACACACTTGTTCCGGTCTGATGTAGTTACGGACAGTACAATGTTCTAAACTTTCCTATGGATGTTTCACTTGCTAAATCTTCTGGATTACGATTTACTGCCGTGGTGTAGTTGTCAATGTTAAAGTCACACGTTCACACACGTCTTTTAAAATATTCCTGGAATGTTCCAAACGCAGATGCCACTGTCACATTTGATAGTTCGCTTACGGTAAGTTACTGAGCGAATGTGGCACAGTTCTTGGTTGTAATATATACAATTAATAACGTTCGCATTCTACCACACACTACACAATTATACACGACAATCACTACATGAATTATTAAAATAAGAAACACTATATATAGTGGGAGTAATCCCTATCACAATGATATAGTAGACTTAACACAGCTCTTTGTGAATCGAAAAAAAAATTCACTGGTTGCTGGCTGTGTTACTCTGAGTGTATTTGCTCATACTGCACTCAGACATTGGAGCTTAATGGGTCGGTCGGACAACGTGACAAGAGATCGGCAATTGCGTTGGTTCTGCCTGGAATATGACGAACCTCGAAGCTGTAATCTTGCAATTTCAAAGACCAGCGTGCTACCATATGATTTGAAGGTACACCCGAAGTTATCCATCGTAACGGGCTGCTGTCAGATTCCACGATGAAATGGCGTCCTAGAAGAAATCTAGATAATTTTGTTATACCCACCACTAATGCTAGGGCTTCCAACTGCGGTATGGACCAAGCTCGTTCTCTTGGTTTTAATTTTCTGGATACGAAGTACACGGGATGGAGGATGTTATCGTACTCTTGCAACAAGACTGCCCCAATCGCCACAGAGCTAGCGTCTGTTCGCAATCTGAAAGGTAAATGGAGATTGGGCAATTTCAGGATGGGATTATGTGAGCTATTATCAGAAAAGCAAGCTAGTACTTTACGGAATGCAAAATTTAGGCATTCATTGTGTACAATTTTCTCTGGTTTATCTTTTGTTAGTAAATTAGTAAATACTTCGGTCAGTTCTGAAAAATCAGGAATGAACTGCCTGTAATAATTAATGAGTCCCAATAAACTTCTGACTTGTTTTTTAGTAGTCGGAAGTGATAGTTTTAGTATCTTGGACACAATATTATCATCTGTCGTGACAAAGCCATTGGATATTTTGTACCCCAAGAAGGATATTTCATGGTAGGCTATGTCTACTTTTGCAGGCTTCACTGTCAGTCCGTGCTGTCTAATACGTTGAAATGTCTGTTCTAACGTCTTAATGTGCTCTGTCATTGTCTCTGTGTGAACACAGATGTCGTCAATATAGCAAATTATATTAGGAATGTCTACAAGAAGCAGTCGTGTCATACGTACGAATGTGGCTGGGGCATTGACTAGCCCAAATGGAAGTTTGCACCATTCGTACAGTCCCCAAGGTGTGGCAAAAGCTGTCAGATGTCTGCTCTGTTCGTCTACTCCTATTTGCCAATATCCTTTAGTCATGTCAATCTTTGTAAAGTACCTAACATCTGTCAGTTCTGTCAGTAGGTCGTCAGAGTTAGCCATTGGCTCAAGATCTAAAAGAGTTATTTTGTTTAGCTTCCTATAGTCGACACACAGTCTTATGGTATTGTCCTTTTTACGTACAATGACCATAGGAGAAGAGATGTCAGATTGGGATCGTCTTATGATGTTATTTTTCTCTAAGTTGATGATTTCCTGATGTAGGTGTTCCTTGTAATGTAATGGAATGGTATATGGTCTGCATCTTATGGGTGTGTTTGATGTAAGTGTGATGTGATGCTGTACTAATTCTGTTTGTCCTGGGTTGTTGGAGAAGATGGTGTTGTACTGTTGTATTAGATGTTTGCAACTGTCTGTGTCTGCTTGAGTTAACTTTGGATTGATCTTGATCTCCTTCAAGCAGTTTGTCGTGTCTACTGCGGGTGTTGGAATCTCGTCACTAGCGTCGTCGTCTTCGTGATCTATGATCACTGTGCACGCTGTATCGTCTTGTTCGTTGTCTCTGTTGTGGTATGGTCTTAGCATATTTATGTGAAATATTTTGTGTTTGTCTTTTATAAGGATCTCATAGTCAACAGGTGAAATCTGTCGCGTTACTTTAAAAGGTCCCTGCCAAGAATCAGTCAGTAAATGTCTGTCACTAGGTAATAGAAGGAGAACGTCCTGTCCAGGTGTCAGCGTTATTGTCCTGTTACCTTTGTCAGCATACTGTCTATAAGTGGCACCAGATAATTTTAGTGCATTCTTTGCAATTTCACAAGATTTGATGATTCTTTCACGCAATGATGTAACATATACGTATGATGATATGGGTTTAAGTGTTGGAGTAGAATCAGTTAACATTTGGTGATAAATAGTTAATGGGCCACGTGGTTTGGCACCATAGATAAGTTCAAAAGGAGAGAAACCGGTACTAGAATGTGGTACCTTGCGATAAGCAAAAAGAATAGCTGGTAGATATATATCCCAGTTATTGGGGTGCTCTTGCGTTACTTTTGCAAGCATGTGCTTCAAATCGCCGTTAAACTTTTCTATGATTCCACTAGAGTGAGGATGGTACGGTGAATTGAAACATTGCTTCACTCCCAACATTTTAGTGAAAGCTTGGGTGGATGCGGCGATAAACTGAGTGCCCCTATCAGATTGGATAGTGTCTGGAAATCCTATCCGAGAAAAAATATGGAAGAAAACTTCCATTATGTCATTGGCAGTTATGTTCTTTAGCGGAATAGCTTCCGGCCAGCGGCTACATTGATCAATAAGAGTTAGAATATACTTATTCCCTCTAGTTGTTGTATGACTGAGAGGGCCCACTATGTCGACAGATAGTTTTTCAAAAGGTCGACTGGCTAAGTCTGTGACTTGTAACTTTGCCTGTGGGTGTTTACCTTTTTTTACCAGTTTCTGGCAGGTGTCACAACTTCTGCAATATTCTTTCACGTCATTGCAAAATTTGGGCCAATGAAACTGTGTCAACAATCTAGATCTGGTCTTAGCGTAAGCCATGTGCCCTGCAAGAGGTATGTCATGGGCAAGATGTAAGGCTTGCCTACGATAAACATTTGGCAAAACAGTTTGCTCTGTGGTATTGTCACCTCTGGTGTAATACCTGGTGAGTATATCATTTTTCACAGCAAAATGCCATTTTGCATTCTTAGTTACCTTTGGCTTTTGGCCGATCAGATTAAAATATTTTACCAATGAAGGGTCAGCCTTTTGAGCTGTTACAAACGTTTCCTTCATGGTGTTAGTAGGTAGTGATACTGGGTTAAGCATTTGTATAGCCTCAGTTTGATTACTTTCATCTTGCACTCTAGCAGTAGCTCTGGTTACTGCGTTCACACATTCAATGATATCAGATGGTGATGAAACAATGTTATCAATGATGTCATGAGATCTTAGTGCTACATTAGCTACCATACATTCAATAGGTAGTGTATCATTATCAATGATGACATTGGGTGGTGATGTTACACTATCATCAATGCACAAAGATGTTATGTTATGAGGTTTATCATTCACCTCTGGTAAATTCCCAATTATTACATCGCACACTGGGTTTGATAATGCAGCGCACTTTACTTTTCCAGTGAGGAAAGGTGTTTCAATATATGCCCATGCTAGTGGGTATTTCTCAATATTGCCTGAGAATGTTCTGCATGTTACGTGGCTGCCTGTATAGTCTGTAGGCATTATGAACGTTCTCTTCAGGCCAATAAGTGAGCTGCCCGTGTCGCGAAGGACTGTAGCCGGCTTGCCATTCACGTATCCGTGATGGATGTTTATGTTGCCTTTGGAATCTACTACCAAATTGGCTTCTTCATTGGCAATAGGGATGGCGTGCCCGCATGTTAAAATACCATCTTCATAAAAGGGTGTTACAAACAGTACATTTATTTGCGTTAAACATGTCAAAAGCCTGTGCTGAGTTCACAGGATGTTTCTCTGGTTGTTCTTCATCTGACGATGAACTGTCAAACAAGGCGGCATTTGCTTTGTTGGTCATTTGCCTACCTTTACAATCTCGGCGAAAATGCCCATGAGCCTTACAGAGGTAACATTTACGCAAATTTCTGAAGGATCTACGCTCTTTATCCTGTTTGTTTATCATGTTTAGTAGATAAGTATGATATCCTGGGTGCTTATCGCACATTTCACCTTGATGGTGAGAAAATTTACAGTAAACACAGTGATTATACTTCTCAGAAGTAGGCTTATGAGGTTTCTGCCTACTGTAGGGTTTCTCATAGTTAGCCGATGCTACGAAATTAATGTCAGTAGTTTCACTGGCGAAACAATGTTTGTTGGCTGTGTAATACGCCGTACCTCGTCTATCAATCTCATCTATACTAGTGCATTCATTCTCTTGCAAAAATTTGGAAAATTTTGGTGGAATGGATGAAATGATTTTGTCTCTAATTATTAGATCTTCTAATCTATCATAATTTTTGTCAATTTTAGCTGCTGAAGTCCATTTGGTGAATATATCTCGGACTAAGCAGAGGTAATTAGAGAACGTCTGAGTCGGTTTTGGACTCAACTTGCTGAATTGTTCTCTGTAACCTGCCTCATCTAACATAAAATGTGCCATAATCTTAGATTTCAGATAATGGTAGTCTTTTCTGAGGTCTTTGGGGATGGTTTCAATGACTTTAAGAGGCTCCCCTGATAAACTTCTCATATCAACAATATTCCATTCAGACAGTGGAATCTGGTAATGTTCCATTAAAGTTTCAAAATTTTGGGTAAAGGCTGCGATGCAGTCACCCGAGGTATAATTACGTACTATACCTTGATATTTCTTGTACAGATTTTCTTTTTCGAGTCTCTCAGACTTTTAAGACTCTTTGTTCATGGCAGTCTCAGTATCAAGTTGTTTCATCTTTAACTGTAACTCCAGTTCTTCTCTCTTACTCTGAGCTGCTATCTCTGCCTGCTTTAAAGTTGTTTCTTTTTCGATTTCGGCCTTTCTCAGTGCACTATCTAATTCAGCTTGCTTTGTCTTTGCAGCCAGTTCTACTTCTGATTGTTTTAAGGCTGTTTCTGCCTCTGCTTGCTTGGCAGCCCGTTCTGCTGCTCTTTCATCGCGTTCATGGTATTCAGCGTATTTCTTCTCACTCCACTTCATTAATTCATCACCTGTTAAATTCAACTTTAACCCCATATCAATGAAATCATTCAATGAAGACATGATGGGAAAATGTCAATGAAATATTCAACCACACAAAGCCTTTCTCCCCTCATACGTCTAGTCGAGTCGCCGTTCAATGTCAATGAAATATTCAGCCACACAAATATGTTATAAGTGGTTAGTACAATAAACAATTTACAATTTTTCTATTGACAAAGCGTGCCTAAATTTGCATCCTTAAAGTATATGAAAAGAAAAATATACTCAAGTGCCCTGGATGCGGTGAAGAATGGCTGGGAATTGGGCAAGGAACTGTAGAGTCGCTACCTCGAAACAGAAAATGACCTCTACGCGCACGGTTTCAGATGGTACGGAAAAAACCTGCTTTGTATTGGAGGAAATAAATTAGCGTCTATTTGTTGGTGTGTGCCTGCTTGTCACTAAGTATTGAGTAGGTTTGTATGGCGTTGAGTGTAATTGTAGGTCGTAAGTTTGTCCGTCAACAATCTTTTTTTTTTTCAGGACACAAGTCACTTTCTTTCCAAACACTTTTCGCGTTCTACAACTCAATTCACAAAGACAATCTACATATATCTCAACACTCTACAACATTGATGACACATCACTTACATCAAGATAACATTCAGTAAGGACATAGACATCAAGTTTACAAGATGGTGACAAGGTCACAATGGCGACAAGATCACAATGTCGACAAGGTCAAAACGTTGACAAGTTTCACAAATCACAAATGTTTTACACGTTTACAAGAACCAAACAATATGTATGCACTGTACGTTTACAAATGGTCTCCATGTTTAAACAATGTAGTAATATATCAAAATGAGCCTTCCACGATCACAGTTACATGTACTATAAAGTTTGACAAAAATTCTAAGTTCACAAACTATAGTTTTAAATCGTTTATCACATAAACACGTTCATTTCAAAGCCGGACGAGCCCCCACGTCCACACATGTCAGGGTCTTAAACTTGGCTCGCTAACCTAACACATGTGAGACAGTACAAGTACAACGTGATTTAACTTAAGACTCAAACGACACAACGTTCAATGGATTTATTTACAGATCATATACCAAACGATGATCACAACAAGATATACTTGACACTTCAATACATTTACACATACAATACAGCTTACAGTCTTTCTCTCAAGATGTCCAGACACTCGACGTTCATATACAGAAAACCACACAAAGCCTTTCTCCCCTCATACGTCTAGTCGAGTCGCCGTCCCAAAGCTGTCTGCCGCTAGATCGCAACTCGCCTCACACCTCAGGTGGTTTCACGAGGCAGGCGTGCGTCTTGTGTCGTTCTGGCCTGACCGCTGGCCGTCTGGTCAGCCAGCAATCTCGCAGGCCTGTAACCACAAATCGCCTGGCGGCGTAACGAAGTTGCAGCATTCCTGCTGGGCTAAGTCGCCTGGCGGGCGTAACGATGTCCCTGCATCACTGCCTTGCCATCTAGGTAGTTCTAGACTCTGACACATATCCTTTACAGGACTATGCAGTCAACCCTAACATTTTGTGGCTATTTGTGATTTCTTGGCAAGTTTATGGTCAGTAGTGTCAGGGTCTTAAACCTGGCTCGTTAACCTAACACATGTGAGACAGTACAAGTACAACGTGATTTGACTTGAGACTCAACGACACGAAGTTTCGATGGATTTATTTACAGATCACGATCTAGAGATGATCATTACAATACATAAGTTATAACAATACACTTACAGGCAACCCACAGCTTACAGTCTATCTCACAAGATGTACAAGCACTCGACTTTCGGGCCACAGAACTACACAAGCCTTTCTCTCATCATACGTCCAGTCGAGTCCGAGTCCCAGAGCTTTCACACACGGAGTTAAAATATCACTGGATATGTTCCAAATGCAGATACCATGGATAAATTGGACAAAAAATTTTTAAGTTCACAACTCTAGGTTTAAATGTTAATTACTTAAACCACGTTCATTTTAAAGCCGAACGAGCCCCCACGTCCACACATGTCAGGGTCTTAAACCTGGCTCGTTAACCTAACACATGTGAGACAGTACAAGTACAACGTGATTTGACTTGAGACTCAACGACACGAAGTTTCGATGGATTTATTTACAGATCACGATCTAGAGATGATCATTACAATACATAAGTTATAACAATACACTTACAGGCAACCCACAGCTTACAGTCTATCTCACAAGATGTACAAGCACTCGACTTTCGGGCCACAGAACTACACAAGCCTTTCTCTCATCATACGTCCAGTCGAGTCCGAGTCCCAGAGCTGTCTGGCTATTTCTCGCAACGCGCCTGCCCACCTGAAGTGGCTTCACGAGGCCTGCGTGCGTCCTTGCCTGACCGCTGGCTGTCTCATCAGCCAGCAACCTCGCAGGCAGGTAACTAATACTCGCCTGGTGGGCGTAACGATGTTACAGCATTCCCGCTAGGGACTATTCGCCTGGCGGGCGTAACGATGTCCCTGCATCTCTGCTGGCAATACTTTAGACTCTGACAGTAGTTGCCATTGCTTTCTGAAAAGCTGGCACCCATACCATTGTATAAAAACTAGTGCAAGGAAGTCTACTTCTAAATCACCTGTTACCCCTTCGCCAGAGCTTCGGCAAAGTCCTATTACAACCTTTAAAATGCCAGAATAAAGTAGAAACAATAAGGTTTTGAAAAATGTGTTGCATCTCCTGCACAGGACATTGCAGCAGACCCCAACATTTATTGGCTGTTTTTGATTTACTAGGCAAATGTTAGTTCAGTCGTTTACTATTACTTTCTGTATGGCCAACTCCCCACACCATCAAAATCAACATAAAATGGTCTGTTTCAAAATCTCCCGCAGCTAATTTTGAACCCTTACTGGTTAAAACCAAATATGTATAATAAAATGTACAATAAATGTAACTTCAAAGAGGGTACATATATTCAAAAGATGTAGGTTTTAAACTGGCAGAAACCAAACAAGGCAGCAGTTTTATGAGCTGAAATAACAACACCTTTTTTTCTCTATGCCCTTTCCTCCATGGCAAAACCCAAACAACAAATGCAGGGAGGAAAGCTGGCGTCTCGGTCAACAATCACAATTATCGAAGCTGTCTTGTAAAAAGACAACTTAGCTACTATCATATAAACATCTTTTGTTTTATAAACTAGATGAATAAAGCAAAAACCGATCCATAAGAGAATATTTATAGCATGTATTGAAGAGGATTGACAAATTTAGTCCTAAAAGCAGCTGTGCTTCTCTTCTTCTTTCATTGGCTTGAAATTTGTCTATAACTGCAATGTTGAGTGTTGTATGAATGTCACTGTCTGTTTTAATTCACTCAGAGGTCCATATAGTTTATCTTCCACTGTTGTCTCTCCAGGCCAAAAAGCTTGCCTATGTATGTCATATTTTGGGCAGTCTTGGAGTATGTGATCTGCTATTTGTGGTGCCAATTCACATGTGCATATGGCTGATTTGTCAATCTTGAATCTTGTATACAAGTGGTTATGTAATCTATTGTTTCATGTTCTGGTCTGTCCACAACGCGGTAGTCGGCAGCTGTGCTGAAGTCAGATCTGTTGAAAACAATCAAATCCTGCAGCTTTGCTGTACATGAATAAGGGTAAATCGGGTGAGTCGTGGCTGAGAGGTTATGGTGTGTGGCTCATGCTCAGAAGGTTCCAGGTTCGATCCCTGCCTAGGGCTAGACATGTTTCCAAGAATCAATGGTATCTGAAGATATCACATGTTCCTGTGATCTCTTGGGTAGTCTTCTCGGATAAGGCATAATGATCTCTTGGGTAGTGACATCAGATACCTAGTCTTCTCGGATTTACTGATTGATTGATTTAGGAATCGACATCACAGCATTCGGGGCATTCCCATAAGTGCTCCGTCCCCATCCTCAGTAGCCAGCGAAGAGTTCCAACACTAATAGTACCAGTAGCAGTAGTCTTCTCAGATAAGGCATAAAAACAGGACATCCTATGTTCAAGCTTTGCATGTTAAAAATCCCAAGGCATTTGGAAATAGCAAAGAGTAGGTTGTAAAGCCATTGCCCTGGCAAAATTGTTAGCAAAAAGTACAACGAACCACGGGTAGAAAGAGCCTTGGATGGAATCTATCTGAGGAAGTAAACCTGTCAGAAATGCATGCCCAAGTCGAACACACTGACCTCTGAGGTGCACAACAAAGTGCGATGCGCTTCTCTCGAAAGAGGTAAGAAGCATAAAAATTAAGTTAGTTGCATATTCTTTACAGGACGTCACAGTCAACTCCAGCATTTTTTTTTTGCTGTTTGTGATCTCTTGACAAGTTTACGTTCAGTAGTTTGCCACTGCTTTCTGAACGACCGGCACTCATACCATTTTATAAAAATCAAGCAACACAAGGTGGCCTGCTGCCAAATCGCCCGCAGCTGTGTGGAATGTGGTATGAGCTGCATCCATAACACCTTCACCATGGGCCGGTGAATAAGTATAACCAATGTGCTTTCCAGGAGTCAGAGGGTGACAAAGATGCCAGAAAACAGAAACATCCCAACAACAGACTACTTACTTTCCACTCAGTGAGCATCTGTGAATCCTCTGGCACCCATGCTGGTGATCTGGAGGCATAGTTGCTCCTAGCAGCATGCGAACCATTTGTGGGAAACATTGTCTCCTGTACTGGCAATGCCTTTAGGCTTATGTTACTTGTAAATGCGAAACTTCCTGCCACTTGACCAAACCACTATCATTCAATGTTTCATATCTGTCCAGTTGACCACTTGTAGACTACATGTTATGTTGATAGGTTTCTATGCTGTGCCTACAGAAAGTCAGTAAATATCGATGTTAATATGACACAAACAGGTGCCCTGGTGAACCAGTTAAGATGTTATGATGACAATGGCGTAAGCAGTCAGACAAAGATTCAATGCCAGCTATTGCTGTTTTCTATGGGAAGAAAAGACTGGTCGCCTGCTGTGCACTTAGGCAGCTATAAATGTGATGATCCTAGCACTTGACACACCCTTATCTGGTTTTGTTACGGGACTTGTTATATTTTTAATAAGACACAGAAAACCACCTGTTTCTCACCAAGGTTTTAGATATTTCATTGTCAACAGACTTCAACTCAGCACACAGAGATTGGCTGAGATAAGGTCTTGGCTGGTGATGTATTACCAGCCCTTATAAGGTGAAAGAGCAAAAGGTGTGGTATCAATATTGCAGTTATAGAAATATTTCAAGCAAACGAATGAAGGAGGTTTCTTCTGACCAGTATTGTACGGTCTGGCTTGATCAGGTCTCATAAAAATGGGTCGCAGGCGATGTTCAGAATGTTATGGTAACTGTCTAGACCAGTGTTTCCCAACCTTTTTTGTGCCATGCCCCACTTAAGCCTTCCTAAAATTCATATTGCCCCCCTCCCCCGCCCCACCACCCCCCCCCCCACCCCCTCAACATGTACATTATTTTTAATATTCAAAAATTGAAATGTTCACTAAAGAAACTTGAATGATAGGTTTTAGGAAGAAATCACTAGGTAATTATTGAGCAAACACAGTAAGTAAATTTTCAAAATATATAATTTTTTTTTTTTTTTTTTTTCCGCGTTCCATCCTGTTTCAGGATATTGCGGTCAACACCAGCATCTTTCAGCTGTATGTTGATTCCTAGGCTAGATTACGCTCATCAGCACGCCACGACTTTCTGAGCGACCGGCTCCATACTCTCATAAGTCACTTTTGCGATTCGAACCACTGCTAATTCTCGTCGCGTCACGTGACGAGAGTATTCGGGGTTAGCGGAGAAAGCTGCTAACCCCTCGGCCACGAAGCCGGTAAAATATATAATGGAGAACTGAAATTCAAGTACAAAATAATTTTAATGAAAGATTTTTCTATATTATTTTAATTATTAGTAATTATTTATTATTTAAATTTAGTGAGATCCTTGCGCTTGATGCTTGCTGAAAAGAGATCTTATGTCAGGTTCCAATTTAGTTAACTTCAGTCTCAAGTCTCCCCGTTTTGTTATATTCAGCTGATTTCTTCCATTTTCGAATTGCCCCCCTTAACAGTCAAATTGCCCCCCTGTGGGGCGTGGGCCCCACGTTGGGAAAAACTGGTCTAGACAGAAATGATGTAAAGTACTGTAAAGGAAAGGACATGGCCACCTCATCTCGTACTCATATGTTATAGCCTAGAATATGTGAAACCTTCACTGAAGACCTAATACTTCATAACCTAATAGCAGTATCTCCTGTGGGCGTACTGTTAAAGTCTTTTACTTTAAGTTTTACTTTACTTCTTTGCTTAACAGAAAAATGGATCACAAGTCACTGTCTATTAGATAATAATAATGGAATTAAAAAGAAAATAGATGAACTATACTATTAGTTTTTTATGAAAACATTTTACAACATCATATATAATATAGTATAGTCAAATAAACCATTGTTTTATATAAAAAAATGTTGACTGTCTACGTCTTAATTTCTCTAATCAATTTACGATTTTCATTTGTCTCCTGTAGTACTTGGTCATTGGTTTTTCTGTCTGTCCATGGTATTCTTTGCATTTTCCTCAGAAACCACATTTCTGCAGCCATCAGATGTTTTTCAGCTTGACTGCACATTGTCCGAGTTTCACATCCATACAAAAGAACAGGCTCTATGTATCCCCTCAACACTCTTTTTCTCGTTTCAATTGACATCTTTTTATTGGTCAGAATGTTTTTCATCTTGCTAAAGGCTACTTTCGTCATGGTGATTCTTGTTCTAATCTCTTCAAGGCATCTCCCATCAGATGTTATGACTGTTCCAAGATAATTGTACCGATTCACTTGTTGAAGAATATTCCCATTTACTTGTATATTACATTGTGGTACTTCGTTCTTCCTAGTGACGACCATAACCTGTGTCTTCTTACAATTTAATTCCAACCCCAGCTGCTCACTGTGTACAACAACCGCGTCTACTAATTGTTGTAGATCTTGTGCATTGTCTGCAATCAATACTGTATCATCTGCATATCTAATGTTATTGATGTTTCGTCCTCCAATGCTGATTCCATTTATATCTTCTACATTTCTGAAAATATTTTCACTGTATAGGGAAAAAAGATCTGGAGACATTACACATCCCTGCCTAACACCTATCTTAATAGGTTGATATTGTCCCACTTCATTATCAATCCTTATGGCAGCTTGTTGTTTCCAATATATGTTTTTTATATCTCCATACAAGTAAAATCTGATCTTTTTCTATTATGATTTTGCCATCTATAGTTTTTAGACAGCCTGTTGATGTACTTGTTCTTTTATTAGTAAGTTCCTGAATTCTTTTGGGAAGTGTCTATTCATACCCCGGCTATGAATAAATGATCCGTTTATTCATAGCGGAACTTTCCCGGCTGGTCATGTGATTTGCCAAGTCACGTGGCTTAACGTATGTGACGTCATCGGGACATGCAAGTGGTTATATTAAACATTTTTGTTGAGTCCAAATCGTATCCTCAGTAGCATAGTCAATAGTGGTAAGTGTCTCCGCCTGATACGGGGGAGCTCGAGGTTCGATTCCCTGCCAGACTCTATTTTTTTTAAAATTCTTCAGCAATTAATTGGGTGAAAGCAACTTTTTAATAAACAAATATTAGGAACTAAAGAAGTAAACAGGCACAGTGCAGAATGTGGCTTAGATATTAACATCCAAAAAACAAAAAAACTGTGATAATTAGCAATGAAAATGAAAGGTCATCAATGAACATCACAGTAAATGGGCAGATACTTGAACAAGTAACGTAGACAACGATACAAGTGGGAGGATAACAATAACATCAAGAGATGGACTAGCATCAGCCTGACAGAATGTACAGTCAGGGCGAGAGACAGACAGTGTTGGAGATCCATTGCAGCCAACCTTCATTGCGGAGACAGCACCTGATTGATTGATTGAATGTCTTTCAACACATCTTTCTCATATCTCTGTCTCTCACACTATCTTCGTTATCTATCTCTCTCCTCTCTCTTTTCAACCTGCTTCACATATACCAAGTTTTCCTGCACTTTATATGCGTAGCATTTCCTTGTTTATTTGTTAATTCATGAGGCCAGTCAGTCAAAAGCCTGGTGTTTAAATTGCCTATTCATGTCTCTCTGAGGCGACGTATATTCTTGTCTAAATAGTAGGAAATAGTAGGTCGGTAACATAAACAAAGATGGATGCCTGTAAACAATAAGTGTACAGAAATGCAAGTTAACAATTCTTTAACTCGCCTGGGAACACAGTTAATTTGATAGTAAAATATTGATTGGGGATACCAGTCTGGAAAATTATTCTTGATATTTAAACTGCAATACTTCAACTATGTATAAAGTATCCCTTTACTCATACTTCAATTATGTATAAAGTATCCGTTTATTCATACTTCAGCTATGTATAAACTCTCCCTTTATATAATAGTTAATACTAGCGTGATCCATCAGTACTGAAGCATACTTTAACCGGAAGCCATTTTTTCCGCACTTGCGCAGAAGGGTTTCGTCGTGTCGACACATCATTGACTATTAACATACCCTTTGTATATCTCAGTGGATATATTTAAATAACTCATGACAATAACGAATTACCATCTCCGCTTCCGGTAAAATGGCCGATCTAATCATTGTGCATATAGCCGGTGGTTAGATGTGAAATTGTCTTTGAGATAATTTCACTATTTGGCATACCATAAATAATTAATAATATTTTTAGTACAAATTATAGATATTCGTTAATTTTAGTTGCATTTTCGAATTGTGCATGCAAAGATACATAAATTTGGAAAGTTTCATTTAAATATATGGATGCTGTCTGGTAGAAAAAAATTCGTTTTGCGGACATGATAAATTTTTCTTTGTGATTGTAAATCTACATTGTCGGCACGCAATAAAATATTTTTTTAGTACAAATTATAGATATTCGTTAATTTTAGTTGCATTTTCGAATTGTGCATGCAAAGATACATAAATTTGGAAAGTTTCATTTAAATATATGGGTGCTGTCTGGTAGAAAAAAATTACTAAAGTTTTGCGGACATGATAAATTCCTCTTTATGATTGTAAATCCACATTGTCGGCACGCAATAAAAGCATTTTTTAGTACAAATTATAGATATTCGTTAATTTTAGTTGCATTTTCGAATTGTGCATGCAAAGATACATAAATTTGGAAAGTTTCATTTAAATATATGGGTGCTGTCTGGTAGAAAAAAATTACTAAAGTTTTGCGGACATGATAAATTCCTCTTTATGATTGTAAATCCACATTGTCGGCACGCAATAAAAATTTTTTTTTAGTACAAATTATAGATATTCGTTAATTTTAGTTGCATTTTCGAATTGTGCATGCAAAGATACATAAATTTGGAAAGTTTCATTTAAATATATGGGTGCTGTCTGGTAGAAAAAAATTAATGAATTAATAATTATTTTTGCGGACGTGATTAAATTCTCTTTGCGATTGGAAAAATAAATAAATCCTTTTAATAAAAATATATGTACTTTCTCATTATATAAAGATATCATCTCTTATTATTATATGAATGCATGTAATTATTAAATATTAATTTTACATAAATTTATTTAGAATTTGACTGACTATCATGGCAAGGACTGCTGATGATCTCAGATCCCATCTATCTGCGTTCGAAGGAGGATATCCTATAAGTACAGGATACATTGCCCGCCTGCTGGTTGTGGACAGTTGTTCTGTACCTGATGTGTTAGGAAAAGTCCAAACCATTGTGGCAACAAATTATCCAGGGAAAGACATATTTTTGCCGACATATTAAATCCCTCTTTGACTTTGCCTTTGGAAATCCAAAATGTCGGCATGCGTTTCACTTTTTAAAACGTGCAATTCTTCTTCTTCTTCTTCTTCTGCGTTCATCCGGAGTTTTTTTCGTATGTGATTGTGTTGTGCCCGTTTACAGCAGAGCTGCGTTCTTGCGCTGTTAGGCCGACACATCCGACTTCTGCGGGCATTTGTTGACCGGGTTAACCTTCCCGGAAACATGCAATTCGAACTACTACCTTGTGAGCCAATCTCTTTAATTAATGACAAATGTTTAAATGCTTGCATAAAGGAGAAATCTTTTTTTAGAAAAATATAATTTCTCATTATATAAAAACTGTCATTTACTGCCAATATAGTACCTTGCGGTGTATGGCAGAGGGGTCTTTGAGCCTGAGGAATAAAGTCCGCCTGGCTAGTGCAGTCGCCGCGAACTGTGCAGGTTAGGATTTTCTTTTTGCCCCCGACAGAAAAAAATCTGACACCTTACAGAGGGATCGAACCCGGGCCTCCCGAATGAGAGTCCGGCATTCTAGCCTCTCGGCCAGCCGCTCCTCCTCTTATTATATAAAGATATCTATTTTAGCATGAACTATCAGATTTTAAATTTGAGTATTTACTAATGGGACCACCACCGAAAGATAGGCCTTGAGAAACCGAATCTAATGGTACCAAGATGTTGCATGTATGTCAATTAGAAGCGAAGATATGCAACTTTGAGTGTCGTGATCGTAAACACAGAAATTAATTAATATAAGTACTAATTAGCGGCCATTTTAATATGCTAATTAGGTAACATTGCATACTATCTAAACAGGATATAACACATATCGTGCGTTGCACAATTCCGCAGAATACAAGATACAACTTACCAGGGTTTAAAGCTAATATAAAGAATGCTCGTGGTAATAATGAATATAACTACTAATTAGCGGCCATTTTTATATGCTAATTAGGTAACATTGCATACTATCTAAACAGGATATAACACATATCGTGCGTTGCACAATTCCGCAGAATACAAGATACAACTTACCAGGGTTTAAAGCTAATATAAAGAATGCTCGTGGTAATTAATGAATATAACTACTAATTAGCGGCCATTTTTATATGCTAATTAGGTAACATTGCATACTACCTAAACAGGATATAACACATATCGTGCGTTGCACAATTCCGCAGAATACAAGATACAACTTACCAGGGTTTAAAGCTAATATAAAGAATGCTCGTGGTAATTAATGAATATAACTACTAATTAGTGGCCATTTTTATATGCTAATTAGGTAACATTGCATACTATCTAAACAGGATATAACACATATCGTGCGTTGCACAATTCCGCAGAATACAAGATACAACTTACCAGGGTTTAAAGCTAATATAAAGAATGCTCGTGGTAATTAATGAATATAACTACTAATTAGTGGCCATTTTTATATGCTAATTATATAACGTTGCATTATATGTAAAAATAGATGACATGAGCAATTAGGCTTCGCTACACCGATCGCAATGATGTAGGGTTGCTAGGGTGTTCGTGTATGGTTGCTAGGGTGTTCATTTAAAAATAAACAAGCTACTAGTAAGAACATAAATTTTGATAAATTCTCTTATGACCTTGGTTTGACACGAAAAAAAGATGCCCGGAGGAGATCTTTTGTGTCAATTTCTGCGTTAATGACCACGACACTTAAAGTTGCATATCTTCGCTTCTAATTGACATACATGCATCATCTTGGTACCATTAGATTCGGTTTCTCAAGGCCTATCTTTTGGTGGTGGTCCCATTAGAAAATACTCAAATTTAAAAATCTGATGGTTCATGCTATTAATACCATTCATTAAATCTTCTCTTCACAGACTTTTACCCAAAACAAAAAAACTAAGGAGGACCCAAGAAATCGAATAAGAATAATATTATTATTAGGACTCACCTGAACTATTTAAAAACAAATACTCCCCTACTGAACTTTAAGTGTTCAGAGAATTCTCAGATTTGATTTGTTATTCAGCACAGAAGTCGGTACATGTTCAAGTTTGCGTCTCTTGAGATCTTCACTTAACCAAACTGGTTGGCAGTATAAATAAGTATGAGTAACAAATGATTCAGAGATTCCAATCACCGCGTGGTGACAATTATCCCAGTGTCTGAATCCTCGCAAATTGTGATACACTCAGTCACACACAGCAACGACCCGATCAAATCAATCAACGAATTCAAATTCACAACAACCACTTGCTGCTATATCGATTTAAACACTAAACTATCAAACTACAAATGTTTAGTTTTGCTTCTCTAGCGAGAGTGTATACAACCTGAACAAACAGAACTCTAGTTAAGCCAACAGAGATCACAGTAGAAGGGATTTGACCAAGAACAAGGTCTACAAGACGATATGTTTTCATCGTCTGGTCACCATCATGAATTTATTTCAGTGTTGGCTAAAAATACAAACAAGGGACGGGACATTCAACACATCAACTCTAGGAACGAAACTAAACATTACAAATGTTGATACTCATATTTTCATATCTTGGATGTGGGTTAGGTGCTGTGAAGATAAAACGATAAAATTAATCGGAAAAAGCAAATAAATGTAATTAAATTCATGTATTTACAATGTCATAATCATAAAAAGAAAATGCAGCTACGCAATCTGTTATTTACTAATTGATCATCATCATCAAGTACCCTGTCAGCTGGTGTAGGCGTTCGTGGCTCTCCACAGATCTCGGTCTTTGGTGTTCAGGATCAACTCTGCTGATGATATTCCTCCAGGCCACCGTCTCAATCCGTCCAGCATCATTTCTCTTGGTCTGCCTCTGTCTCTCTTCTCCTCGATTTTTCCAGTTGTCACGATGTTCTCCAATGGTCTCTCTTCTCATCACATGACCAAAGAAAGCTGTTTGTCTCTTTCTTATTGTTGTGTATAGTGTTTAGTTTCATTAGCCTCTTTCAGGCAATCGTTGTTAGTTACTCTGGCAGTCCAAGGAATTCGCAACATTCGTCTCAGGAACCACATTTCGGTTGCTTCTAAGTTCTTCCTAATTTGTTCATTTACATTCCAAGATTCACTGCGATACAGCAAAACTGGTTCTTTTCGTCGTTTCAGCACTCTCTATCTTACGTTCATTGATAGTGACTTATTGCATAAGATACTCTTCATGTTCTGAAATACGGCTTTTACCAGCCCTATTCTGCTCTTAATCCCTGTTGTACATCTTCCATCTGATGTTATAAATGCTCCTAGGTATTTAAAATTATACACCTGGTTAAGAATTTTCCCTTCTATTTATATGTCACATTTTGGTGTCACCATTTACTAGTTGATACCGAGACAAAACTGTAACAAGAAATATAATTCAAAGTAGTTACTGCGATGCAGGTACATATTTATGTCTTAAAATAATCAAAAACAGAAAACATGTTTCTTTAGATTTGTATAACCCCCAAAATGCGTACCTCAATGCACACACAAACAAGCACACACACGCGCGTGTTTGTCCGTGTGTTCTGTTAATGCGTGCACATGCGTGAAGTTATCAGCAAATATTTCAAGTGTATGGCCGCCTCGACAGCGAAGTTGATAGCGAACTGCGCTGGTAATGTCACGAGCACTGTCGGGGGCTAGGTTCAACGCCTAGGCTCGTCTCTTGCCAAAGTGAGAGAAAGATTAGCCGCCTATTCATCCTTGCTCCCTGTCACTTGTCGTCCCTGGAGGAAAGTGGACTCGACAAGCACACCTTTAATTTCCTTCTAATATTGGACCTATTGAATGACTTTTGTCTACACTCCTCCCTTCTGTCTTCCATACACTCTCTCTCTCTCTCTCTCTCTCTCTCTCTCTCTCTCTCTCTCTCTCTCTCTCTCTCTCTCTCTCTCTCTCTCTCTCGCTTTCTCTAACCTTCATAACATACCCTGACAACAGTTTCCTCCAACAATTAATAACATGTTTATTGTTGAAAAAAACTATGTCAGTTGTATGTATTGAATGTGTATATGTAGTTGATATTGTCTGCTAGTGTATGTGCAAGATCGGACTCTGTAAGTCATATGTGCCGTATACTTTCTCCTGCTTCCTACGGCCATGCAACAAGACGTCACACATATAATTAGAACGTTCTCACCCTGGATGCTCCGTTCAGCTTGAGTCTGGAGGTAAATCCGTTATTGAAAAAACTGTTCACCACTGTATCACCGTAAAGTAATGTGATCACTGTAAGTCTTATGCTTAGACTGAGTTTTCTTTGATTAATCGTTAATTAATTAATCCACCATGGAAAACACATAGTTAATGTCTAGCACTGTCTATTGGTCCTGCAAACGTTCTACACACGGTATTCCGTTCTTTTATGAACACCTTTTGTACGCATGGCAACTCTTCATGAATGATTCATTTGTGTCTTTATATTAATTTACAGTGTCATTATTTTCAATTCTGGATCATCCTGCCTTTTTATAATGACCGTTATTTCCAGTATTTTCTAAACTTTCTCTGCCCCCGTGAAGTGCCTGATTAAAGTGAAAGTTCTTTCCTTTATTATCAACACTGCTTTCTCTGTACAAGAGACGTACTGTTCTATCTTCTTTGATATGTCCGGGCGTGTATTGGAACCTGGGTAAAAAATATTAAATCAGGTGATTTAAGTCTGCTTCATATTACTGTTTATGTGAGTGTCTTTCTCCAGCCGTAATGAAAAGCTTCCGAAAGAATACTCTGACATAAAACAGCAGAATTCACTAAAGTCTAAACTATTCACTCATAGAAAGCAATGGTAACCCTAAGCACAAACACATATTTCCCTATGCTAACTATTACTCTAAGGTTAGTTTTACCTTATATATAGAATTTATGTAAATCCCAGAATTGAAATCTATCAGCACATAAGCACTCTATCCCATTGCAAGTGATGATATTTCTTTTCTATTACAGGACACATAAATCCAGCTTTCCGTCCAGTCTGGTAGCACACTAAATACCAAACCACTTTTCCACCAATTTATACCGAGTGTCCAATCCTTCGTTGACTTTTGATGTCACTACATCAACCATCGTATTTTGCCGTATCCTTCACATCAAAAGTCTGTGAAGTCACGTATGCGGTATTGGCGCCTCGTGTCGTGTCTCATTCGTCTCGTCCTCCGTTCATCCGCTAGTATCTCCAAGCGTCCGAACCCTTTGATCGCCGTCTCCGTTCGGGTTTCCACAACGCGATCTCCCCGTTTCCCGTGTCCGTCCGATAAGATCGTCAGGCAATGACCTCTGCGAACACCCGTCCCTGAATTATATACCTTTCGGTCACTGACCGGCACGTTGTCCTCGTTCCAGACAGAAAGCTCGATTGTTAACCCTCCTCATACCTTGTAATTAATCTTACTAGTTTATCAGGGAATCATTAACTCACAGTATCCCATGACACTCCCAGGAATGCAACATATGATGGTGCCATCACCAGATACACATAGCAGAGAACTAGTTAGTTAGTTAGTTAGTTAGTTAGTTAGTCGACAGATCATCCTCATTGCACATCGAACCATTCAGTACATAAGTGCTCGGATCTCCTCCTCAGCGAATCCCGCAGCGTGTAGCGCAGTGGTTCTCAACCGGTGGGGAATCCCCCCACCCCCATCCCCAGGGGGGGGGGGGATTTTACGGTTTCCGGGGAGGAATTAAGATTATTTCAAGATCACGTTAATACAAGAACCGATTACTTGATATTGTTTTTCCTTTCATACTGTACGGTTCTGTACGTCTCATCCTTCTAAAATTCATTTTATAAAGTAAGTAGACCCACAAATCACGTTTTATGTGGACGTCTAGACTTGTTTTAGAATGTGCTATTAAATTTAGCTTCCATCGTTATGTATACTGTGTAGGGGCGGGGGCAGGGTTTTTAGGTAGGAAATACGAAAGGGGGGAATGACGTTCTGAAAATATGGTGAAGGGGGGCACGGGCCAAAAAAAGGTTGAGAACCACTGGTGTAGCGGTTAACGACACCAGTTCTGTGTTGGTTTATCAATCTTTTTTGGCTTCCTGCGTAGTGTTCTTGTTTGGCCACACCTCTGTTAATTTGCTGTTCACGCAGTCTGACCATGGTTGCAGATTCACAGTCATCACTTGGTTCTCGCAAAAGTCTTACTTCTAGTAGAGCGTTCAGAAACTCAGCCTGGTCAATGACGCGTCCGCCCTCCACAGTAGCCACACCTGCGAGCTTGTCAGCCCGCTCATGTCCTTGTACTCCCCGCATGCCCTGGCACGAAGATGAAACTAATTTTTGCCAGCCGAGACTGCTCCAGAGACAGCAACCACTCTCTTCGGATCCACCCCATCTCTATGCTCTTGAGCATGCTCATTGAGTTGCTAATGAAATATGCCCTAGTGAATGTCTGTGTGACATTGAAGCAATCTGCTTCAGTACAAATTTATTACTATTTCCAGTGTATATTAGTTTTAATTTCTATGATGTCCAACAACGTCATTACTATCTGTATAATGGGATTGTCTTCTTCTTCGTTTTCCCGGATTTTTTTTCGGGCATAATTGCGTCGCGTCAGTTTACAGCATAGCTGATATTTGCGTCTTTCGCCCGACATATCCGACGTCAAAACAATGTTTTCCCGTAGTGAATTTGAATAACGAAGACACAAATAGATTTCACGATTTATGCCTGGCATAGTTCGCTGCATATCTTCAGGTACAAAAAACAGCACATTTCGCGTGATGTTTAATACACAAAATAGTCGCTTGTTAAAGTTGTAGAACCCATCATGATTAATATACATAGATCAGTTTTGTGCAAATAGAATGACATAATAGTCAGTTTAAAATTACCGTGGTAGACAATTGACATTATTGTGCGAACATGTGTATATTTCAGCTTGAAGGATTTATCTAGTTATTCTACTTTATGTTGTGTGAATTCTGCAGTATGTACCTGACGAGATGCAGCGAAACATGCCAGCAATAAATCTTGCAATCTATTGTTTGTGTTTTCGTTATTCAAATATCCGACTTCTTCTGGCATTTATTGACCGCATTAGCCTTCCCGGATGCTTTATAGAACGTTCCACGGTCTGAACGTATTAACGGCATCTTCGTCCTTATATCTACTTGTGACACGAACAGGACCGCCGATAACAGCCACATGCATGTGGGTCGGCCCTCAAGGGAAGGCAGGGGCAGACCATGGGTATTCCACGTCATCCATGGAGGCTTCCATAAGCACAGAGCCGATACAAGGCGCTCTAATGCTGGGCTCATGCAAGGAATCGCCACATTCTGCACACGTATGCTTAGCCCCGCCCCCCCCCCCCGTCTCCCCACACTTGACCCTCCCTCCTACCCCCTCCCCGTTTACCACAAGCTGCACCTGCGAAGACTAGGAGTTAAGAACTTGGACTTTTGTGAATCCCCTACAATGAGCTTTCCATTCAGACTTTCCATCTAATGAGTTTGTAGACAAGACATTTTCTACTTGTTTGAGGCGCTATTTCAAGTATTTCTACCTACATGCTTGAGGCATACAATTCGGCAGACAAGGGACCTTCGAGATCTTTCCTTCAATGATGAGAAACATGCATAAGGAAGGCGGTTTCCTCCGACAGCACCGATATTTCGTTTCGTACACCACTTGTGGTGGAACTACCCTATCCGAGACAGCTATCACATTAACTCCTGCTGTTTGAGTTAGCTGCTCTATCCTGTTGCACTCACTTCCTCTATCCTAGACAACTGTTACACCAACTCTCTCTATCCCAGCCGACTTTAACATTAACTCTCTTTATCACAGTCAGCTGTTACATTAACTCCGTCTATCCCAGTCAGTTGTTACATTAACTCAGTCTACTCCAATCAAGAGTTACATTAATTCGATCTAACCCAATTAACTGTTACATTAACTCCCTCTATCCCAGTCAAATGTAACATTTACTCCTTCTATACAAGTCAACTGTTACATTACATCCCTCTAGCCCAGTCAACTGTTACAGTAACTCCGTTATCCCAGTCAACTGTTACAATAACTTCTTCTACCCCAATCAACAGATTAATTAACTCCCTCTATCCCAGTAAGTTGTTACATTAACTGCCTCTATCCCAGTCAACTGTTACATTAACTCCGTTTATCCCAGTCAACTGTTACATTAACTCCGGCTATCACAGTCAACTATTACAATAACTCCGGTTATCCCAGTCAACTGTTACATTAACTCCATCTACCCCAGTCAACAGTTACATTAACTCCGGTTATCCCGGTCAACTGTTACAGTAACTCCGGTTATCCCAGTCAACTGTTACATTAACTCCCTCTACCCCAGTCAACTATTACATTAACTCCCTCTACCCCAGTCAACTGTTACATTAACTCCCTCTACCCCAGTCAACTGTTACATTAACTCCCTCTACCCCAGTCAACTGTTACATTAACTCCCACTATCACAGTCAACTGCTACATTAACTCCCACTATCACAGTCAACTCTTACATTAACTCCCTCTACCCCAGTCAACTGTTACATTAACTCCCTCTACCCCAGTCAACTGTTACATTAACTCCCACTACCCCAGTCAACTGTTACATTAACTCCCTCTACCCCAGTCTTCTGTTACATAAACTCCCTCTATCCCAGTCAACTGTTACATTAACTCCCTCTACCCCAGTCAACTGTTACATTAACTCCCTCTACCCCAGTCTTCTGTTACATAAACTCCCTCTATCCCTGTCAACTGTTACATTAACTCCCTCTATCCCTGTCAACTGTTACATTAACTCCCACTATCACAGTCAACTGTTACATTAACTCCCTCTACCCCAGTCAACTGTTACATTAACTCCATCTACCCCAGTCAACTGTTACATTAACTCCCTCTACCCGTCAACTGTTACATTAATTCCCTCTATCCCAGTCAACTGTTACATTAACTCCCTCTATCCCAGTCAGCTCATTCCATCCCATTAAACTGTTACATGAACTCATATCACAGTCAGCTGTTACATTAACTCCTAATAGACTCAGCAGGTACATGAACTCGTATCAGAGTCAGCTGTTACATTAACTCATATTTGAGTCAGCAATTACATTAACTCATATCAGAGTCAGCAGTTACATTAATTCATATCAGAGTCTGCAGTTGCATTAACTCCTATTAGAGTCGGCAGGTGCATTAACTCATATCAGAGTAAGATGTTACATTAACTCATTTCAGAGACAGTTGTTACATCAATTCTGTCTGTCAGAGTCAGTTATCATTTTAACTTCTATTCGAGTGAAGTGTTACATTAAGTCCTATAAGAGTTAGCTGTCGCATTAACTCATATCAGAGTCAGAGGTTACGTCACCTCCTTATCCCAGTCAGCTGTCACATTATCTCCCCTATCCCAGTCAGCTGTCACATTAACTCCTATCCCAGTCAGCTGTCACATTAACTCCTCCTATCCCTGTCAGCTGTCACATTAACTCCTACTATCCCAGTCAGCTGGCACATTACTTCCCCTATCCCAGTCAGCTGTCACATTATCTCCCCTATCCCAGTCAGCTGTCACATTAACTCCTCCTATCCCAGTCAGCTGGCACATTACTTCCCCTATCCCAGTCAGCTGTCACATTATCTCCCCTATCCCAGTCAGCTGTCACATTAACTCTCTCTATCCCAGTCAGCTGTCACATTAACTCTCTCTATCCCAGTCAGCTGTCACATTAACTCCTCCTATTCCAGATGAATTCAAGATGTCATTAATAATTTACACTTGACATCAACAGAGACGGGTCATCCACTTCATAATAAAGATATTTAAGACACTTATGGGGTGGGATGGGATGGTGTTCTGCACAAGACATGATGATGCACACTGGTAGAACAGTTTAAACACTGGTCTCGACCATTTTCACACAACAATGTCAAAAAAAGCCCAAGTTTGTTCCATCAATATTTTATTTTCAAATGTCAATAAATACTTCGTCGGTTTTACAACATTGAACGTACATGTAAGTAAATTTAAACAAAGTGTGTACATTTTTTTTTAATGTGTAAGCTAATTTAAACAAAATGTACGTTGACAAAAATTGTGTAAGCTAAATTAAATAATAATGGTGTACGCTAATTTAACAAAAAAAATTGTGTAAGCTAATTAAAATAAAAATGTTTCTAGCTAATTGACATAAACATTGTGTAAGCAAATTTCAACAAATATTACAGTAAGTCTCCGCGTTAAAAACAAACAAACAAACAAAAACAAAACAAAACAAAAACATAATATGAGCTA
The DNA here is from genome assembly GCA_963921405.1 of Cepaea hortensis. Taxonomy (NCBI): domain Eukaryota; kingdom Metazoa; phylum Mollusca; class Gastropoda; order Stylommatophora; family Helicidae; genus Cepaea; species Cepaea hortensis. Next base: position 111,182 of record CAWUFQ010000193.1, on the reverse strand, counting down.
GTGTGACTAACAATTTTATGAAGTGTTTTCAATAAATATCAGGAGGTACACGGTATCATATGGTAATCTTTAGAAAGTAATGACAAAGTTAATGTATAGTGGAAAACATCTGATGGAACAATAAAAATAAAAACGTAAAATCATCACTTAAAACAACCATTCACCTGGCTCGTAACATTTTAAGCATAGTTAAAGACTTGAACGGTTATGACAAAAGACTTTCTAAGCGCGGTGACAGAAAGAACAAGAAATATCACCGAGAATATATCGTTAGACAAAGCACACAACAAGAAAGAACTACGTGGGAAGCTATTTCAGAGATCAGGAAGGAGAGATCGAGAATGATATACGGAAAACATTGGACGCAATTCGCAATTCCGCATATTGCGTTCGAAACACGGCTGCGGGGCTATTTAGAAACAGACCGCCTTGCGCTGGTATGTATAGAACGTTATGAGTGCCGGTCGTTCAGAAAGCAATGGCAAATTACTGAATGTGAACTTGCCACGAATTCACAAAATGCTGGTGTTGACTACGATGTCCTGTAAAGGATATGCACCTAATTTTTTTAATACCAAAAATACGAGCAGAATATGTAAAGTAATTCAGGATAAAATATGCAACAAACCAAAATTTACCATGCATTTTGTTGTAGTATGCTCAAGTTGGAAAGCAGTAAACACTGAAGAGAATAGAATCACATAGAAGCATGAAAATACCAATAGAAACGACAGCATTGCTTGAGAATTTTGGAGTATATACAAATCACTGATATATATGACATGTGGGTGGACAACATCAAGAGATGGATTGGAAGAAGTCCGTAGAGTGAGTCGTGAAGACACAGGACAATGTGTTGCGGCTCAACACAGCCGTCCTTCGATACATAGAGGGCTCTTGATAATCTTGCTGATGGTGATAATCCTGATGAGATGGTGATGAAGATGCGGATGAGCATAATGGTGATGACATGGTGTTGTTTATAAAATTCTGTCCGAATGGATAAGAGAGCTTCCGGTGTGCTGATGCCAGGCTAGTGGGTTCAACCCCTACACTATTCAATTGGACTAAAATGTTGACTTCTCGTCGTTGACTTGGGAACGTACATTACAATTGCCTCAGAAGTTGGAATGGATTCACCTGATGGCGAGGGACACCGGTAATAGAGAAAGCGAATCCATCAGCAAAACTCTGTCCAATGTACTAGGAGTAGCACAGTTATGGACTACGCTTGAGTTCAAAGCAAGCGAACGCAAAAGATCTATTCATACAGATCTTACTGTAGATCTATTCATGCAGATCTTACTGTAGATCTATTCATGCAGATCTTACTGTAGATCTATTCATGCAGATCTTACTGTAGATCTATTCATGCAGATCTTACTGTAGATCTATTCATGCAGATCTTACTGTAGATCTATTCATACAGATATTACTGTAGATCTATTCATACAGATCTTACTGTAGATCTATTCATACAGATCTTACTGTAGATCTATTCATGCAGATCTTACTGTAGATCTATTCATGCAGATCTTACTGTAGATCTATTCATGCAGATCTTACTGTAGATCTATTCATGCAGATCTTACTGTAGATCTATTCATGCAGATCTTACTGTAGATCTATTCATACAGATCTTACTGTAGATCTATTCATACAGATCTTACTGTAGATCTATTCATGCAGATCTTACTGTAGATCTATTCATACAGATCTTACTGTAGATCTATTCATACAGATCTTACTGTAGATCTATTCATACAGATCTTACTGTAGATCTATTCATACAGATCTTACTGTAGATCTATTCATACAGATCTTACTGTAGATCTATTCATACAGATCTTACTGTAGATCTATTCATACAGATCTTACTGTAGATCTATTCATGCAGATCTTACTGTAGATCTATTCATACAGATCTTACTGTAGATCTATTCATGCAGATCTTACTGTAGATCTATTCATGCAGATCTTACTGTAGATCTATTCATGCAGATCTTACTGTAGATCTATTCATACAGATCTTACTGTAGATCTATTCATACAGATCTTACTGTAGATCTATTCATGCAGATCTTACTGTAGATCTATTCATGCAGATCTTACTGTAGATCTATTCATGCAGATCTTACTGTAGATCTATTCATACAGATCTTACTGTAGATCTATTCATGCAGATCTTACTGTAGATCTATTCATACAGATCTTACTGTAGATCTATTCATACAGATCTTACTGTAGATCTATTCATGCAGATCTTACTGTAGATCTATTCATGCAGATCTTACTGTAGATCTATTCATACAGATCTTACTGTAGATCTATTCATACAGATCTTACTGTAGATCTATTCATGCAGATCTTACTGTAGATCTATTCATACAGATCTTACTGTAGATCTATTCATACAGATCTTACTGTAGATCTATTCATACAGATCTTACTGTAGATCTATTCATACAGATCTTACTGTAGATCTATTCATACAGATCTTACTGTAGATCTATTCATGCAGATCTTACTGTAGATCTATTCATACAGATCTTACTGTAGATCTATTCATGCAGATCTTACTGTAGATCTATTCATGCAGATCTTACTGTAGATCTATTCATGCAGATCTTACTGTAGATCTATTCATGCAGATCTTACTGTAGATCTATTCATACAGATCTTACTGTAGATCTATTCATGCAGATCTTACTGTAGATCTATTCATACAGATCTTACTGTAGATCTATTCATACAGATCTTACTGTAGATCTATTCATACAGATCTTACTGTAGATCTATTCATACAGATCTTACTGTAGATCTATTCATACAGATCTTACTGTAGATCTATTCATACAGATCTTACTGTAGATCTATTCATACAGATCTTACTGTAGATCTATTCATACAGATCTTACTGTAGATCTATTCATGCAGATCTTACTGTAGATCTATTCATGCAGATCTTACTGTAGATCTATTCATGCAGGTCTTACTGTAGATCTATTCATACAGATCTTACTGTAGATCTATTCATACAGATCTTACTGTAGATCTATTCATACAGATCTTACTGTAGATCTATTCATGCAGATCTTACTGTAGATCTATTCATGCAGATCTTACTGTAGATCTATTCATGCAGATCTTACTGTAGATCTATTCATGCAGATCTTACTGTAGATCTATTCATACAGATCTTACTGTAGATCTATTCATACAGATCTTACTGTAGATCTATTCATGCAGATCTTACTGTAGATCTATTCATACAGATCTTACTGTAGATCTATTCATACAGATCTTACTGTAGATCTATTCATGCAGATCTTACTGTAGATCTATTCATGCAGATCTTACTGTAGATCTATTCATGCAGATCTTACTGTAGATCTATTCATACAGATCTTACTGTAGATCTATTCATGGTTGATATTGGATTTTGAAGCTAAGTTTTTTACGGGATGGAGCGGCCACTGCCATGACAACCCTCCTCAGTCGTCTCTTACGACATGCATAGTAGGTTACTATTTTTGGCTTCTCTTTTGCGCGTTGATGTAATGGAGAGCGTTAATTCATCAATATACATATAAAAAAATGCACATAAATATTCACATAAAATATATACACGACTAGAGTATATGCCTTGTCAGGACATCGAAGGACATAATATAGAACATGCAGATTATACATAATTGATTGCTGACAAATAACATGATCTACATAAGTTGGTGGATACGGTTGGGTTGTTTCGATAAAGTTAGTAACTACGGTTAGAAATGAGTTGTAAGAAAACAGAACTTAAGGTCACACTAAAGGAGAAAGATACAACATGGTAGCATCTGGAATAATTCTTAGAGTAATCGGTAGAACTTTCTTGGAACAGTCATACCATCTGAAGGAATATGCCTTATAGAGATTAGAAGAAGATTCGCTATGGAAATGGTAGCCTTTTACAATATCGAAATCATACTAGTTATAAGTTGTCAACTGCAGTGATAAAGAGCATTGATGTTTTATGTAAAACCTATATTGCGTGCATATGAAACATTGACAAAAAGAAGGCCAGCTCTGAAGATTCTAATGGCAGTGAAATAGTGGTTTCTGGGGAAATTGGAAAGAATATTACTTATGGACAGGAACATCAATGAGACAGTCCAAGAATTAAATGGAAAATAAATGTATTAGAGAAATCAGCCATAGGCCCTCGAGGTTTGTTGGGTACATAAGGAGAAACAACTTGGTGACACCTGACAAAATTAATGGAAAAAGAATCACGAGAAGACAGAGAGATAAATACCTGGATTGTTTACATGGAATAATCGGGACAACGACACAAAGATGGTCATGCAAGATGGAGACCCATGACCGCCAACACTTATTGCACACGATGAAGACGACAGCTGAACAATACACATGAGACATTGTACATCCTTAGGCGTAGGACAAAAATGCTCCTATTGAAACTGTGCAGAGTCGTCTGCCAAAATTTGAGTTTCTGCTGCTGGGTCTGTTTGTGGGCTAGGCTGTGTCACTCATGCAGCAGAGCTCTGAATACCTGCTACTGTCATTGGATATACTCGCTGATTGCACTCGAAAGGTACTTTCAACGTCTGCTTCAGGGTATATTCCAGTTGGCACTAGTGCTTCCATCTGGTCATCTGGGGTGTACCTGTATATAAGCAAGTTAATAACCCTCATTATATTATGTTAAAGTAGATAAGCAATGGCAAACTACAGAACGTAAAATTGTATAGTAAATCACATACGGTCAGTAGGGGTTGGGGGTGATTGCACGTCCTGCAAATGACACGCACTTTGTGTTTTTACAGACAAGATATAGAACATGTATTTCTAAAATGACCGCACGCGAGTCTTCGATGCAATAATGTATTTCTCCCCAGTTCCAGTAGATTTAGCAGCATATGCCCAAAAGGCAAGTGGCGTGGAATAATGACTGAAACATCGTGAGTGCATTACTTTCAAATATAGTGGACATGGCACTTGGGAAGCCAGAGTATGGTCTGACCACATCTAAACAGTAAGACAACACATTACACGATGTGCTGGGATTCATTGGCAAGTGCTGATTACACCCCATGTGACGTTTGAGACAAAGATCCAAAGTAATGTGCTAACATGGCTACAAAACAAATCTGGTTATGTCCGTTTCTGGCTAGAATTGAGGGATAATGTTGCAATCGACCATAACTATTTTAAAACTGATTGTGTCCCTTTCCTGACTAAAACTTGTTTGAGGCAGACTAAAGTTACTAAATGTAACTATTCAAACTGGTTGTGTCCCTTACCTGAAACAAAATTTGCATGCAAACATTATTTTAAAAACTAGCGGTGTCCTTTCCCTTACTAAACTTGAGACAAGAGATACAAGTTACATTCTAACAAAGCTATTCAAAATTGGTTGTATCTTTTCCCTGGTACTCATTTTTGTCTATACAGGAGGAAATTACACCTGATGAATTGGCAGTACACCCTAGAGATATCTTGATAACAGCAGCAAAAGATTTAATTCCGACCAAAGATAAGCCACGGATTACATCATACACGTTAGAATTATTAAAACAACAAAGGGAACTGAAACAGAATGGAGGAAAAACCGATTAGAGCAGGATGAAGTATAAATCAAAACGCCTTTGAATATAAATGTTATAGGCGGACTCTAAGCATATCGTGGGTACAGAAAAGAACAAATGCCTCCATACGACAGGAACTGGATATTGAAGAAGATTGGTTACTAAAGACGATAACACAAAGAAAATTGAATTATTTTGGTCACTTGAAACGAAAGTTTGGAGAGAACAATAACGGAGAGGTATATGCCCGGAAAGTGAAGAAGAGGAGGGCCAAAGAGAAGATGGGTGCAGGATGTGGCGGATGATCTCCAGAAGGGTGTATCGGACGCGGGACATCTTGCTTATGACCGAGAAGTTTTCCGGACGGTTGTTATGGGAGCGTAGTTCTGCAAGGGCCATGCTTCTGAATGAATGAATGAATGAATGAATGAATGAATGAAATGGACCAATTTTAGGCTCGGTCGATGTGGGTGCCAAGTTAGTTTTAAAAAAAAATCCCTGCATGGATGAAGATTCCAAGAGATGACTACCGGACTGGCAAGCAAGCTCACTAGCCACTGGGTTACATCAGCTCTCTAGTACAGCTATGACACCGGGTAATTAATATCTACTAAGGGAGAATGAGCACCAGTAAATTGGCATGTAGTGGCGTTTGTGTGTAGGGACAGTGCACACAGTTTCATAGTAGTGCATACCGGATTGAATCAGCAGTAGGCCATTTGGAAGCAAACAGCATTGCTTTGATTTTCACAATGGTATGAACCTCAGATGCTCAAAAAGCAATGGCAAACACATAAGCGTGGACGGTCATGTTTCGCTATCTCACACGATCACCAGAGTCATGGATCAGCTCCGTGTTCTTGTCTCAACCATACCACCTGGCAAAACCATTTAGTTATTTACTTCCCCTTGTTCTTTACCCCCTCAGTCTTGCCAGTTGTCAACAAGTTCTCTAGTTTATTTCTTACATCCATACAAAAGTACAGGAGCACTTTAATAATTTTTGGTCGTAGTAATTGACATGCTTCTATTGGTCAGTATGTTTTCCATCTTGCAAAAGGCTACCTTCGCCACAGCGATTCTTGTTCTAATCTCTCCAAACCACCTCCCATCAAATTTTATGACTGTTCTGTCCGGCTGTACCGGTTCACCTGTTTCAAAACATTCTCATTTACGCGTATATTACTATTGGCACCTTGCCGTCTTGACAGACGATAGTTTGTTACATTGTGTTTCAAAAATAGCACAAAGCCAGGGCTGAACTGTAGAGACCATGTGTTGCCCATGCCGCATGATCCCTCTCTCGGCCTGCCTTGTTTACTTCAGAGGAAAGGTAACACCAATACATCTGGAACAAGACAAGCTGCAGAAGCTGCAAAGCAATGCTTTAACTATCCGCCTGTCGGAGCTTCGATCCTAGACCAGTTGCCAACAAAGGCTTAGGATCTGGTCTGCCCTGTCACGACATTTAGTCTTTAGGTTGCATTTCCTCGCACCAGGATCAGGCGTGTACCCTCCCAGGTCACACCCCCTCCACCAAACTCCGTTGGCACAATGTATATTACAATGGTCTACAAAAGCACAAACAACCAAACAATGCTGGAGTTGATTTCGATGTCTGTGAATGTAGTGAAATTCATTCAATGAACAGTGGAATTGTTAATTTACACATTTTAAGGGATTCTGTAATGGTTAAATGAGAGGTAGCAAAAGCAATGGGGTCATCTTAAACAGATTTCAGCCAATGATTATGTATTAAAACAAAAGAGACCTTGAGGTGTTGTTTGATTGTATTAACATAAAAGAGAGGTGTTAATATTTGATGCGTTAGCCTAATGAGAAAGTGATATGTTAATATCTAACAGAGTTACATAACAAAAGTGTTAATATAAAATAAATAGTCAGGTGTTGACATGTGATTATGTTAACATAATTTGATTGTGTTAATTTAATTTCGTTAAAATAAGTGTTAATATTTGATTGTGTTTACATTACTTACATGTATGCTGCTGACTCTTGTTGTTGAAGCCATTCACTGATTGATGTAAGGTAAACGTACTGTTCATAAGTTACTGGCAGCCAGGGATGCCATTCATTTAGAAACCATGTCCAGAGTTCCTGAAAGCAAATCAGAATTGTCCAAGTCAAAGAACGTCTGCTTGTCATTAATTTTAATCCATTAAAAATAACATAAATCGGGCAAATAAAAGAGAATTAACACATCTATCCAACAAAAACTCAATATTAACTGATTGAGTGCCAAACACCAAAGTAGACTTGGACCAAACATAGCGGACAGTCAAATAAATAAGTACAGGGTGTTTGTAAAGTCTCTCTACACTTTGTATATAGAACCATTTTGAAAAAGAAAAAAAAAATTAAGTACATGACACCATTAACCAATGTGCTAAACAACTAACTAAATTAGTGACAATAGTCACTGCTATGGTCTAACGGTTTTGGAGAAGATGGGAAGTAGCAATGGAGTATTCATAGTAACTTATTCAACACACTTCTAACCGTGATGCGACGAAGAGATTGTTTATTATGAAATCTTAGAACAACCATCCGTGCGTATCGACCGCTATTTCGAAACACTTGTTCAATCTCTCTCTCCCCCCCCCCCCCCCCCAAAAAAAAAAAAAAAATTGCTCTATTCTGTTGGTATCACCATTTTGTTTCGAGTGCAAAGAATTTCTCCTGCAGACGACAGCCATTCGCTGCATATTGCTTCACGATGGACTGTGGAGCACATTTTTGGATGACGTCATGTACTTTATATTTTAAAATTATTCTACATACAAAGTGTAGTGAGACTTTACAAACACCCGGTATTATAATGCGAATTGCCGTCCACTGGTCATTGAAATTGCGAACGGTACAGCGAAACAAAACAAATAACACGATGACCCTAGTATGGCGATATAACGTCCTTCGGTCCAAATAGTAAATCACATTTGGCGATATATTATCCTTCAGTATTAAATCAGTTAATGAAGATTGATTATAAAGACAGTTAGGGAAATATGTTTTAAGCATGCCCCCCAAAAAAATATACGATGAGAGGGGTATCGGGGAAGTAGTGAAGAGGAAGAACATAACGTGATAGAAAGTTTACAGAAGACAGTTTTTATCTCCTCATAATGTGGCCAAAAATGATGGAGGAATATCATCAGCAGAGTTGATCCAGAACACCAAAGACCGAGATCTGCGGAGAGCCATGAACGCCTACGCCAGCCGGCACGGCACTTGATGATGATGATGCTTATTTCTGATCTTTGTGACTTAGCTTCCCTCAAAATGTCCAGATTGCTCATTTTCGCTGACCAATTAATTGTCAGCATTCTTGTTTCAAACCACATCTCCAAGGCTTCCATGGATCCCCCCCCCCCCCCCCCCCCCCCCCCCCCCGGCTGTTTACTAATTGTCCAGACTTCGCAGCCGTATGTTAAAATTGGTTCTATGTAACATACCAGAACTCTTTTCTAACTTTAAAGGAAATAACTTATTGCACATAATGTTCTTCATTTGACAGGATGCAGTTTTTACTTGTCATATTCTGTTCTTTATCTCAGTTATGCATCTTCCATCTGATGTTATCCAAATGAATAATATATGAATTTCTGCATTTGCCCCAAAGTAACGTAATTTACTGTAATTGCACATTTAGGCACGCACTGTTTGTTCAAGTCTGGAAATTGATTATAAAAGGGAAGTAGTGGCTGACAGGTTATGGCGACCGCCCCAGCGTCAGAAGGCACGAGGTATCGATGTCCGCATAAAGCTGGGGAATTTTTCCAAGAACCACTGGTATCTAACGATAACACACCACACCCTCACACCTGACTTCTTGGATAATGAGATCTGATACACTGCCTTCTGGGTTAAGGCCGAAAAACAGGAAGTACGAGGGTAAGTTAATAAGTAAGCCACAAATAGCTGTAGAAAAATAACTAAATATGATAATAACTTGAAACCAGTTAATTTTTATACATACAGTGTCCCTTTATTTCTCAACATAATTTCCACGAGCATTGATGCACTTACTCCATCGTTTTATCAGTCCTCCCAAACCGGCCGCATAGAACTGCGTGCTCTGTTTTCTAAACCACGTTTTCACTTCATATTTAACTTCGGCGTCATTCTCGAAATGTATCCCGCCAAGGTTGGTTTTCAGTGTTTATGCTGACAAACGTTTGTCCCGTAAAGCGTTGCATAGCTGGGTAGAAAAAGTTACGAAGGTGAGTCAATAAGTAAGTCACACAGTTCTGTGGGATGGCAGGTAAATGGAGACAAAGCACGCAGTTCTATGCAGCCGGTTTGGGAAGACTGATAAAACGATGGGATAAGTGCATTAATGTTGGTGGAAATTATTTTGAGAAATAAAGGTATGTATAAAAATAAGCTGGTTTCAAGTTGTTATCATATTTAGATATTTTTCTACAGCCATCTGTGGCTTGCTTATTAACTTACCCTCATACGTGTGCAAATTCCAGGGCTGTTGGAAATCGCAAAGGGTAGGCCAGGAGATCACGGACCTGACAAATTGTGAGGACAGAAAACCCACCCAGGGGTAGACAGTCATCTTGGATGGAATCTTGTCTAGAGTTATCGAACCTTAAAACAAATGAGTACCGAAGTCTGATATGTACACATACACATATGTATTCATGCACATATACACCCACACATATGTGTTTGTGTGTGTAAAGATATAAATAAATGACCCATTTAACACATATGGTACTAGACCCATATTTGTATACACCAATCGGCACTGTTGTGGTCACGTGGTTAATATCAGGCCAGCCGCCTTCACCACCCCAAGACATTTTCTAGCAGCTATTTTAGGCTGGGACCATCCGGCAGCCCAGGCCAAGCTTTACAATCAGACACGATGTGGATGCGAACCCACGACCAACAAACCGGTAGACAAGCGTCTAGCTACTGCGCTGCCTCGGCTCCCCTATATATATATAGTGAACACTTACTTAATGAACTATTACAGCAGTGGTTCTCAACCTTTTTTGGCCCATGCCCCCGTTTACCATATGTTCAGAACGTCATCCCCCCTTTCGAATTTCTTCCTTATAAATCCCTTCCCCCTTTTTACACAGTATGTATAAAAATGGAAGCTAAATTTAATAACACAAACTAGAACAAGTCTAGACATCTATATAAAACGTGATTTGCGGATCTACTTACATTTTAAACGAACTTCATTAGGGCGAGAAGTACAGAACCGTAAAACATAGAGGGAAAAACAATATAAAGTAACTGGTTCTTGTATTAATGCGATCTTGAAATAATCTTAATCCCCCCCCCCCCGGAAACCCTAAAATTTCCCTCTGGGGGTGGGGGATTCCTTACCGGTTGAGAACCACTGTATTACAATTTCAAATAACAATACAGCAACTCTATCATGACCTATACAATTTCAAACACAACACAGCAATTATATAATGAACTATTACAGTTTCAAACAAACACTTACCGATAAATGATGCTGTTGTACTGGTTGAGTGTCCACGTTTGTTGTGCCACATTCTGTGACAGTATCCAAGTAATTTAAACCCAATGACTCCATATACAGTAAATGGGTAATACAATAGCCAAACGGCCAGTCAAAAAATGTTTCTGGACTGAGACGTCCAAGTGATCTTATTCTTGGACCCCATGGGTCATTGTCTGTATCTGAAGCCATGTGATCAAGAGTGTCATCATATCCTTCGTCATCTGAGACTAGGGGTGAATGTCCACCGTTTTGTCCCCCATGTTGTCCACCGTGTTGTCCACCCTGTTGTCCGTCATGCCAACTCTCGATGTCCGTGTTGTTATGGTCAATGTGGTTATTCACTGAAGGTGGCCATGGTCTGAAAGGAATATGTTAGGTAACGTCAGTTGCATATACTTTACATGACGTCGCATATTGTTTTCATTGTGATGTCTTGGCAAGTTTACGTTCAGCAGTTTGCCATTGCTAGTTTAGTTTAGTTGTCTCTTGACTTTTATACTATCAGTTGTCGAAATACAGATAGTCTGTCAATGGTGTTCTTTTTGTTAGTTTAGTTTAGTAGATGGAACAACATCACGGCACACGGATGTCACCTATAAGTGCTCCGTTCTACTCCTAACCCAGTTTTATGTTGTCTAATGTGTCCACTAATATCTAATTCCATCTGCTTCTATAAGCGCCAACCTATACGTGTGAATTTGTGAGCTGTCTAAATACAATATAGTTTGTTGCACACAGAAAAGTATATGATAATTACGAGGCGACATTTATATTTCGAGGTTATGGGTTGAAATTCCATTATAGTAACTATAGCTTTCAATTGTTGTTTTCCAGTGTCTTCTAATCTCTACTTTCTTTTATGTCTATAGGCGACAATCAATACTTAAATATTTGCTCGCGATATTTATGAGCTTGTCGGTAGCGGAAAGTCGCGAGAATAAGTTCAGGCTTCACATTTAGCCAAGAATGTGGAGCGACTTTACGTGGTATGGTCTATAGAAAAACTGGGTTTCCTAAGTGGCTAACGTTCTAATGAATGGCCATGTCTCTTGGCAGATGTGAAGTTCCAGCACCTGTCTTGCACATGAATGGGGCAAGGAGAGCATTGCCACATAGTGCCCGTGAAGATGGTACTTTGCACCGGGAGGACGAGAGAAGCCTCCACACTGAACTGACTGCGACAGATGCCAGTCTTCTTTAGGGCTCAAACACTGGAATGTCAACACCGTGGACTGGAGAGCTGAACTAGCAGACTTCGGAGGGACTATACACAACCCAACCAATGTGCCAACCAACCAATCAGCCATCTAATCAGTCAACTGACCAATCTATTAACCAATCAACCAGTTAAGTGACCTGCCAATTAGCTAATCAATCAATTAAATGACCAACAAATCAGATCTAATCAGTCAACTGACCATTCTATCAACCAGTTAAGTTACCAACCAATCAGCTAGTCAATTAAATGACCAACCAATCAGCCATCTAATCAGTCAACTGACCAATCAATCAACCATCTAATAAGTCAACATATCAATAAACCATCCAATCAAACAATTAAATCCCCAACCAATCAACCACCCATCGAGTCAACTGGCCAACCAATCAGCCATCTAGTCAGTCAACTGACGAATCAATCAGTCAATCACTTAACTGGCCAACCAATCAACCAGTCAAATAGCCAACTGATCAATCAATCAGCAACATCCGTTTTATTCCACCCATGGATAGCCGTTTCAAGCTAGGACACAAAGTTGAAATTTGTACATTCATGTAGTGTCGATCGTTTATTTGTTTCTATTTTCTTTTCTATATATCGTGTTTTATTATCTATTTTTGTTTGTTTGTTCTGTGCTGACGAAGGCTTTGGCCGCAACGTCCATTGTTTTTTGTAGTCGTGCTTTGGTAAAACTTCAACCTACTTCTCGTTTTTCAGTGATTCAATCAATCAGCAAGCAAAGCAGTCAACTGATCAATCAATCAGCCAACTGATCACTCAATAATCCATCCAATCCGTCAACAGACATTCAATCAGTCATTTGACTAACCAATGGGCCATCTAATAAGTTAAGCGATCAATCAATCAGTTATCTGATCAACCAATCAACCAATCAAATAGTTAACTGGCGAACCAATCAGCCATACGACCGGTCAACTGACAAGCCAATCAGCTATCCAATTATTCAACTGACCAACCAGTCAGCCAGTCAACTGATCAACCAATCAGCCATACAAGCAGTCAACTGACCAACGAATCAATCAGTCAACAAGTCAACTGACCAACCAATCAGCCATCAAACCAATCAATAATCACGAAACTAACAACGTAACATCAAGAGCATAATTGAGGTCAACAGTACTAAACAAATAGAAATACAAGACTTACAGGAAAGGATGGTTCTCCAAAAATAGCTGCATTTTTGTCTCTGCAGGCTGCTGGTGGTGTGACTCGTCACTTTCTTGCATCTGAGTCTGAGTTCCGAGGGCTATTTCTTGATCTAAAACTGCATCGTGAAAATCCGAAGATGTGGGTCTATCCACGAGTGTTGGTTTTGAGCGTGTTCCGGTTAAAACTTCGGCATAACTTCTATTAACAGAAGTACACGTTTGGCCCATCGTTGAGTGTGCTTCATTATTAGCACATGGTTGTTTCTTGCTATCACTGCTTGTAGAATCAGGATTAGGTATCTGGCTTTGTCGCTGACATTCACTTGCGAGAGGGTTGGATTCTACTGGACCAACACAGCCCTGGCTGCTGATGCTCTTTGTATCAGACTGGGGCAGTTGAATTTCTTGCCGGCTATCATCTGCAGCAGGGTTCAGTTTTACTCTACGAGCACAGCGCTTGCTACTGGTGCTCTTTGATTCACTCTGAGATGGTTCTCTTAGCTGTTGACATTCATCTGCTCCAAGACTGCGTTTTACTCTACGAACACGGCGCTTGCTATTGGTGCTCTTTGAATCACTCTGAGATGGTTCTCTTAGCTGTTGACATTCATATGCTCCAAGTCTGCGTTTTACTCTCCCAGCACAGCGCTTGCTGATGCTCTTTGAATCAGCTTGAGACAGTTTTTGCAGTTTCCGGCATTCATCTGCAGCCGGGTTTGGTTTTACTGGATCAGCACAGCCCTTTGTTATGCCGCGCTTCGGCTTTGTGGGTGTGTCCTTTGGTTTCCCTCTTGGGAAGTCGTCATCATTTAACCGTTTGCCTGCGCTTGTCATGTTCTTGGAAACACTGAAGCTGGGATTGGAGCACTGGAGTTCCTTGCGACCATCCCGTGGGAGGCCAGTCTTTTTTGACATATTTGGAAGACGACCCGAACATTCTCCAATCTTCCCTTCTGTCAGTTGTGCGATTCCGTTTTCGGCCATTAGTTTGGAAACCAACCTGGAAAATATTTTACGGAAACAGTTGAATTTAAACAAAAGCCCCAAACAATATGTTGTAAGAATGATGTACGCCTGGCATATTTCATTGCATCTCATCATGTGTATACTGCGCAGTTATATATTATATGTAGTGAACTATACTTTGGCTGAATTATTCAAAAAGCCCCTGATATTGTTCATATGTGGAGCATTAATTATACAAATGGTAATTGCACATTTAAAATGAAATCTTCCTCTTGCATAACATTGACTGGAACAGTCTAATTGCTAGTGCCTAGATATATGTGTGCAAACATTTATTGTTCGTTGAATACAATTTACGAAACGGATTTACTGTGCAAACTTTTTGACTGCTCTAAACAGAGTGATGCCAATCTCTGAACTCGACGTTTTATGACAGATTAACTCTTTTCCACATATACTGGTATATCTTCCACCAATCAAAGATGCTTGGCACTCACATTGCAATTGATAAATACATTTTATCCTGTATTCGTTTCATTACATCGTCCGCTCTAAAGGGTAGCTGAAGAAACACTTAAAGGTTTGGGAACCGATAATTCTCTGGCCATTAAGTTAAGTTAAGTTAAGGCTTTGCTGTGCAAACTTTATAACTAACTTTATGCCGTGTTATGACTGATTAACTCTATGCGACTGACTTTACCGTGTTTTATGGGTGATTATCCCTTCTCCACCCACACTAGTATATGTTCGGTTACTCGATTGTAAATGTTTATTCCTTTCTATGTAACTTGCTTAGCAATCACTGAAACTTGGTGTACCGAAACAATATTTCTTTCAAAGATGTCATTACATTTCTTTTATGTACATGGTACCCACGAAAGGTCAACTGATGAACCACTTGAAGTGTGGGAACCGATGATCCTGTGTATGTAGGCTTGGGTGGATGGCAGTGGCGCTTGATGTCGTCTGGATATCCATTAGATTGAAGAGCCCGGCAATGGGTGCCCATTTTTATAAAAAGAGTGTCTTGGGAACAAATCTTTCTAGTTAGATTACACAAGGTCGACATCAGGCCACACTTACATTGGATAGGCGCAAAGCTATTGACATTCAGATATTGGCCCGTGGATATTACTTTTCAATAGTCGGTTCTTTGGATGGTGCCATCGTCTCGACGTCGGATGAGGTTACATACGAACGATTAAGTGATATTATATTTGTGAACAATAATGAAATGTTCTTGAGGACCTGTTAGTGGTGGAGTGGATCGTCTTTGCTTGTCGTCTGGTCTCTGTAATGAATATTATATCATCTACATAATGGACTTATTATTCGGGATTATTTGTTCTTCGAAGTGAGCCATAACGATGACCACTAGAGTGGGGTCTAGAGGACTTCCCATGGCCATCCCGTAAATTTGACGGTAAGAATTAAAAAAACCTGGAATTTTATATTAGACGAGGACAGCAGTAGCAGTTTCTAGAGTCTGAGTCGTTAACTTCAATTTCTTCTCGTTTATGCTTTCACAGATGATCTTCACTGCTTCTTCCAGAGAAACGTTAGTGAAAATAGTGGTTATCCATTGACGGAATGTAATTATATTTAAGGTCGATATTGTCCAATAGTTTGACCAGTTCAAATTAAATCTTTTAGTATAAAGGGTCGAATGACTGTAGCACTGGTTTAAGAGTTTCGGCAAGCCATATAGCCATCCTGTGTTGGGCAGAGTTGATTATAAATAAAATAGGTCTTCACGGTACCCAGTGCTTGAGTAAACTGCGGGGGAGAGGGGGGGGGGGGGGTTGTGAGCCCAGAGGGGGTCAGCTCCTTACTCTAGGAAACTGGGTGTCAGTCATAGTGTTGTATTGTACAACAATAAGGAATCCACGTATCTTATACAACACCTCACCATCTCCCCCAAACCACAGATGTAAGTGTAGTGGATCACGAAAGAGGGCGAACACATTTAGCTGACAAGAGTTAGTTGCATGTCCTTCACAGGACGTCGCAGTCAACCGCAACAAGTGTTCGTCGCTTGCGATTTACTACAAAACTCTAGTTTAGGAGTTTGTTTATTTATGAACTGCATACCATTATTTCTAATCCTGGACTCGGTACGTTGCCGCGCTACAGCGCCGGTTCGGTCACACATGTTTTGTGTCTTCATATCCTATTTACAGGACATCGATGCCAACACCAGCACTGCTGTTGTTGATGTCATGGCAAGTTTACGTTCAGTCGTTTGCCATTGCTTTCTGAACGGTCGCAGCTGTGTTTCGACAGCAGGTAAACGGAATTACGAACCACGCCCTTAATGCCTTTGCCAAGGAGACCAGCAGGTTACATATTGCGAATCAAAAATATATCGGCCGCTGGAAATCCACAGATTACAAAAAGCTTGACAGCGAGGGTGTGTAAGCGAAGTTAGTAGGAGGCTGCGCTGTTTATTTCGTGAGAGGGCCAGGGATAGGCGTCTGGGCTCGCCGTCACGCTAAGTGAGGGGAAGGCTGACAACCTGTTCCTGCCTGCTCTCCGACCTGCACAATGTAATAGCGCTATCACACCTTGGTTCCATGGCAGAAAACTGCTTCGGGACAAACATTTAAACACGGGACAAACATATAAACATGGGACAAACATTTAAACACGGGACAAACATATAAACACGGGACAAACATATAAACACGGGACAAACATATAAACAATCTAAATTGAAGTCTTGACTTGAGTACTTGTTGAATATCTGAATACGTGTGCATGTGAGTGTGTGTGTGTATGTGTGTGTGTGTGTGTGTGAGTCAGCGCATGTGTGTGTATGAGCTGATTGTATAAATGCGCGCGCGCGCGTGTGTGTGTGTGAATGTACGTGTGCATGTGAGTCTGGTTGCATATGCGTGTGTGCACATGCATGTATGTAAGTTTAGGAAATGATGTGTTAGGGTGTGTACTCTGGTACATGGGAGTAAATCTGTACAAGATTGTGTGTGTGTGTCGCTGTTCGTCTCCGTGTACATATATGCATGCAAGTGAGTTATTTGTAGTTTCTATGTGAGTGTGCGGACAAGCGTGCTGGTTTGTACGTGCGTGAACTGGGTGTACTTGTGTGTTTGTGGGTATGTATATCAGTGTTTATGACAGCTTTCGTTTACGTACTTGAATGTGTCTGTATGAATCTACGTGTGTGTGTGTGTGTACAAATGTGTGGGAGAGTACGAGATAGTCGTCAGTTTATCCTCAATGCGCGTCGAATCATTCAGCCCACAGTGTACAAATAAGTGTGAGTATGAGAGAGTATTTCAGTACACATTGTCTGCGCCTTAAGGTGTCTACAAGGGTCCTTTACATTTACCGAGGCTGCGTGACTATATGGAGACAGTTCGAACCCAGGCGGGCCTATACTTTTTAACGTTTATATTGTCTGGTGTGCTCAATGACCCTTCCCTTTAAGTGTCTGTCTATCATTTAATGGGAAAAGAGTGCCTGTCGATCATTTAGTGGGAAAAGAGTGCCTGTCGATCATTTAGTGGGAAAAGAGTGCCTGTCGATCATTTAGTGGGAAAAGAGTGCCTGTCGATCATTTAGTGGGAAAAGAGTGCCTGTCGATCATTTAGTGGGAAAAGAGTGCGTACCCCGGTGATCGTCTGACATGGCGAACCATCACTGCCTACGCTTATCGGAATGGCACAAGATGACGATGGCTCAATAAATTGGAATAATTTTACTCGAAAACTGATATAGCTGTGTATTTTATGATAGAAACATCTGTCACTAATGACTGTTTGAAAAGTGCCGTTACATATGCAAACCTCCAGATTACTGTTTAGATATGACATGTTGTCAATCTATCAAAAATAATGTTGACCATTCATTTCATCCGGTGGGGTTGAAAGCATGGAGCCGTGGGTTCTAAGATGGCTGATAAGGCCTATTTTGGCTCGAAATGTTCTTTGACAATGTGGACAAAGAATGCTTGACGTTCTAGGAGGAGGATTTCCTGCAGTGGTTTTTCTGTCCAGCCTTTTCTTCACAGCTCTTGCAGTCTTGGTTGCTTCACAAGTGACTGTACCCTTATGTAATTATGTACGCCACGAATTTAGGTCTTTGGCAGCAATCTCCCAGGAGTCATGATGAACTCCAAAAGCTTTCAGTGAGATTTTAAGAGTGTCTTTAAAGCGTTTCCCCTGACCGCTATGGGAGCGTTTACCACAATGCAACTCTCCGTAAACAATTCGTTTAGGGAGCCTGTGATCTGGTATGCAAGTTAAGTGACCAGGCCAGCGAATCTGATTATTCAATAGTAGAGTGTAGATACTGGGTATGGACGTCCTTTCTAGGACTTCAGTGTCTGGGATCTTGTCTTGCCATTTAATCTTCCATAGCTTCCTAAAGCTAAGTGGTTTAATTTCCTAGCGTGTCGCTGATAAACAGCCCGGGTTTCACAAGCATATAGCAGTGCGAGATATGACATAATGACGAAACTAACAACGTAACACCAAGAGCAGAATTGAGGTCAACAGTAATAAATAAACAGACATGCACAACTTACGTGGAATGATGGTTCTCCAAAACTAGCTGCATGTTTGTCTTTGCAGCCTTCTGGTGCTGTGACCTGCCACTTTGTTGCAGTTGAGTTCCGCTGGTCATTACTTGACCTGTTCGCCCTAAAACTGCATCACGGGAATCCGAAGGTATAGGTTGATGTGCTGGTTTTGATTCTGCGCCACCAGTGTTCTGTTTTAAAATGTCGGCATAGCTCCTTGTATGAGGCGTGCATGTTTGGCCGATCGCTAAATGTTCTTCCTGAGAAGCACATTGTTGTTTCTGGCTACTGATGCTATTGGAATCAGAATGAGGCACTTTTGTTAGTTGCCGGCAGTCATCTGCATCAGAGGTGAGTTTGACTGCACCAGCACAGCCCATTGATTTGTTGTCACTCCGCTTTGGGTTTGTTTTCTGTGGTTTCCCCTCTTGGGAAGTCGTCATTATTTAACTGTTTTACTGCGCGTGTCATGTTCTTCGAAACACCGAAGTTGGGATTGCAGCATTGAGGTCCCTTGCGTCCGTCCCGTGGGAGGAAATTCTTTCTGGACTTTCTGGGAAGACGACCTGAATATTCTCAAATTTTCCCTTCTGCCAAATGTGCGTTTCCTGTTTCTGTCACCATTTTGCAAAATACCTGGAAAATATGTTAATGAGACAGTTGAATGCGCTAATTATAACTACCAGGTTAGGTGGCACGGAGTCAGCTCCTAACTCTAGAAAACCGGATGTGAATCAATGTAGAATGTTACAACAGTAAGGAACACGGCGATTTCCAGTAAAGCGGTCCATAGTTGGGTAGACAAAGTTACGGGGGTGAGTCAATAAGTAAGTCACACAGTTCTGTGGGATGGCAGGTAAATGAAAACAGGGCACGCATATTTATGCAGTCGTTTTAGGAGAACTGATAAAACTATGGGATAAGTGCATCAATGTTGGTTGAAATTATGTTGAGAAATAAAGGGACAATGTATGTATAAAAATAAACTAGTTTCAAGTTATTTTTCTACAACCATTTGTGACTTACTTATTAACTTACCCTCGTAATTGCCTCTTGGTATTTAAAATGTTCCACTTGTTTAAGCATTGTGCCTTTTATTATCATTTCAAATTTTGGAGTCAGCTTCTTTTTTGTTGTTGACACATCATGAACATCACCATCACCATCAATCATCATCATCTAGCCTAAAATGGATACGATTAAATGTCTTGGGAAGTAGAGGCGGTCGGTGAGATACTAGCGACGTTACCTACAAGTGCTGATGATAGTTGATAGACACCCATGAGACAGGGAGGAATAGGACAAGCCACTAGATGATAGTTGATAGACATTCATGAGACAGGGAAGAATAGGACAAGCCACTAGATGATAGTTGATAGACACCCATGAGACAGGGAAGAATAGGACAAGCCACTAGATGATAGTTGATAGACATTCATGAGACAGGGAAGAATAGGACAAGCCACTAGATGATAGTTGATAGACACCCATGAGACAGGGAAGAATAGGAGGACAATCCACTAGATGATAATTGATAGACACTCATGAGAAAGGGAAGAATAGGAAGAAAAGTCACTAGATGATAGTTGATAGACACTCATGAGACAGGGAAGAATAGGAGGACAAGTCACTAGATGATAGTTGATAAACACGCATGAGACAGGGAGGAATAGGAGGACAAGCCACTAGATGATAGTTGATAGACACTCATGAGACAGGGAGGAATAGCAGGACAAGCCACTAGATGATAGTTGATAGACACTCATGAGACAGGGAAGAATAGGAGGACAAGCCACTAGATGATAGTTGATGGACAATCATGAGACAGGGAAGAATAGGAGGACAAGCCACTAGATGATAGTTGATAGACACTCATGAGACAGGGAGGAATAGGAAGAAAAGTCACTAGATGATAGTTGATAGACACTCATGAGACAGGGAAGAATAGGAGGACAAGCCACTAGATGATAGTTGATAGACACTCATGAGACAGGGAGGAATCGGAGGACAAGCCACTAGATAATAGTTGATAGACACTCATGAGACAGGGAGGAATCGGAGGACAAGCCACTAGATGATATTTGATAGACACTCATGAGAAAGGGAAGAATTGGAGGACAAGCCACAAGACGATAGTTGATGGACACTCATGAGAAAGTGAAGGACCAGATGACAAAACACTAGGTGATAGTTGATAGACACGCATTAGAAAAGGAAAACACAGAGGGCAAGCAACAAATTGACATATAATATTAATAACCATTCATGAAAAAGGGATGAACCAGAGACCAAACCACTAGATAATAGTTGATAGATACACACGAGAAAGGAAAGAATCGGACGACAAGCCACTAGATGATAGTTGATAGACATGTATTAGAAAAGTAAAGAATTGGAAGACAATCCATTATGATAGTTGATATAGGTTGAGTAACTAGACAGGTTGAGTAACTAGACAGGTTGAGTAACTAGACAGGTTGAGTAACTAGACAGGTTGAGTAACTAGACAGGTTGCGTAACTAGACAGGATGAATAACTAGACAGGTTGAGTAACTAGACGGGTTCAGCAACCAGACAGGTTCAGTAACTAGAGTTCTGAGCAAACTTAAATTAACACAGATACAATCATGCAATATAAGATTAATACAAACACAAGCACGCACATGTGTGTGTGTAACCAAACATTGGTCTAATGTTTAGTCTTCTTCACCCCACCTCCTTTTCCTCCAGCTAAACAAAATATAATACTACCACCACCATCATAATTATTATTACAAATAGAACTTATCTATTTATTGTGTTACTAATTTTGTTATGTTGCATATCCCTTACAGGATGTTGCAGTCAACGCCAGCTTTTTCAGCTACTGTTGATGTTCTAGGCAAGATTACACTCAGTAGTTTGCCATTTATTTCTGAGCGACCGGCTCACAATTCCCGTAAGTTACCGACGCGGTTACTCGTGTTAGTTTTATGCAAATATTACACCATCAAATTAGACCAGTTCTACTAGTACCCCAATCTGTTATACCACCACCACCACTACTAAAACAATACAACCAGTATTACTACTACTACTACTACTACTACTACTACTACTACTACTACTACTACTACTACTACTACTACTACTACTACTACTACTACTACTACTACTACTACTACCACTACTACCACGACTACTACTACTACTACCACTTTGTCATAGACACTCATGAGACAGGGAGGAGTAGGAGGACAAGCCACTATATGATAGTTGATAGACACTCATGAGACAGGGAGGAGTAGGAGGACAAGCCACTATATGATAGTTGATAGACACTCATGAGAGAGGGAGGAATCGGAGGACAAGCCACTAGATGATAGTTGATAGACACTCATGAGACAGGGAGGAGTAGGAGGACAAGCCACTATATGATAGTTGATAGACACTCATGAGAGAGGGAGGAGTAGGAGGACAAGCCACTATATGATAGTTGATAGACACTCATGAGAGAGGGAGGAATCGGAGGACAAGCCACTAGATGATAGTTGATAGACACTCATAAGAAAGTGAAGGACCAGATAACAAAACACTAGGTGATAGTTGATAGACACGCATTAGAAAAGGACAACGCAGAGGGCAAGCAACAAATTGATAGATAATAACCATTCATGAAAAGGGGAAGAACCAGAGACCAAACCAATAGATAATAGTTGATAGACACACACGAGAAAGGGAAGAATCGGACAACAAGCCACTAGATGATAGTTGATAGGTACTACTATGAGAAAGGGAAGAATCAGAAGAAAATCCACTAGATGATAGTTGATAGATATGTATTAGACAAGGAAAGAATCGGAAGACAATCCATCATGATAGTTGATATAGGTTGAGTAACTAGACAGGTTGCCGTCTTCGTGGCCGAGGGGTTAGCAGCTTTCTCCGCTAACCCCGAATACTCTCGTCACGTGACGCGACGAGAATTAGCAGTGGTTCGAATCGCAAAAGTGACTTATGAGAGTATGGAGCCGGTCGCTCAGAAAGTCGTGGCGTGCTGATGAGCGTAATCTAGCCTAGGAATCAACATACAGCTGAAAGATGCTGGTGTTGACCGCAATATCCTGAAACAGGATGGAAACGCGAAAAAAAAAAAAAAAAAACTAGACAGGTTGAGTAACTAGGCAGGTTCAGCAACCAGACAGGTTCAGTAACTAGAGTTCTGAGCAAACTTAACACAGATACAATCATGCAATATAAGATAATACAAACACAAGCACGCACATGTGTGTGTAACCAAACATTGGTCTAATGTTTAGTCATCTTCACTCCACCTCCTTTTCCTCCAGCTAAACAAATTATAATACTACCACAACCATCATAAATATTATTACCAATAGAACTTATCTATTTATTGTGTTACTAATAATTTTTTTTTGGTGGGGTGGGGGGTGGGGTGGGGGTTGCATATCCATTACAGGACGTTGCAGTCAACGCCAGCTTTTTCAGCAACTGTTGATGTACTAGACAAGATTACACTCAGTAGTTTGCCATTGCTTTCTGAGCGACCGGCTCACATATTCCGTAACCGTAAGTTACCGACGCGGTTAATAATGTTAGTTTTACAAATATTACACCATCAAATTAGGCCAGTTCCACTAGTACCCCAATCTGCTATACCACCACCACCACCACCACTACTACTACTACTAATATTACTACTACTACTACTACTACTACTACTACTACTACTGCTACTACTACTACTACTACTATTAACATAATCACCACCACTACTACAATAACAACCACCACCACTACTACTATTGCAACCACCACCAGTACTACTACAACCACAACTATCACTATTACCAATTTTTTCCCCCCTCATATCCTTTTTTACAGGACATTACTGTCAACACCAGCATTTTCCAGCTGCTGTTATGTCTTGGCAAGTTTTACGTTCAGTAGTTTTCTATTGCTTTCTGAACGTACCTCCGTAAGTAACCAGATCGACGCGATCCGCTGCCGAATCTCGCGTAGCTGTGTTTCGTACTTGAGTATACGGGATTACGAGCAACGTCCTTAATACATTCGCCAAGAAGACCGGACTACTATTAATATAATCACTACTACAACCACCATCATTATCACAGGTATAAGGACTACTAATACCACCACCAATACCACATCACACCACCGCCACTTCTACCATGCTAATGCCCCTGCTGCTACAACAACAACTACTACTACTACTACTACTACTACTACTACTACTACTACTACTACTACTACTACTACTACTACTACTACTACTACTACTACTACTACTGTTACTAATACAACTTCTTGATCTCATTCAGTAATGTTTGATTAAATTCCATTTTGTAATAGTTTTGTCTTTCTTCTGCCGTGATAATAACCACATTTCGAAATCTTCTATTTTCCCCCTCACACAGTTTGTTCATTGTCCACGTTTCTGTATCTTTATAGTCCATGTGTGGCGTTGGTGATCATGTCTGTCCTCAGCCCTCTGTCTTGCGTGCTCCCTGCCAGTCTCCGTGGCGGAGTGGTCAACCCGTCTGACTCGGGCTTCGAAGGTTGTGGGTTCGATTCTTTGTCGCTTTTTTCAGTTTTTTTAGCGTCTGTCAATTCTGAAACTATGTATGTTCCATCATGCCATATATCCAACATCTCTTGTGTCCACCTGTCTCTCTTCCCCTCCAACATTTTCGCTGTGACGACGAAATACTTCAGCCTTTTCCTTGTCATGACATGACTAAAGTACATAAACTTTCTACTTCTGATGTGAGTCACCAGTTCTCTTTGCAAGTTAATTTCTGTCAGAATATCTTCGTATCTCTATCCTCGGTGGTGTTATCATTCTTCTCTAAAACCACATCTCCGTAGCCTCCACATAATTCCTCACTTTGCTAATTGTCCACGATTTTCTTCCATGCATTAGGATTGGCTCAATATAGATCTTAATAACTCTCTTATTCACCTCAGTTGACGAAGATCAGTTACAGAGAACATTCATCTTGTGAAATGATCAGACATGCTACCTTTGTTTGAGCTCTCCTCCGTTTACTTCCGTAATAAATCTTTCATCTGCTGTTATGAACGTACCCAAATGCATAAATACGTTGACTTATTTCAGATTGATTCCATTCACTTTAATATTGCCCTGGGGTATAGACACACCCGGCGCCGTGGTGAAGGAGTTTTCAACGCAAACACAATCCCACATACCGCGTTCGAAACACAGCTACTGGAGATTTGGAAGCAGACCGTGTTGCGTTAGTTTCTTACAATGGTATGAGTGCCGGTCGTTCAGAAAGCAATGGCAAACTACTGAACGTAAACTTGCCAAGAAATCAACCCTGGAGTTAACTGTTACGTCCTGTAAAGGATACACAACAACCTGACAATACAATTTTCTTTGTAATAACCATTAGTTCTTCTTTTCTCTTATTCCTCTGTGTTGACTTTGTCGCAATTATATCTATCATTTCCTGCAACTGCTTTTCATTTGGCTTTCAGTTGGGCTAACATGTTAACTTCTAGTCCTTTACTTGGGACGTAAATTACAAGTACCATAAAAATCGGAGTGTCGTCTGATGGCGAGGGACACTAGTAATAGGGAAAGCCAATCCATACTCAATAATCTGTCTAGTGTATTAAAAGTAGTATGGACAACGTGCGTGTATGGACAACGCTTGTTTAAAGCGACCAAACGAAAAATAAAAATGTCGCAGTACAAATTGAACAGATATGGTGATTGTACACAATCCTATCTAATACCTTGTTTAACGTGTTGTAAAGTTCCAAATTCTACTTACTACTCTATTATTTTCCTTTTACATGGTTTGTTATTTGTCCATTTTTCTGTAGAACATTAATTATATAGATTAATTTAACACTTCACTTAATGTTCAGATTTAACTGTAACTCTAACAATCAGGAGCCGTTTTATATTAGTGATAACTGTTTTAGTCATTCTTAATTATAAATTAACTGTGTAATGTAAGAAAAAGAAAAAGAAAAGAGAAAATAAACCAAAGACATGTTAGTCAGCTTAAAATTACCGTGGTAGGCAATCGACATTACTGTGCGAAATTGTGTATATTTTAACTTGAAGGATTTATCTAGTTAATTCACGTAAGTTGTGTGAGTTCTGCATTATGTACCTGACGAGATGCAGCGAAATATGCCAGGCAATAAATCGTGCAATCTATTGTTTGTGTCTTCGTTATTCACAAAGACACAATTTTATATTTAACAAAAAGAAAAAAATAATTAGTACTTACGGTTCAATCCAGTAGGTTTTGATACACACAAAGTTGAAATCCTTTAGAAATGTTAACACAAAATGTTATTTATCACACAGTGAACGAAGCGCGAAAGAAATAAAATCACCACCTTTCGAGACGAACTGCAACAAATGCATTGAATTGTAAGTCAACCGCCGAGCTGGTAAACGAGGGCCTAAATTTTGTGTGACTCCTCCCATTTGATGGGAGCGCCCAGTCATGTGACTTATCACATGGAAGCCCCGCGTGGCGTTGACAAATGGGGACAAAGCCCGCGTCGAAGAGGCGGGGAAGGTCAAGGTGTTAATGATTTGTACTTTTCGTTCGCTCGCTTTGAACTCGAACGTATTCCACACGGGACTGATTTTTGTGTGTGGGCTAACATTCCCAATTACCAGTATCCCTCGTCATCACGCGAACCCACGCAGACTTCTGAGGTACTTGTAATTTACGTCCCTAAATCAAGGACGAGAAGTCAACATTTTAGTTCAACTGACAGGTGCAGGGGTTGAACCCGCTACGTCGCCATCAGTACACCAGCAGTTTAAGAGCGAGTTTTCTTATCCACTCGGTCATGCTGATCACCGCTGTTAACTCTTGTCCAACATGTTGACTTGTAAAAATTACAAAGTCATCAGATTCAAGGAACATTCTGGAGACACAATCAACGACCGACACAGCACATGCCTACACTTTACCGTCTACTCTCCTTTCGGTCCATCTCAGACTTTCTCGTTTTCATTGAGTATGAGCAAAAGTAATATGACAGCTCGACGGATGTAAATACACATAAACTGAATGCTGACACTTCGTGTTTACTCTTGACACATGTAATGTGGCTATGGACCACTAAGTAAGAGCAGTGGGTTTATACAAGAGACAACATTGTAGAAATAAGACACGTTTCAAACCAGCGAACAAAGAAGTAAATTATTACCTTCACCATCAAAACTATCACGACAATCAAATCAACATAATCTGTGACGATTCATTCATTCATTCATTCATTCATTCATTCATTCATTCATTCAGTAGCATGTCTTTTGCAGAACCTCGCTCCGATAACAACCCTCCGGAAAACTTCTCGATCACAAGCAAGATATCCCGCATCCGATACATCCATCTGGAGATCATCCCCCACATCCTGCACCCATCTTCTCTTTCGCCTTCCTCTTCCTCTCTTCCCAGCCATATACCCCTCCATTATTGTTCTCTCCCAACTTTCATGACGTTTCAAGTGACAAAAATTATGGTTTCTTTGCTTTATCGTCTTTAATAGCCAACTCTCTTCAGTATTCAGCTCGTGAAGTTTGGATGCATTTGTTCTTTTCTTTACCCAAGATATTCTTAGAACCCGTCTATAGCATTTATATTCAAAAGCATTTATGCGCTGTTCAGCTTGTTTAGTAAGTGTCCAGGTCCCACAGGCATATATTACAATGGGAAAGATGCATGCTCTTAGGAATATAATCTTTGTAGTCCTGTCTGTCCCACTCCATAATTTATTAAGTTGTGTTAGTCTCTGACGAGCAATTGATAGTCGTCGTTTAATTTCTTTCATTGTGTCACCATTGTTGGTAATCAATGACCCAAGATATTCGAAATTTTTCACCACCTCCAATCTTTCCTCATTAATGTATATTTCTTTCTCCGTAGTAGTTCTCTGACGATGCTGATATCATATTAACATAATCATCATCATTACCGTAAACATTTATACAACCAGCACTTTTTAACATTACTATAATTCAACCATCATTACATTAAATATTTATATCACTACCGTGTTTCACGATTACTATGACTCAAACGTTAATCATTTATATCACGGGTAGAGATGCCAGGGACCGCACAAAATCGGACGTGTTCATTGAGCTGGTTGACAGCCTATGCGTCAATAAGGATTAAAGAAAGGATGTGGGCCGCTGGTGTGGGCCGTTGGTTTTGGGCCGCTGGTGTGGGCCGCTGATGTAGGCCGTTGGTTTGGGCCGCTGATGTAGGCCGTTGGTTTGGGCCGCTTGTGTGAGTCGCTGATGTTGGCAGTTGTGGGCCACTGAGGTCACAAGATGAAAAGCAGATGTCACATTGGCAGAGACTGGATCCCCTCTACGTGATGCGGCCCATCTACTGGTTGGGTGGTCAGTTTGGTTGACGTTCCAAGGGCTCTACAGGTGTGAGGTTCGAGTGTCAGTCCTGCATATCTCGTTGGCTTCTGTGCATGGAGAGGGACAGGAGAACTCTGCAGCACAGTCACCGAGTAGATGGTACTAATGTCCACGGTCAGAAGGAAAGGCTCTGGCCCTTGCTCACGGTCTGGACGTCCACTCACCGGAATTGAGCGTTAAACTTAGTCTCTGAGAGGGTTAAAGTGGACAAAGTCGACGTGGCCGAATGGTTTAAAGTGCTGGCGCTGAAACTATCTCTGGTGGGTTCGTTCCACTTGCCGGTCAGGGGGACTTCAATGCTGACTTGAGAGAGAGAGAGAGAGGGGGGGGGGGGAGACGGAGAGAGAGGGTGGGAGAGAGAGGGTGGGAGAGAGAGAGGGTGAGAGAGGGTGGGAGAGAGAGAGAGTGGGAGAGAGAGGGGGTGGGAGAGAGAGGGGGTGAGAAAGAGAGGGGTGGGAGAGAGAGGGGGTGGGAGAGAGAGGGGGTGGGTGAGAGAGGAGCGGGAGAAAGAGAGGGACGGGAGAGTGGGGCTGGGAGAGAGAGGAGAGGGGGCGAGACAGAGAGAGGTGGCGGGAGAGATAGAGAGAGGGGTCAGGAGAGATATAGAGAGAGAAGGGTAGAGAGAGGGGGACAGGAGAGACATAGAGAGAGAGGGTAGAGGGGGCGGTAGAGCGAGAGGGGTGGGAGAGAGAGGAGATGGGAGAGAGGGGGCGGGAGAGAAATAGAGAGAGCTGCAGGAGAGAGAGATAAAGAAAGAGAGGGGATAGAGAGAGGGTATAGAGAGAGGGTTCGGTAGACAGAGAGAGGGCGGGAGAGAGAGGAGGTGGGAGAGAGGGGGGGTGGGAGAGAGATAGAGAGAGAGGGGCGGGAGAGAGATAGAGAGAGGGGTGGTAGAGAGATAGAGAGAGGGGCGGGAAAGAGAGAGGATGGGAGAGAGAGGCGGGAGAGATGGGCGGAATAGGGGAGGCGGGAGAGAGAGAGGGAGACAGACAGAAAGAGAGACAGACAGACAGCTGCAAAGTTACATAGAAATTGTTTCAATGTATGGCTGTGAATCTTGGGATGTGAGTGAAGACGATTTCTGAGAGAGATGTAGCGAATACCTTGCGCTGATTGAGTAACTAATAACGTGCGTCTGCAAAAGGCAGGCAGGTAGGTAGGTAAGTAGGTAGGTAGGCAGGTAGGTAGGTATGTAGGTAGGTAGGTAGGCTGGTTGGTTGGATGGTAGGTAGGCACGCAGGTGTGCAGGCAGTCAGGCAAATAGGGAGGCAGGTAGGTAGAGAGATAAGTCAGTAGACAATGAGTAGACAAGCGACGATTGTCTGAAAGAAGCAAATTAAAGAAAAACATATGCAACTAAAAGAAAGAGATAAACAGTATTCTTTTGTCCTGTAATAAGAAGAGAGGTATTTGTTAACAAAGTGACGACTGAAAAGATCACTGGGGAAAGAGGCAGAGGCAGACCGATAGAAATTATGCTGGACGGTCAAGCGGTGACAAGGAGGAACATCAGCAGAGTTGATCCAGAATATCAAGGGCCGAGATCTGTGGAGAGATGGGACACGGAGCTGATCCACGACTCTGGTGATACAGTGAGATGGCGAAACATTACCGCACACGCTTATCGGCATGGCACATGATGATGATGATGAACGCTTACAGCAGGGCGCGTGATGCTGGTTATGGAACGCCAAGACACGCATGAAGACACACGGAAGTCGTCAGTCGGTGGGTAGACCTGGAGAACAAAGTCGTCAAATCAGTCCCTAAGATAATGCAGCCATTTAATCATTGATAGCAAGAGAGATAGAGGAACAAACAATTAGGACTGGGGCGAGGTGTCAACACAGGGTCGTCACAGACGCACCTTCTTTACATCTGCCAAGTGTTGTCTGAAGCTGGAGGGAGGGATTGTATTACCACAAGGGATAGCCAACATTGCGCCTAGGGCTGACCTGAAAATGTGGTATTCAGGGATGGCCAGATTGCCCATAGGACATAACTCTCTAACCCGGTGTTCTGTCTGTTTGACATATAACTATAGGAAACCCGTGTCTTTTCACTCTCCATGCATAATCATCATCATCAACATGTGCCATACCGATAAGCGTCATATTTCGCCAGATTACACCATCACCAGAGTCGTGGATCAGCTCTGTTTTTGTCTCGATGTTGCCACGTCATCTAGTTTTGTACGTCTCTGCATTCCGCTTGTTATTTTCTCCTCGATCTTGCCAGTTGTCTTCTCATAATGTACCCAAACATCCTTGACTGTCTGCGTCTAATTTCTCTAATCAATTCACAGTTTTCACGTATTTTTTGTATTTTATGTCTATCTATGGTATTCTTTGCAGTTTCCTCAGAAACCACATTTCCGCTACCACTATATGTTTTTCAGCTTGTCTGTTCACTGTCCACGTTTCACATCCAAACGAAAAGTAGATTCTTACATGCAATAATGTAATAAATACATATTCACGCCTTGAGAGAAAGTAGCATCCCTTTCTCGGAACATATAATCACACAGTCGCGTTCACAGAGCTCTAGACTCATACATTTATAAACAAATCTGACTTGATAGATGATGTTGCTTTTACTAGACAGATGATGTGGCTTTTACTAGACAGATGATGTGGCTTTTACTAGACAGATAATGTGGCTTTTACTAGACAGATGATGTGGCTTTTACTAGACAGATGATGTGGCTTTTACTAGACAGATGACGTGGCTTGTACCTCCCAAGACATTTCCCAGTATCCTGTGTGGGATTGATTAGAAAGGCCTTTGCGTTCCGAAGGACTTGGGTACGTTTTCCGAATGCGTCGTTCAGACCAAGATGTGTCAACCGAAAGGCGCAGATATCGCTGCCCTGCTGCAAACTGACAATGTAATTACACCCAAACAAAAAGAAAATATCAGACACACGAAGAAGAGGACTACCACGAGTGCAAGGTTTCCTGAGACTCGCCATGGGGTTCATTGTTGGATCTACTGGGGTCGTGATTTATGCCATGCTCTCGGTAGTGGACATGGGGTTCATTGTTGGATCTACTGGGTTCATTGTTGAATCTACTGGGTTCATTGTTGGATCTACTGGGGTCGTGATTTATGCCATGCTCTCGGTAGTGGACATGGGGTTCATTGTTGGATCTACTGGGTTCATTGTTGGATCTACTGGGTTCGTGATTTATGCCATGCTCTCGGTAGTGGACATGGGGTTCATTGTTGGATCTACTGGGTTCATTGTTGGATCTACTGGGGTCGTGATTTATGCCATGCTCTCGATAGTGGACATGGGGTTCATTGTTGGATCTACTGGGTTCATTGTTGGATCTACTGGGTTCATTGTTGGATCTACTGGGGTCGTGATTTATGCCATGCTCTCGGTAGTGGACATGGGGTTCATTGTTGGATCTACTGGGTTCATTGTTGAATCTACTGGGTTCATTGTTGGATCTACTGGGTTCGTGATTTATGCCATGCTCTCGGTAGTGGACATGGGGTTCATTGTTGGATCTACTGGGTTCATTGTTGAATCTACTGGGGTCGTGATTTATGCCATGCTCTCGGTAGTGGACATGGGGTTCATTGTTGGATCTACTGGGTTCATTGTTGAATCTACTGGGTTCATTGTTGGATCTACTGGGGTCGTGATTTATGCCATGCTCTCGGTAGTGGACATGGGGTTCATTGTTGGATCTACTGGGTTCATTGTTGGATCTACTGGGGTCGTGATTTATGCCATGCTCTCGGTAGTGGACATGGGGTTCATTGTTGGATCTACTGGGTTCATTGTTGAATCTACTGGGTTCATTGTTGGATCTGCTGGGTTCGTGATTTATGCCATGCTCTCGGTAGTGGACATGGGGTTCATTGTTGGATCTACTGGGTTCATTGTTGGATCTACTGGGTTCATTGTTGGATCTACTGGGTTCATTGTTGGATCTGCTGGGTTCGTGATTTATGCCATGCTCTCGGTAGTGGACATGGGGTTCATTGTTGAATCTACTGGGTTCATTGTTGGATCTACTGGGTTCATTGTTGGATCTGCTGGGTTCGTGATTTATGCCATGCTCTCGGTAGTGGACATGGGGTTCATTGTTGAATCTACTGGGTTCATTGTTGAATCTACTGGGTTCATTGTTGGATCTACTGGGTTCATTGTTGGATCTACTGGGTTCATTGTTGGATCTGCTGGGTTCGTGATTTATGCCATGCTCTCGGTAGTGGACATGGGGTTCATTGTTGAATCTACTGGGTTCATTGTTGGATCTACTGGGTTCGTGATTTATGCCATGCTCTCGGTAGTGGACATGGGGTTCATTGTTGGATCTACTGGGTTCATTGTTGAATCTACTGGGGTCGTGATTTATGCCATGCTCTCGGTAGTGGACATGGGGTTCATTGTTGGATCTACTGGGTTCATTGTTGAATCTACTGGGTTCATTGTTGGATCTACTGGGGTCGTGATTTATGCCATGCTCTCGGTAGTGGACATGGGGTTCATTGTTGGATCTACTGGGTTCATTGTTGGATCTACTGGGGTCGTGATTTATGCCATGCTCTCGGTAGTGGACATGGGGTTCATTGTTGGATCTACTGGGTTCATTGTTGAATCTACTGGGTTCATTGTTGGATCTGCTGGGTTCGTGATTTATGCCATGCTCTCGGTAGTGGACATGGGGTTCATTGTTGGATCTACTGGGTTCATTGTTGGATCTACTGGGGTCGTGATTTATGCCATGCTCTCGGTAATGGAGATGGGGTTCATTGTTGGATCTACTGGGTTCATTGTTGAATCTACTGGGTTCATTGTTGGATCTGCTGGGTTCGTGATTTATGCCATGCTCTCGGTAATGGACCTGAGGTGCTGTAGAGAGAGACTGAGACACACGGGATAAACCCGGTGCAATGAAATATATTGTCCTGACTTGAACCTTCAGCTCATTGGGGGACAAGAGGAAGAAGTGAGATCAGAGGGTAAAGTGCACAACAGATTAAAGCCGTATACACTCCGAGATTTGAAACATCATCATGTGCCATGCCGATTAGCGTGGGCGGTCCTGTGTCACCATCTCACGTGATCACCCGAGTCGTGGATCAGCTCTGTGTTCTCTCGATTATGAATGTGGCTAAACCATCTAGGTATTTATCTCTGCCATCCCCTTGTTATTTTCCCCTCAGTCTTGCCAGTTGTCACTAGGATTTCTAGTTTATATTTTCTCATAATGTCTGCAAAACATTGTGACTGAGTCTAATTTCTCTAATCACTTTGCGGTTTTCATTTGACTCTTGTAAAATTTGTTTATTTGTTTTCCATCTGTCCATCTACACGAGACAGCGCCTCCATGGAGGAATAAGTGTACTTCGACGTGCGGCCAACTAGAGTTCCATGGTCGAAAACCCAAATACACCTGTTCATCATCATCATCATCATAGTCTGCCATTGTCATTCTCACTATTTTCTACCCAATCATTGCCATAATGATCCTCATCATGGTCTTTACAAATTTTGTCGTCACCCACATCCTCATTGTCAGCCTTAATCTTACTATCATGATCATAACCATCATAATCACTGCCACCACCGTGATAATTATACAGTTCTCACCCCTTTTACTTATATCAACCATTCGTAGTTATCAGTATCGCAATAATCACAGCGTGTTTTATTTTATATTTAACAAAATCAATGTTGCATGTCCTTTGGACATCATCCACATGCTCGACTTTATCGACGATTGCATTCATTGACGTTACCTTCATCATTATCACAATCACCGCTGTCATTATAAAATTAACCTTCTTTTTGCTTTCTCTTCATCATCATCATCCCCTCCCTTACCATTTTCTCATCACCATCCAATATTTCATTCTTTGTCGTCGTCATAATCATCATCCTCCTCATCATTACCGCCATTGTCACAACTTAACTTTTAATTATCATACTAATCGTAATTATCATCACGACCTGATCATGGTCTATGTGATTTCCTCCTCCACCCCCCCCCCCCCCCATTCCCTTTGTTTTTCAACGCGTGAATTGGAAGACACGTATGTTGACAAAGAAGAGTAGTACATAGATGGGCGGGGGTCACAAAAGGCCGAAAGACGGTACGTGAAAGCTAAGAAAGTAGATACGGCAACTGTAAACAAATACAGTCCATTGACACCGCATCTGCCCATATGGTCATGCCTGAGTTACTTCTAGTTGTGTCTTTCAATGTGTTAGGCTAGCCCAGGTGTTTTCAAACAATACACGATAGGTCAGTGGTCAGTAGCGAGCACGAGGTCTTCAGCATAGCCTCAGGACAATTTTTCTGGACATGGCTGGCTTTGCTATAGATGGCGACGTAATTATATGAAAAGGCAATCTATTCGGCCACCGTGTTGTAAAATCAATGTTAATACGCGAGACTTGAATGTGATGTTCAGAAACTGTAACATCACAGAGAGAAACAATTCTCTCTCTCTCTCCCCCCCCCCCCCCCTTTCCTCTGACACAGATTGTAGCCAAAGGGTGTCCAAAAACAAGGCGTGAGTTAGGTGTATTAAGCCACGAGATGTGTTGTTTGTGATTTCAAACAAACAACAGGAGGCGACGAGAATGTCATTGAAACTGTTTAGTTGACTCAGTGCCAAACAAAAAATAGGTTCACACCACTCACGGTACACAATCAAATAAACAAGTATTATAATGTACATTTTCTGAGCATTGAAACTACGCAAAATACCACGAAACAAGACAAATAACCACAATTGTCCTAGTATGGCAGAGATGTCGACCTTCTGTCCAAATGGGAGGTCACACTATTATCTTTCTGCACTGAATTAGTGAAACATCCACCCATGTTCCAAGCCGATAAGCGTGGGCGGTCATGTTCTGCCATCTCACTCGATCACCAGAGTCGTGGATCAGCTCCGTGTTCCTGTCTCGACCATGCCACGTGGCCAAGCCATCCAGGTATTTACTTCTTGGTCTCTTCCCTTCGATCTTATTAGATGTCACCAATTTCTCCAAGTCATTTCTTCTCATAACATGCCCATAAAATTGTGACTGTCTACGTCTAATGTCTCTAATCAGTTTACGATCTTCATTTGTTTTTTGAAGGACTTGCTCATTGGTTTTTCTGTCTGTCCATGGTATTCTTTGCATTTTCCTCAGAAACCACATTTCTACAGCCATCAGATGTTTTTCAGCTTGACTGCTTATTGTCCACGCTTCACATCCATACAAAAGTACAGGTTTTGTGTAGCACCTCAACACTCTTTTTCTGGTTTCAATTGATATCGTTTTATTGGTCAGTGTCACACGTCGTTCTTGATGATAATATCAATGTTCTTGATGATCTTTGCTTGATATTGTCGTGTGATGGTCGTTGTCTAGGTAACGATGTTCATGGTGTGTCAATTGAGATATCTAACTGTCTCTTAATCCAACTCACCCCAGAAGTGCACCTTCACCAGTCATGAAACAAGATTGAGTTGGCGCACATAATCATTTATTCCAGAAATAAGACGGACAGACGGAACATGTTTATACATCCAGAAAATAATGTAATCCATAGAATATAAATATCCTCCTCACAATTTAACCAGCACACATCAATGCCTTCTCAAGCCTGCTTCATATCAAATTCACAAGACATTTAGTCCAGCTACTATCCACGGCTGGATCTCCTACAATACAACCCACACATTGGGTCGGAGCCCCTGCTCAACTATGCAACCCACTCTGGGTTTTGGTCATCACTCACTATAGGAACCCACTCGGGTTCAGGCCTGTCTTCACAACTCGGAGAACAACACAACACGGAGATCTCTAACTCCGCTTCTCCTTAGACTACCGACCAGTTCGGCATCTACACATTAACTGTCCTGAAGTCCCTTGACTTCACACAAAACTAAACTGTCCTTCCCCCATCCCCTGGGGTCCACACTCACCCTTCCCATTATTTCTCAGGACTGGCAGTTTTCTCATAGCCAGGTCAGTCACTTTACTGTCCCCCACTTTCATCTCCATTCTTTCTCATGCCCGGTCACTCACCTCAATGTCAATGACCACAGGCATGTGTCAGTCAGTATGTTTTTCATCTTGCAAAAGGATACTTTCGCAATGGCAATTCTTGTTCTAATCTCTACAAGCATCTCCCATCGTTGTTATGACTGTTCCGAGATAACTGTACCGATAAACTTGCTTAAGAATATGCCCAATTACTCATATATCACATTGTGGTATTTCCTTCTTTCCAGTGACGACCATAATCTGTGTCTTTTTACTATTTAACTCTAAACCTAGTTGTTCACTGTGTGCAACAACCGCATCTACTAAATGTTGCAGGTCCTGTTCATGGTCTGCAATAAAGACTGTATCATCTGCATATCTAATGTTATTGATGTATCTTCCCCCAATGATGATTCCTTCCATATCTTCTATATTTCTGAAAATAT
Organism: Cepaea hortensis; assembly: GCA_963921405.1. Classification (NCBI taxonomy): domain Eukaryota; kingdom Metazoa; phylum Mollusca; class Gastropoda; order Stylommatophora; family Helicidae; genus Cepaea; species Cepaea hortensis. The sequence continues at coordinate 74,271 of CAWUFQ010000193.1, read as the reverse complement.
TTTCACTGTACAGGGAAAACATATCTGGAGACATTACACATCCCTGTCTCACACCGCTTTTAATAGGCTGATATTGACCTACACCAATATCAATTCTGATGGCAGCTTGTTGTTTCCAGTACATGTTTTTTTACAAGTCTAAAGTCTTTTCCATCAATTTGTAGATCTTCAAGCATCCTTATCATGTCGACATGTCTCACTTTATCAAAAGCCTTTTTGTAGTCAATAAAGCAAAGATATAGATCTTTGTTTACTTCTATACAACGTTCAATTACTGTTCTCAGTATATACACAGTATTTACTGTACCCTTGCCTTATACAAACCCCACATTGTTTTGAAAAATAAAACATTGCGTTTTATTTTTCAAAACTTACATAATGGGATAGGCAGTGATAGGCGGTAATCAGCTACACAATGGTACAGGAAGTGAGGGGCGGTAATCTGCTACACAATGGGGCAGGCATTGAGGGGCGGTAATCTGCTACACAATGGGACAGGCAGTGAGGGGCGGTAATCTTCTACACAATGGGACAGGCCGTCAGGGGCGGTAATCTGCTACACAATGGGGCAGTAAGTGAGGGGCGGTAATCTGCTACACAATGGGACAGGCCGTCAGGGGCGGTAATCAGCTACACAATGGGGCAGGCAGTGAGGGGCGGTAATAAGTTACACAAGTCATGCTGAAGTCATGTCTTCCAGACTCATAAGTTGACTAACTAATAATTTTCACATCAAGATGATGATGATCATCATAAAGTGTTTCACCTGATGGTGAAACTTCCTTATTGCATTCCATACATGTGTGTACAGAGACAATAATGTCTCAGTATTGGGAGATAATATTGTGGTTTCCCCTTTACTTCTAATCTACCAGGGTTTTGTTGCCTGCCAACTGTAACACTAATTCGTCGTTAAGCTTTCTGATCATTCCATCCTATCAATGTCCACCTATGACAACTTCATTGTCTAATTTTTTGGAGACATTGTGAAAACATTGTGAAGACAAGAAGACGGTGGAGAGATAATATATATACAAACCTACAAGCACTTGGAATCAATGACTGGCAAGAGAAGGTCCACCAGAGAGACAAATGGAGACGGATTGTATCTGTAGCAAAGAACCTCAATGGCTCGGAACGCTGAAGAAGAAGAAGAAGAAGAAGAAGAAGAAGAAGAAGAAGAAGAAGAAGAAGAAGAAGAAGAAGAAGATGAAGATGAAGAAGAAGAAGAAGAAGAAGAAGAAGTAGTAGAAGAAGAAGAAGAAGAAGAAGAAGAAGAAGAAGAAGAAGAAGAAGAAGAAGAAGAAGAAGAAGAAGAAGAAGAAGATTGTGGTTTCCCCTGTACTTCCACAGCTACCAGGATTTGATAGCCTGCCAACTGTAACAATGTCTTAGACTGCTAGGGTAAGTGAGTATCTTGTACCGTGGTGGCTAAACAGACAGAATGTTCCAGGTTGTGCACTTGTCTCGACGGATGCTCGGTCACTAGAGCAGCATTAGCCACATCTTTGTGTGTCCTTCCTCTACCTCGTGGAGGTGCAGCTGGGTCTGTCCTTCTTCAAGACTGAGACCAAACCCACATGTCCCATCCTCCCTCAAGCTGTTACTCCAGGACTGCTATCTACGGAGCTCATAAAGGGAATGTTGCATGTCCTTTACTAGACGTTGCAATCAACCCAAGCACCAAGTTGATTTTCTAGGCAAGTTTACGTTCTGTAGTTTGCCATAGCTTTCAGAACGGGAAGTCCACAATATGACCGGTGTAGGAAACGATCTCCTTCTCCTGCCATCAGCGTACTGGAAGTACAAGCGCTTAAAGCCCATGGGCCCTGAAGATTGTCATGTAAGTAATAACGAAGATGTTAGAGCATTGTTTGGCCATGCTTACAGATAAAGCGCCAGCCACAAATAAGAGAAATACCAACGGTGGAACTACGTGAGTCCGTAATGAACACAATGTGTGGTGCAGCGGTCTCCTCCAACCATCGTAAGGCTGCTGTTACTGATCCACCTCCATTCTCATGCTGCAGGTTATAGTCTCATATGCCAGACTCTCTCTTTTTTCAAGCATCGTTAGTTAGCCCTCGCAATGAAAACCCAGCCACTAAGTCTTTTTCTAACCACTGACCCATCGGTGTGAATTATTATGTCACCTTGATGTGTGTTGCCCTGGATCAGTTGTTGCACCTCAAACTCTGTGCGACCTGCTGCCCGTTCTCGGCACTCACGACCCAGTGTTACTGTTACCTTGTGTTAGTCCGACATGTCTTCCATTACTTTTACCAACTCTTTTTCTCTATTGATGTTCTCCATTTCACACAACTGGCTGTTAGATATTTCTGTGCAATCAATAACCTGCCTCTTCTAAGTCTATGACCCTTGACCATTTCCATGGCTTTATGCAGGGGGTGATAGATGTCTGCAGAGACTCTCCTGTACAATTTGGCTTGAAGGACTATGTGCCCGTCCGCAGTTGTTGGCAGTGCAAGAATATGCCTCATACATATAGTTGGTGTGTCCTTTGTGCACCCCAGGATCGCACACATGGCCGCATTCTGTATGCGCCCCAACCTTTCAGGACTATCACTTTCAGCTGTCACATTAATTCCCATCCCAGACAGCTGTCACATTAATTCTCATCCCAGACAGCTGTCACATAAACTTATATTAATTTATGTCCCAGTCAACAGTCACATTAACTCCTCCTATCTCAGTCAGTTGTCTCATTAACTCCTAACCCGCTCAGATGTCACATTAACTTCCATCCCAGTCTTCTGTCACATTAACTCCTCCTATAACAGTTAGCTGTCACATTAACTCCCCCTATCAGAGTCAGCTATCACATTAACTCCCCCTATCCCAGTCAGCTATCACATTAACTCCTTCTATCCCAGTCAGCTATCACATTATCTCCTTCTATCCCAGTCAGCTGTCACATTAACTCCTTCTATCCCAGTCAGCTATCACATTAACTCCTCCTATCACAGTCAGCTATCACATTAACTCCTCCTATCACAGTCAGCTATCACATTAACTCCTTCTATCACAGTCAGCTGTCACATTATCTAATTCTATCCCAGTCAGCTGTCACATTAACTCCTTCTATCCCAGTCAGCTATCACATTATCTGCTTCTATCACAGTCAGCTGTCACATTAACTCCTTCTATCCAAGTCTTCTGTCACATTAACTCCTTCTATCCCAGGCTTCTGTCACATTAACTCCTTCTGTCCCAGTCAGCTGTCACATTTACTCCTCCTATCCCAGTCAGCTATCACATTAACTCCTCCTATCCCAGTCAGCTATCACATTAACTCCTCCTATCACAGTCAGCTATCACATTAACTCCTTCTATCACAGTCAGCTGCCACATTAACTCCTTCTATCCAAGTCTTCTGTCACATTAACTCCTTCTATCCCAGTCAGCTGTCACATTAACTCCTCCTATCCCAGTCAGCTATCACATTAACTCCTCCTATCACAGTCAGCTATCACATTAACTCCTTCTATCACAGTCAGCTATCACATTAACTCCTTCTATCACAGTTAGCTGCCACATTATCTCCTTCTATCCCAGTCAGCTGTCACATTAACTCCTCCTATCCCAGTCAGCTATCATATTAACTCCTCCTATAACAGTCAGCTATCACATTAACTCCTTCTATCACAGTCAGCTATCACATTAACTCCTTCTATCCCAGTCAGCTATCACATTATCTCCTACTATCCCAGTCAGCTGTCACATTAACTCCTTCTATCCCAGTCTTCTGTCACATTAACTCCTTCTATCCCAGTCAGCTGTCACATTAAATCCTTTTATCCCAGTCAGCTGTCACATTAACTCCTTCTATCACAGTCAGCTATCACATTAACTCCTTCTATCCCAGTCAGCTGTCACACTAACTCCTTCTATCCCAGTCAGCTGTCACATTAACTCATTCTATCACAGTCAGCTATAACATTAACTCCTCCTATCACAGTCAGCTATCACATTAACTCCTTCTATCACAGTCAGCTGTCACATTATCTCCTTCTATCCCAGTCAGCTGTCACATTAACTCCTTCTATCCCAGTCAGCTATCACATTATCTCCTTCTATCCCAGTCAGCTGTATCATTAACTCCTTTTATCCCAGTGAGCTGTCACATTAACTCCTTCTACCCCAGTCAGCTGTCACATTAACTCCTTCTATCACAGTCAGCTATCACATTAACTCCTTCTATCCCAGTCAGCTATCACATTAACTCCTTCTATCCCAGTCAGATGTCACATTAACTCTTTCTATCCCAGTCAGCTGTCACATTAACTAATTCTATCCCAGTCAGCTATCACATTAACTCCTTCTATCACAGTCAGCTATCACTTTAACTCCTTCTATCCCAGTCAGCTATCACATTAACTCCTTCTATCCCAGTCAGCTATCACATTATCTCATTCTAAACCAGTCATCTGTCACATTAACTCCTTCTATCCCAGTCTTCTGTCACATTAACTCCTTCTTTCCCAGTCAGCTATCACATTAACTCCTCCTATCACAGTCAGCTATCACATTAACTCCTTCTATCACAGTCAGCTGCCACATTATCTCCTTCTATCCCAGACAGCTGTCACATTAACTCCTCCTATCCCAGTCAGCTATCACATTAACGCCTCCTATCACAGTCAGCTATCACATTAACTCCTTCTATCACAGTCAGCTGTCACATTATCTCCTTCTATCCCAGTCAGCTGTCACATTAACTCCTTCTATCCCAGTCAGCTTTCACATTATCTCCTTCTATCCCAGTCAGCTATCACATTAACTCCTTCTATCCAAGTCTTCTGTCACATTAACTCCTTCTATCCCAGTCAGCTGTCACATTAACTCCTCCTATCCCAGTCAGCTATCACATTAACTCCTCCTATCACAGTCAGCTATCACATTAACTCCTTCTATCACAGTCAGCTGTCACATTATCTCCTTCTATCCCAGACAGCTGTCACATTAACTCCTTCTATCCCAGTCAGCTATCACATTAACTCCTTCTATTCCAGTCAGCTATCACATTATCTCCAACTATCCCAGTCAGCTGTCACATTAACTCCTTCTATCCCAGTCTTCTGTCACATTAACTCCTTCTATCCCAGTCAGCTGTCACATTACATCCTTTTATCCCAGTCAGCTGTCACATTAACTCCTACTATCACAGTCAGCTATCACATTAACTCCTCCTATCCCAGTCAGCTTTCACATTAACTCCTCCTATCACAGTCAGCTATCACATTAACTCCTTCTATCACAGTTAGCTGCCACATTATCTCCTTCTATCCCAGTCAGCTGTCACATTAACTCCTCCTATCCCAGTCAGCTATCATATTAACTCCTCCTATAACAGTCAGCTATCACATTAACTCCTTCTATCACAGTCAGCTGTCACATTATCTCCTTCTATCCCAGTCAGCTGTCACATTAACTCCTTCTATCCCAGTCAGCTTTCACATTATCTCCTCCTATCCCAGTCAGCTATCACATTAACTCCTTCTATCCCAGTCAGTTATCACATTATCTCCTACTATCCCAGTCAGCTGTCACATTAACTCCTTCTATCCCAGTCTTCTGTCACATTAACTCCTTCTATCCCAGTCAGCTGTCACATTAAATCCTTTTATCCCAGTCAGCTGTCACATTAACTCCTTCTATCACAGTCAGCTATCACATTAACTCCTTCTATCCCAGTCAGCTGTCACACTAACTCCTTCTATCCCAGTCAGATGTCACATTAACTCATTCTATCACAGTCAGCTATCGCATTAACTCCTCCTATCACAGTCAGCTATCACATTAACTCCTTCTATCACAGTCAGCTGTCACATTATCTCCTTCTATCCCAGTCAGCTGTCACATTAACTCCTTCTATCCCAGTCAGCTATCACATTATCTCCTTCTATCCCAGTCAGCTGTATCATTAACTCCTTCTATCCCAGTCTTCTGTAACATTAACTCCTTCTATCCCAGTGAGCTGTCACATTAACTCCTTCTACCCCAGTCAGCTGTCACATTAACTCCTTCTATCACAGTCAGATATCACATTAACTCCTTCTATCCCAGTCAGCTATCACATTAACTCCTTCTATCCCAGTCAGATGTCATATTAACTCTTTCTATCCCAGTCAGCTGTCACATTAACTAATTCTATCCCAGTCAGCTATCACATTAACTCCTTCTATCACAGTCAGCTATCACTTTAACTCCTTCTATCCCAGTCAGCTATCACATTAACTCCTTCTATCCCAGTCAGCTATTACATTATCTCATTCTATACCAGTCATCTGTCACATCAACTCCTTCTATCCCAGTCTTCTGTCACATTAACTCCTTCTTTCCCAGTTAGCTATCACTTTAACTCCCCTATCCCAGTCAGCTATCACATTAACTCCCCTTATCCCAGTCAGCTATCACATTATCTCCTCCTATCACAGTCAGCTGTCACATTAACTCCCCTATCCCAGTCAGCTATTAATTAACTCCTTCTATCCCAGTCAGCTATCACATTAACTCCTCCTATCCCGGTCATCTGTTACATTAACTCCCCCTATCCCAGTCAGATGTCACATTAACTCCTCCTATCTCAGTCAGCTATCACATTAACTCCTTCTATCCCAGTCGGCTATCACATTAACTCCTTCTATCCCAGTCAACTATCACATTAACTCCTTCTATCACAGTCAGCTATCACATTAACTCCTTCTATCCCAGTCAGCTGTCACATTATCCCCTCCTATCACAGTCAGCTATCACATTATCTCCTTCTATCACAGTCAGCTATCACATTAACTCCTCCTATCCCAGCCAGCTATCACATTAACTCCTCCTATTCCAGTCAGCTGTCGCATTAACTCCTCCTATCACAGCCAGCTATCACATTAACTCCTCCTATCATAGTCAGCTATCACATTACCTCCTATCACAGTCAGCTGTCACATTATCTCCTTCCATCCCAGTCAGCTGTCACATTAACTCCTTCTATCCCAGTCAGCTATCACATTATCTCCTTCTATCCCAGTCAGCTGTCACATTAACTCCTTCTATCCCAGTCTTCTTTCACATTAACTCCTTCTATCCCAGTCAGCTGTCACATTAAATCCTTCTATCACAGTCAGCTATCATATTAACTCCCTCTATACCAGTCAGCTATCACATTAACTCCTTCTATCCCAGTCAGCTGTCACATTAACTCCTTCTATCCCAGTCAGCTGTCACATTAACTCCTTCTATCACAGTCAGCTATCACATTAACTCCTTCTATCCCAGTCAGCTATCACATTAACTCCTTCTATCCCAGTCAGCTATCACATTATCTCATTCTATACCAGTCATCTGTCACATTAACTCCTTCTATCCCAGTCTTCTGTCACATTAACTCCTTCTTTCCCAGTCAGCTATCACATTAACTCCTCCTATCACAGTCAGCTATCACATTAACTCCTTCTATCACAGTCAGCTGCCACATTATCTCCTTCTATCCCAGACAGCTGTCACATTAACTCCTCCTATCGCAGTCAGCTATCACATTAACGCCTCCTATCACAGTCAGCTATCACATTAACTCCTTCTATCACAGTCAGCTGTCACATTATCTCCTTCTATCCCAGTCAGCTGTCACATTAACTCCTTCTATCCCAATCAGCTTTCACATTATCTCCTTCTATCCCAGTCAGCTATCACATTAACTCCTTCTATCCAAGTCTTCTGTCACATTAACTCCTTCTATCCCAGTCAGCTGTCACATTAACTCCTCCTATCCCAGTCAGCTATCACATTAACTCCTCCTATCACAGTCAGCTATCACATTAACTCCTTCTATCACAGTCAGCTGTCACATTATCTCCTTCTATCCCAGTCAGCTGTCACATTAACTCCTTCTATCCCAGTCAGCTATCACATTAACTCCTTCTATCCCAGTCAGCTATCACATTATCTCCTACTATCCCAGTCAGCTGTCACATTAACTCCTTCTATCCCAGTCTTCTGTCACATTAACTCCTTCTATCCCAGTCAGCTGTCACATTACATCCTTTTATCCCAGTCAGCTGTCACATTAACTCCTTCTATCACAGTCAGCTATCACATTAACTCCTCCTATCCCAGTCAGCTATCACATTAACTCCTCCTATCACAGTCAGCTATCACATTAACTCCTTCTATCACAGTTAGCTGCCACATTATCTCCTTCTATCCCAGTCAGCTGTCACATTAACTCCTCCTATCCCAGTCAGCTATCATATTAACTCCTCCTATAACAGTCAGCTATCACATTAACTCCTTCTATCACAGTCAGCTGTCACATTATCTCCTTCTATCCCAGTCAGCTGTCACATTAACTCCTTCTATCCCAGTCAGCTTTCACATTATCTCCTCCTATCCCAGTCAGCTATCACATTAACTCCTTCTATCCCAGTCAGTTATCACATTATCTCCTACTATCCCAGTCAGCTGTCACATTAACTCCTTCTATCCCAGTCTTCTGTCACATTAACTCCTTCTATCCCAGTCAGCTGTCACATTAACTCCTCCTATCCCAGTCAGCTATCATATTAACTCCTCCTATAACAGTCAGCTATCACATTAACTCCTTCTATCCCAGTCAGATGTCATATTAACTCTTTCTATCCCAGTCAGCTGTCACATTAACTAATTCTATCCCAGTCAGCTATCACATTAACTCCTTCTATACCAGTCATCTGTCACATTAACTCCTTCTATCCCAGTCTTCTGTCACATTAACTCCTTCTTTCCCAGTTAGCTATCACATTAACTCCCCTATCCCAGTCAGCTATCACATTAACTCCCCTTATCCCAGTCAGCTATCACATTATCTCCTCCTATCACAGTCAGCTGTCACATTAACTCCCCTATCCCAGTCAGCTATTAATTAACTCCTTCTATCCCAGTCAGCTATCACATTAACTCCTCCTATCCCGGTCATCTGTTACATTAACTCCCCCTATCCCAGTCATATGTCACATTAACTCCTCCTATCTCAGTCAGCTATCACATTAACTCCTTCTATCCCAGTCGGCTATCACATTAACTCCTTCTATCCCAGTCAACTATCACATTAACTCCTTCTATCACAGTCAGCTATCACATTAACTACTTCTATCCCAGTCAGCTGTCACATTATCCCCTCCTATCACAGTCAGCTATCACATTATCTCCTTCTATCACAGTCAGCTATCACATTAACTCCTCCTATCCCAGCCAGCTATCACATTAACTCCTCCTTTTCCAGTCAGCTGTCGCATTAACTCCTCCTATCACAGCCAGCTATCACATTAACTCCTCCTATCATAGTCAGCTATCACATTACCTCCTATCACAGTCAGCTGTCACATTATCTCCTTCCATCCCAGTCAGCTGTCACATTAACTCCTTCTATCCCAGTCAGCTATCACATTATCTCCTTCTATCCCAGTCAGCTGTCACATTAACTCCTTCTATCCCAGTCTTCTTTCACATTAACTCCTTCTATCCCAGTCAGCTGTCACATTAAATCCTTCTATCACAGTCAGCTATCATATTAACTCCCTCTATACCAGTCAGCTATCACATTAACTCCATCTATCCCAGTCAGCTGTCACATTAACTCCTTCTATCCCAGTCAGCTGTCACATTAACTCATTCTATCACAGTCAGCTATCACATTAACTCCTTCTATCCCAGTCTTCTGTCACATTAACTCCTTATATCCCAGTCAGCTGTCACATTAACTCCTTCTATCCCAGTCAGCTGTCACATTAACTCCTTCTATCACAGTCTGCTATCACATTAACGCCTTCTATCCCACTCAGCTATCACATTAACTCCTATCCCAGTCAGCTGTCACATTAACTCCTTCTATCCCAGTCAGCTGTCACATTAACTCCTTCTATCCCAGTCAGCTATCACATTAACTCCTTCTATCACAGTCAGCCATCACATTAACTCCTTCTATCCCTGTCAGCTATCACATTATCTCCTTCTATCCCAGTCATCTGTCACATTAACTCCTTCTATCCCAGTCTTTTGTCACATTAACTCCTTCTATCCCAGTCAGCTATCACATTAACTCCCCCTATCCCAGTCAGCTATCACATTAACTCCCCCTATACCAGTCAGCTATCACATTATCTCCTCCTCTCACAGTCATCTGTCACATTAACTCCCCCTATCCCAGTCAGCTATCACATTAACTCCTTCTATCCCAGTCAGCTATCACATTAACTTCTCCTATCCCGGTCAGCTGTCACATTAACTCCCACTATCCCAGTCTGCTGTCACATTAACTTCTCCTATCCCAGTCAGCTGGCACATTAACTCCTTCTATCCCAGTCAGCTGTCACATTAACTCTTCCTATCAGTCAGCTGCCACATTAACTCCTTCTATCCCAGTCTTCTGTCACATTAACTCCTCCTATCCCAGTCAGCTGCCACATTAACTCCTCCTATCCCAGTCAGCTGTCACATTAACTCCTCCTATCCCAATCAGCTGCCACATTAGCTCCTCCTATCCCAGTCAGCTATCACATTAACTTCTCCTATCCCAGTCAGCTGTCACATTAACTCCTTCTATCACAGTCAGCTATCACATTAACTCCTCCTATCCCAGTCAGCTGGCACATTAACTCCTCCTATCCCAGTCAGCTGTCACATTAACTCCTCCTATCCCAGTCAGCTGCCACATTAACTCCTCCTATCCCAGTCAGCCATCACATTAACTCCTCCTATTCCAGTCAGCTGCCACATTAACTCCTCCTATCCCAGTCAGCTGTCACATTAACTCCTCCTATTCCAGTCAGCTGCCACATTAACTCCTCCTATCCCAGTCAGCTGGCACATTAACTCCTTCTATCCCAGTCAGCTGTCACATTAACCCCTTATATCCCAGTCTTCTGTCACATTATCTCCTTCTATCCCAGTCAGCTGTAACATTAACTCCTTCTATCCCAGTCATCTGTCACATTATCTCCTTCTATCCCAGTCAGCTGTAACATTAACTCGTTCTATCCCAGTCTTCTGTCACATTATCTCCTTCTATCCCAGTCAGCTGTCACATTAACTCCTTCTATCCCAGTCTTCTGTCACATTATCTCCTTCTATCCCAGTCAGCTGTAACATTAACTCCTTCTATCCCAGTCTTCTGTCACATTAACTCCTTCTATCCCAGTCAGCTGTCACATTAACTCCTTCTATCCCAGTCAGCTGTCACATTAACTCCTTCTATCTCAGTCTGCTATCACATTAACTCCTTCTATCCCAGCCAGCTATCACATTAACTCCTATCCAAGTCAGATGTCACAATAACTCCTTCTATCCGTCAGCTGTCACATTAACTCCTTCTATCCCAGTCAGCTATCACATTAACTCCTTCTATCACAGTCAGCTATCACATTAACTCCTTCTATCCCAGTCAGCTATCACATTATCTCCTTCTATCCCAGTCATCTGTCACATTAACTCCTTCTATCCCAGTCTTTTGTCACATTAACTCCTTCTATCCCGGTCAGCTGTCACATTAACTCCTTCTATCCCAGTCAGATGTCACATTACCTCTTTCTATCCCAGTCAGCTGCCACATTAACTCCTCCTATCCCAGTCAGCTGTCACATTAACTCCTCCTATCCCAGTCAGCTGCCATATTACCTCCTCCTATCCCGGTCAGCTGTCACATTAACTCCTCCTATCCCAGTCAGCTGCCACATTAACTCCTCCTATCCCAGTCAGCTGTAACATTAACTCCTTCTATCCCAGTCTTCTGTCACATTATCTCCTTCTATCCCAGTCAGCTGTAACATTAACTCGTTCTATCCCAGTCTTCTGTCACATTATTTCCTTCTATCCCAGTCAGCTGTCACATTAACTCCTTCTATCCCAGTCTTCTGTCACATTATCTTCTTCTATCCTAGTCAGCTGTAACATTAACTCCTTCTATCCCAGTCTTCTGTCACATTAACTCCTTCTATCCCAGTCAGCTGTCACATTAACTCCTTCTATCCCAGTCAGCTGTCACATTAACTCCTTCTATCTCAGTCTGCTATCACATTAACTCCTTCTATCCCAGTCAGCTATCACATTAACTCCTATCCCAGTCAGCTGTCACATTAACTCCTTCTATCCCAGTCAGCTGTCACATTAACTCCTTCTATCCCAGTCAGCTATCACATTAACTCCTTCTATCCCAGTCAGCTATCGCATTATCTCCTTCTATCCCAGTCATCTGTCACATTAACTCCTTCTATCCCAGTCTTTTGTCACATTAACTCCTTCTATCCCAGTCAGCTATCACATTAACTCCTCCTATCCCGGTCAGCTGTCACATTAACTCCTCCTATCCCGGTCAACTGTCACATTAACTACCCCTATCTCAGTCAGCTGTCACATTAACTCATCCTGTCCCAGTCAGCTGCCACATTAACTCCTCCTATCCCAGTCAGCTTCCACATTAACTCCTCCTATCCCAGTCAGCTGCCACATTAACTCCTTCTATCCCAGTCAGCTGTCACATTAACTCCTTCTGTCCCAGTCAGCTATCACATTAACTCCTTCTATCACAGTCAGCTATCACATTAACTCCTTCTATCCCAGTCAGCTATCACATTATCTCCTTTTATCCCAGTCATCTGTCACATTAACTCCTTCTATCCCAGTCTTTTGTCACATTAACTCCCCCTATCCCAGTCAGATATCACATTAACTCCTTCTATCTCAGTCAGCTGTCACATTAACTCCTCCTATCCCGGTCAACTGTCACATTAACTCCCCTTATTCCGTCTGCTGTCACATTAACTCCTCCTATCCCAGTCAGCTGACACATTAACTCCTCCTATCCCAGTCAGCTGGCACATTTACTCCTCCTATCCCAGTCAGCTGCCCCATTAACTGCTCCTATCCCAGTCAGCTGTCACATTAACTCCTCCTATCCCAGTCAGCTGTCACATTAACTCCTTCTATCCCAGTCAGCTGCCACATTAACTCCTCCTATCCCAGTCAGCTGCCACATTAACTCCTCCTATCCCAGTCAGCTGTCACATTAACTCCTCCTATCCCAGTCAGCTGCCACATTAACTCCTCCTATCCCAGTCAGCTGCCACATTAACTCCTCCTATCCCAGTCAGCTGCCACATTAACTCCTCCTATCCCAGTCAGCTGGCACATTAACCCCTCCTATCCCAGAAGCTGTCACATTAACTCCCTCTATCCCAGTCAGTGGTCACATTAACTCCTCCTATCCCAATCAGCTGTCACATTAACCCCTCCTATCCCAGATGGATTCAAGATGTGAATGATAATTTACACACGATAGCAGCAGAGGTGGGACATCCAACTCATGATAGAGACATGTAAGACACTTATGAACCTCCGGGTGTGAGGGTGGTAGGGTGTTCTGTACAAGCAAGCTAAAGGATGATGATACACACTGATAGAACTGTTCAAACGCTGGTCTCGACCGTTCTCACACAACAATGTCAAGAAAGCATACGTTTGTTCCATCAGTGCTTTATTTTTCAAATGTCAATAAATACTTCGTCGGTTTTACAACACTGAACATACGTGTAAGCAAATGTAAACAATGTGTGTACATTTATTTTAAAAACAAACAAACACACGAACAAACAAATAATACATTAATAAAAATTGTATACGCTAAATAAAATAAAAATTGTGTGTGTTAATTTCAATAACAATTGTGTAAGCTAATTTAAATAAAATTGTATAACCAAATGTCAACAGATGTTACAGTGTGCGTGTGTGTGTGTGTATATATATATATATATATATATATATATATATATATATATATATATATATATATATATATATATATATATATATATATAAAACCAACAAGTTTATGAAATGTGTTTTCATTAGACATCAGGTGATATATGGATGGTATCAGATGGTACGCTTTAGAAAGTAACTAGCTGACCTGGCCCGGCTTCGCCCAGACCCTGGTGGGGAGCATCTCATTTAATTCATATAAGTAGTCATATAAGTTCTCGTTCCCGTTACCGACTATCTGTCTGTCTGTCTGTCTGTCTGTCTGTCTGTCTGTCTGTCTGTCTGTCTGTCTGTCTGTGTCTGTCTGTCTGTTTGTCTATCTATCTATCTCTGTCTGTCTGTCTGTCTGTCTGTCTGTCTGTCTGTCTAATAGACCCATCCCTCTGTCTCTCCCTCCGTCTATCCCTCCCTCCCTCCCTCCCTGTCTGTTTGTCTATCTATCTGTCTGTCTATCTGTCTGTCTATCTGTCTGTCTATCTGTCTGTCTGTCTGTCTGTCTGTCTGTCTGTCTGTCTGTCTGTCTGTCTGTCTGTCTGTCTGTCTGACCCGGCCAGGGTTCGCCCAGTCCCTGGTGTGGAGCATCTCATTTAATTCTGAGTAGGTAAGAATCCGCTCTGCCTTCAAAATGTTGACGTGAAGATTTTCTTCCTGCAGCTGCTTCTGTATTTGTTGATCAGTAAGCTCCATTTTTAGCCGCTTGACCACCCATCTGACTGTGTTTGAATCAGTGTTTCTGATTCTGGTGTCTTGGTCCTCCTTCCTCTCACAAGTTTTTGTGTTCGTCTGTGGGTAGTCGTCACTCTTCTTATTGGTAGTTTCATTGACTGTAGGTTCAGATACTTTATTACAGCTTGCATGCAGACTCTCCAAAGGCAGGTTCGTCTTCTTGATAGTCTGGTCGGTTTTCTCACTATGCATCTTGGAAGCTGCTTGTTTCTTTGAGCTATTACGACGTGCCATTTTCCCCCCGTATCAGGCTGCTTGAAATGTGTAAGGCGTCTTGGCTTGATAGCGCTGAGAAGTGCTGTCAAGCGAATCGTGTCGATATGATGTCGGAAAACACTAAAGATGCGATGATATTGTTCAACATCTTTTAGATAACTTCTTAAGTATAGAAAGATGAGTTACAATGTTATGCATTATGCATTATTTTTATGTAAACTTTGAAAATGTCTTAAAGATTGTATCATTATTTATTATAACTTATATGCCGGTACATAACTATAGACAAAGAGTTTATAAATCTTTGAAAACGATACAACAATATGACTATAAGTTATACAACAATGGTATTAAAAGTTATGCCCCTTGAAATAACTTTTTCTAGAGTTAAGTCCCTTCGCTATATATATAAATTTTAATGAAAAATGAAAAATGAAATAATACTGAGTAAGCAGGCGATTTCACACTAAAAAAAATATCACAGTTGGCAGCTCTGGAATGAAAGGAAGACGTGTAGAAAATTTCATCTCAATCGGATGGACCGTTCGCGAACAAATAAAGGACATACATACATATATACATACACTCTGTTTTATAGATATAGATGACAAAGTTAAGGCATACTGGAAAAACACCTGATGGAACAATAAAAATAAAAACTGAAAATCATCATTTATAATGACACAAAGAAAAAGAATTAACACCTATAATAAATCGTTAGACAGAGCAGTTAAAGTAATGGACAAACGGGCAAAAGAACAATTGATTGAAAACAGATAAGGGTGGCATACATAAGGAAATGAGTCACAATAAAAGACAAGTGCATGAAAGCGTAAAGGAAAAACAGAATATGTTCCACTAGACAAGAAAGAACAACGTCGGAAGTTGTTTCAGACATAAGGAAGGAGAGATCCTATTTAATGAGAATGATATGCCAAAGCTAGCAATCCAATTCGTAATCCGGCATATCGCGTTCGAAACACGGCTGCGGGTGATTTGGAAGCAGACCGCATTGCGCTGGTTTTTATAGAATGATATGAGTGCCGATCGTTCAGAAAGCAATGGCAAACTACTACGGTGTAAAATTGCCACGAATTCACAAAATGATGGTGGTGACTACGATGTCTTGTAAAAGATATGCAACTAACTTTTCTAATACCAAAAATATAAGCAGAATATGTAAAGTAATTCAGGATAAAATATGCAACAAACCAAAATGTATCAAGCATTTTGTTGTAGTATGCTAAAGTTGGAAAGCAGTAAACACTGGAGAGAAAAGAAGCCCATAGAAGCATGAAAATACCAATAGAAACGATAGCATTGCTAGAGAATTTTGGAGTAGACAAATTCACTGATATATATATGACAATATGACATGTGGGTGGACAACATCAAGAGATGGATTGGAAGAAGCCCGTACAGTGAGTCATGAAGACACAAGACACAAGTATGTTGCGTCTCAATACAGCCGACCTTCGATACATATAGGGCTTGATAATGTTCCTGATGGTGATGATCATGATGATCCTGATGAGATGGTGATGAAGATGCGAATGAACATAATGGTGATGACATGATGTTGTTCATAACATTCTCCCCGAATGGATAAGAGAGCTTCCGGCGTGCTGATGCCGAGCTAGCGGGTTCAACCCCTACACTAGTCAGTTGGACTAAAATGACTTCTCATCATTGACTTGGGGATGTACATTAGAATTGCCTCAGAAGTTGGAATGGATTCGTCTGATGACGAGGGACACCGGTAATAGAAAAAGCTAATCCACAAGCAAACATTTGCCCAATGCACTAAGAGTAGGCCAGTCTCCATGACCTGGGGGTTAACGTCTTTCTCCGTAATCCTGTATATTCTCGTGAGTAACGTAGCCTGCGCGAGAATCGGTAGCGGTTCTTGCCGCGTTGGTAATTTTCGGGGTATGTGAGCCGGTCGCTCAGAAAGCAATGGCGAACTACTGAGCGTAATCTTGCCTAATACATCAACAGCAGCTGGAAGATGCTGATGTTGACTGCAACGTTTTGTAAGGGATATGCAAAAAAAACAAAAAAAACAAACAAAACTAGACCTACTCATGTTTGGTGTTGGAATTTGTAGCTGTTTTCTACGGGATGGAGCGGCCACTGCCACGACAACCCTCCTTAGTCGTCTCTTACGACATGCATAGTAGGTTACTATTGTTGGCTTCTCTTTTGGGCGCTATTATAATGGAGAGCATTAATTAACCAATATAATATAAAAATACATGTAAATGTTCACATAAAAAATATACACAACTAGAGTACATGCCTTGTCAGGACATCGGAGGACATAATATAGAACGAGCAGTTTATACAGAATTGATTGCTGACAAAGAACATGAACTGTAGCAATTGATGGATACGGTTGTTTTTATAAAGTTAGCAACTAGGCTTAGAAATTAATTGTAAGAAAACAGAACTGAAGGTAATCCCACAGAAGAAAGATACAACAAGGTAGCATCTGGGAAAATTCAAAGATAAATCGGTACAACTATCTTGGAACAGTCATACCATCTGATGGAAGGTGTCTTATAGAGATTTGATGATAAATCGGTACAACTATCTTGGAACAGTCATACCATCTGAAGGAAGGTGTCTTATAGAGATTTGAAGATAAATCGGTACAACTATCTTGTAACAGTCATACCATCTGAAGGAAGGTGTCTTATAGAGATTTGAAGAAGAATCGCTATGGAAACCGTAGACTTTTACAAGAAGGAAAAAATACTTGTAAAAAGTTGTCAATTGCACTGAGACAGAGTATTGAAGTGTTATATAGAACCTCCCCGGGAAGGTTAACCCGGTCAACAAATGCTGCCAGAAGTCGGATGTGTCGGCATAACGGCGCAAGAACGCAGCTCTGCTGTAAACAGGCACAACGCAGTCACGTCCGAAAAAAAAAAAATCCGGATGAACGAAGAAGAAGAAGAAGAAGAAGAAGATATAGAACCTCTATTGCATGCGTATGAAACATTGACACAATGCAGACAAGTTGAGAACATTCTAATGGCAGTGGAAATGTGGTTTTTGAGGTAACTGCAAATAATACCATGCATGGACGGGAACACCAATGAGACAGTCTAAGAATGAAATGGAAACTACATTTATTAGAGAAATCAGACGTAGGCAGTTGAGATTTGTTGGGTACATATGGAGAAAGAACTTGGTGAGTAGTGACAAAATTAATGGAAAAAGAATCACGAGAAGGCAGAGAGACAAATACCTGGATTGTTGACATGGCATAATTGGGACAAGAACACAAAGATGATCATGTAAGATGGCGAACCATGACCGCCAACACTTGTTGCATACCACGAAGACGACCGTCCGTACAATACACATGAGACGCTGTAAATCTCCTCTCATCTCATCATGTTCCTCTTGTACCTTGCGGTGTCTAGGTGAAGTATAAACGTCGTGAGAGTGCTCGATTATGGGCTTCATATATCGATATTCCCATGGACTCTGCTATTCCCTCCGTCCAACGTTTATGTGGCCGGCCTCTTCCTCTGTTTCCATCTGGTCTGTACATCATTGCTTGTTGTGGCATGCTGTTGACTGGTAACCTACTTGCATGGCCAAACCATTTGACTTGCTGCTTTCTAATAAAATCTAGTGCTGCAAGGTGTGGAATGCACCTGGCCCTGCAGCCAGCAGGATTAGGATCGGCTAACCTCTCCCAGGAGGGGTGAAGAGCGAAAATTAGTAGCCTGCCGATGACCCGCAGACTACGCAAGTCAACCCCCACCTCCACGTGGTGCAGACCGGGAAACCATGACCGCGAGGTCATGGGCTAACGAGGCTATGGCTCGCCATAGGCGATGGACTCCCTGTGGTCAGATTAGTGTCCTAAACCTGCGACTGGCCTAGCAAGCCGGCAGGGGATCTTCATACTGCTCGTAGAAAAACTAAGAAGACGCTGTAAATACTCAGTACAAACATGCTCCTATTGAAACTGCATAGAGTCATCTGTCAGGACTTGGGTTTCTGCTGCTGGTTGATCTGTTTGTGGGCTAGGCTGTGTCCCTCGTGCAGCAGAGCTCCGAACACCTGCTACTGTCACTGGATGTGGTCGCTGTCTGTACTTGAGAGGCACTTTCAATGTCTGCTTCAGGGTATTTACCAGTTGGTACTGGTGCTTCCGTCTGTTTCATCTGGATTGTACCTGTGTATAAGCAAGTTAATACCCTCTCATTATATTATGTTAACGTAGATAAGAAAACTGCATAACGTAAAGTTGTTTAGTAAATCACGTACGGCCAATAGAGGTTGGGGGTGACTGCAACGTCCTAAAAAGGACACGCACTTTGTGGTTTTGCAGACAAGATATAGAACATGTATTTCTAAAGTGACAGCAAGCGAGTCTTCGATGCCATAATGTAACCCCTCCCCCCCCCCCCCCCACTTCCCCAGTCCCATTAGGGTTAACAGCAGTTGTCCAAAGGGCAATTGGCGTGGAATAATGATTGAAACACCGTGCGTGCATTACTTTCAAATATAGTCGACATGGCTACTAAGGAAGCCAGAGTATGATCTGACCACATCCTTACAGTAAGACAGCACATTACACGATGTGTTGGGATGTGTTGGAAAGAGCTGACCACACCCGTATGACGTTTGAGACAAAGATCCAAAGTAATGTGCTAACATAGCTACAAACAAAAATTTGGTTATGTCCGTTTCTGGCTAGAATAGAGGGATATATGTTGCATGTTAGCATAACTAAAAGATATTTTGAAACTAGTTGTCCCTTTTCTGACTAAACACTTGTTTGAGACAGACAAAAGTTACTACATTAACTATTAAAACTGGTTATGTCCCTTCCGTGAAAAAAATTTCCATACAAACATTATTTTAAAACCTGGTTGTGTCCTTTTCCTTAATAAACTTGAGACAAGAGATAAAAGTTACATGCTAACAAATCTATTAAAAATGGTTGTATCTCTTCCCTGGTACTCACTTTTGTCTATACAGGAGGAAATGACACCTGATGAATTGGCAGTACACGCAAGAGATATCTTGATAACAGCAGCCAAAGATTTTATTCCGACCAAGAATAAGCAACATAAGTCACGGATTACATCCTACAAGTTAGAATTAATAAAACAACGAAGGGAACTGAAACAGAAAGGAGGAGAAACAGATAACAGCAGGATGAAGTATAAATCTAAACGCCTTTGAATATAAATGTATAAATGTTACAGACGGGCTCCAAGTATATCTTGGATACAGAAAAGAACAAATGTAGCCATACGACAAGAGCTGAATATTGAAGAAGGTTGACCACTAAAGACGATAAAACAAAGAAAATTGAAATATTTTGGTCACTTGAAACGTCACGAAAGTTTGGAGAGAACAATAATGAAAGGATATATGCCTGAGAAGAAGATAGGAAGAGGAAGGTCAAAGAGAAGATGGGTGCAGGATGTGGCAGATGATCTCCAGATGGATGTATCGGACGCGGGACATCTTGCTTGTGATCGAGAAGTTTTCCGGAAGGTTGTTATGGAAGCGAGGTTCTGCAAGGGACATGTTTCTGAATGAATGAATGAATAAATGAATGAATGAATGAATGAATGAATGAATGAATGAATGAAAGGTACCAATTTTAAGCTCGGTCGATGTGGGTGCCAAGTTAGTTTTAAAAACAAAGTCCCTGGATGAATGAAGATTCCAAGAGATGACTACCGGACTGGCTGGCAAGCTCACTAGTCATTGGGTTACATCAGCTCCCTAATCCATCTATGACACCTGATAATTAATATCTACTAAGGGAGAATGAGCACCAATAAATTGGCATGTAGTGGCCATTGTGTTTAATGACAGTGCACAGTTTCATAGTCCTGCATACCGGATTGAAATCAGCAGTAGCCGATTTGGAAGCAAACATCATTGCTTTGATTTTCACAATGGTATACACCTCAGATGCTCACAAAGCAACGGCAAACTCATCAACATCATGTGCCACGACGATAAGCGTGGGCGGTCATGTTTCGCTATCTCACACGATCACCAGAGCCATGGATCAGCTCCATGTTCTTGTCTCAACGTGACACAAGGCAAAGCCTGTTAGATATTTACTTCTGTGCCTTCCATTTGTTCTGTACCCCTTAGTCTTGCAAGTTGTTACCAAGTTCTCTAGTTTATTTATTCACATCCATACAAAGTACAGTGCCGGCTCCATGGCCGAGGAGTTAGCAGCTTTCTCCGCTAACCCCGAATACTCTCGTCACGTGAAGCGACGAGAATTAGCAGTGGTTAAAATCGCAAAAGTGACTTATGAGAGTATGGAGCCGGTCGCTCAGAAAGTCGTGGCGTGCTGATGAGCGTAATCTAGCCTAGGAATCAACATACAGCTGAAAGATGATGGTGTTGACCGCAATATCCTGAAACAGGATGGAAACGCGAAAAAAAAAATACAAAGTACAGTAGCACTGTAACACTTTTTGTTGTAGCAATTTGTTTTTATTTTTTATTGCTCGTTCGCTTTGGAATCAAGCATAGTCCACACACACTTTATTCTAGTATTGCTGGACTGAATTTTGCCTGTGGGTTAGCTTTCACTATCCACAATGTCCCTCGCCATCAGGCGAATCCATCCGATTACAAATGTACTTGTAATTTACGTCCCCAAGTCAAGGACGATAGGTCAACATTTTAGTCCGACTTTACATTCATTGATAGCGACGTATTGCATAAGATATTCTTCATTTTCTGAAATGCGGCTTTTGCCTGCCCTATTCTGCTCTTAATCTCTGTTGTACATCTTCCATCTGATGTTATAAGTGCCCCTAGGTATTTAAAATTATCCACTTGGTTGAGAATTTCCCCTTCTATTTCTATGTCACAGTTTGGTTGGGTTGGTTTTTCAAGAACATTTTTCACAAATTAAGTTTCAAGTTGCCTTTTATGAAACAGTAAAACTCAGTCCTTACACTAACTAAACCTTATGTCATTTATCATAAAATTTAACAACAGTGGACTATACGCTTAATTAATATGTTGTGCATATATGCTTATTTAATCATATGTTGTGCATATATGCTTATTTAGTAATATATGTTGTGCATATATGCTTATTTAGTAATATATGTTGTGCATATATGCTTATTTAGTAATATATGTTGTGCATTTATGTTTATGTAGTAATATATGTTGTGCATTTATGCTTATTTAGTAATATATGTTGATCATATATGCTTATTTAATAATATATGTTGTAACTGTATGTTTACTTACTAATATATGTTATGCACTGCACTGAGTGGCTTAGCTGATTAGAACTAATCAGAAACTTGATACCTTTTACTTTTCTTTTCATTTTTAACATTTCAACTTTAGAACAGTAAAAGTATAAAACTCACAATTTATTACTAATGAATTCTGAATGCCACCAACTTAGTGTGTTAACTAATGTTTTGTTAAGTGTAACTTATTTAATTGTTAAAAGTTAAACTAAGTGAACTGAATTCACACATAGAAGCCACAAACATTAGATTGCACAATTTGCTGCCTGCTTATATTTTACAGCATCTCATCGGGGATGGATGAATCGTATTTTGGTTGAAATAGAACACCTCGCTTCAGAGGTCACAGATTGTGAGAAATATATGGGTTTTTTGTCCTGGTCATGCGAAAGTGCGGGGGGGGGGAGGTTTGGGATGAACAGGCTGATAGGCTGGCAATGGACCTCTTGGTGGTAGATTACTTATGGACAAGTGGAAAGTGGTCGTGCGTGGTGAAGAAAGTGGGAGAATTGATTGAGAACCCGTATGTGGAAAGGATGAGATTGCGGGGGATTGGCAGAGGTTCTGGTAGATTCTCACAACTTAGAGGGAAGACCAGGAGAACTTTCAATCAGATAGCAGAGGGAACGATTAGTATTGTGACTCTTTGCTGGCTGTAGAACGAGGGGACGGAGCGCATATATGGGAATGTCCTGAGTGCAGTGATGTCAGTTCTTAGCTCAATTCAACTCAACAACTTGATTGAAATACTTAAAAGTAATAGTATACAAAGTAAACTAAGTTAAGTGGGGAAAAAAGTAAATATTCTCTCCAAGTAGTTGGCATTAATCTTTTGCTGGACGTTGCAGTCAAGACCAGCATTTTTTGTTGTTGTGATCTCTTGGCAAGTTTATTTAGTTTACGTTGAATAGTTTGCCATTGGCGGCATTGCTTCCTGAACGATCGGTACCCCATTCCATTAATTACCATTTCGTAAAATCCAAACAAGGCGGTCTGCTGCCAAATGGCCCGCAGCTGTGTTTCGAACGCGGCATTACGTAGCTGGTGGTAAGAAAAAGAACAATTTAAAATTTAATTATGTTACATTATTTTGATTGTCACCTTGTCGAGCAATTAAATCAATCTGCATCAATGCACCTGCAGCTCAATTCGTTCTGAAATATTTTTGTGACGGTACTCTTGCCGCTAGTTATGCCGCCTGTTAGCCCCACCAGAAACATGATAAATACTCTTCCTCCTCGAGAATCAACCCGAACCTTAAGTACGAGCCGTTAAGTCAGTGACTAGACCTGGTACTGATATTCTGAATGATTGTATTGTCCATTGCATATCGCAAATTTGTTTTGTAAACATTGTTTCATATTTTTAGGCAGTCGTGTAAACAGACAAATCAATATCACCAAGTGCCATGCCGATAAGCGTGGATGATCAAGGTTCACCATCACACGATCATCAGAGTGGCAGCATTATCTCACATGGCCAAGCCATCCAGCTATTTGTTTCTCTGTCTTTTCCTCTTTTATGCTATCAATCTTCCAGTTAACACTAATGTATCCAGTTTATTTCTCCTCTAACGTGCTCAAAACATTTTAATTGTCTAAGTCTCTAAGTCTAATTTCTTGAATCGGTTCACTGTATTCATTTATTTATTGTAGGACCTCTAAAATCCTCTAAAAGTGCTGTATCCTCTAAAAGTACTGGAGAGTTTTATCACGAATCTGGTGATCGAGTAAGATGGCAAAACATGACCGCCCACGCTTATCGGCATGGCACATGATGGATGGATGGAAATTCTAAATCATCTTCAAAGTTTGTGTAAAACTAGTGGCTTCATTTTACACGCGTCAGGGGTTTATTACTCAGTTTTCTATTTCTTCTCGATATTACATTAAACGTGGTTATGCCTTTTAATGTATGGATGGTTCTACAATAGAAGAATTATAAGTACTGAGAGAGTTAGGAGTAGATATATTAACCAAAATGTTGAATGACATTTACAGCCATGGATATCTACCAAGCGATATGCTGAAACCGGTATTTATAATTTATATCTATACCAAAAAGACGAGGAGCAATTGAATGCGAAGATTTTCGTACAATTAATCTCACAAACCATGCCACTAAGCATCTACCATTGGCTTATATAATTAAGTTAATTAAGATATAATTATGGAGCTAGCATATTCTCTACGCGTGCCACAGAGTGTAAATGGGGCATTTCTGCATTTAAAGAATAAAATATCAAGGGACATAAGAATAGTGTGGTAATAAGGGAAATAATTATAACTAAAAATATTTCTATGATATCTCAAAATTATATTCCAGTTGTTTAAGTACATATAATTAATCTAAGATTTTCAATTAGCATATACTTACAGAAATTTATTCTTTCTATATGCTGTTTGAAAGTTTTGTTATTTTAAGAAAACAGCTAAAATAATTTAAAGTATTTTATAATTGTAAATGATCCTGGTCCTCCAGTTTGGGTGTTAAAGGGAGGGGTATCACCCGCACTTTGTAAACTCTGGTTTCTTTTCACAACGTATAAAATTAGATCTAATATTATTGTAGTCTTCTTCGCGTTACGACAGCTTGTTGGCCTTCGCCAGAAGCCAGCTCAGTTAAAATCTATGTAGTGGTGGAAATTTTGCCATCTTGTGTAGAGAACTAAACAAATTCTAATCTACGCGCCGTCCCTTTCTCCCCCTTCTCCTTCTCTCTCCTTCTTTGTTGCCCGCTTTCCCGGTCTCAGCCCAGCCCGCCACAAACAAATACCTTGCACTTGTGACTAAGGGAGTGATTGTGATTCAGTAATACTATTAAACTTGTTTACAGGAAACTAAGCTTGCATGAGGTTGCCTGCAGTGTGAAAGTTCCAGTTAAATGGTTTGGTATGCATGGGAGCAAATGATTACTACGCCATGCCAAGAATATAACGTCACATGTACATGAATGTATACGTTATATTCGCAATGTAAAAAGACACTGTTTTTGTACATAATAAACGGAAGAAAAACAATATTGTTAATATTGAAGATGAAGATGTTAGGTGTGTTTATTCCTACCCCCTGTAGGATAAACCAAACATGGAGGAGTAATTTATTACTTACGAGCCCTCACTGATTGGTTCTAACAATTTTGGGTGAACATTTAACAAATGGGTGGACAAGATACTACACACAGAAGATGGTAGCCTAGGCAGGCCGACACACCGGAGCAGTCCTGCTTCATCGATCGCGAGACACGTGCTCGAGAGTGGCCATGTGGTTGAAAGAGACAGTGCCTTCCGTGTGTTGTTCAACACACAGAGTAGTTGGTTGTTAAGATTTGCTGAAGCCATAGTGACCAACCTACATAAGCCGGCCTTGTGCAAGCAGAAAGACATGTTATTACGTTTAAAATTACCGTAGTGGACAATCGACAATACTGTGCGAATATGTGTATATTTCAGATCGAAGGATTTATCTAGTTATTTCACTTTATGTGGTGTGATTTCTGCAGTATGTACCTGACGAGATACAGCGAAATATGCCAGGCAATAAATCGTGCAATCTATGGTTTGTGTCTTCGTTATTCAAATTCACTACGGGAAAACATTGTTTTGAATTTATAACAATTTTTACCGCCATTAGCATCATTACCAAAGTGGTGGTGATGTACTGGCGGGTTTGGAACCAATTGGTGAGTATGGTAACAGAGGAAATAAACAAAGGGAAACAAAACTTTGGGTAACCCCCCCCCCCCCCCACCCCTCCCCCTTTTCTCATATGTAAATATGTCAATGACTAGGCTGTTGAAGTATTACACATATGTCACCTACACGCCCACATGCAACGCTCTGTAAATACACGTACACAAATACTGAACACACAGAACGCATGTATCAACAATCAATCAATCAATCATGTGCCATGCCGGAAGGCGTGGGCGGTCATGACTCGCCATTTCACTCGATCACCAGTGTCGTGGATCAGCTCAGTGTTCCTGTCTCGTCCATGTCATGTGGCCAAGCCATTCAGTTATTTTCCTCTCGGTCTTCCTCTTTGTCTGTTCCCTTCGATCTTGCCAGTTGTCACTAAGTTCTCCAATCCATTTCTTCTCATAACATGTCCAAAAAATTTTGACTGTCTACGTCTAATTTCTCTAATCAGTTTACGATGTTCATTTGTCTCCTTTAGTACTTTGTCATTGGTTTTTCTGTCTGTCCATGGTATTCTTTGCATTTTCCTTAGAAACCACATTTCTGCAGCCACCAAATGCTTTTCGGCTTGACTGCTCATTGTCCAAGTTTCACATCCATTCAAAAGAACAGGCTCTATGTATCCCCTCAACACTCTTTTTCTTGTTTCAATTGACATCTTTTTATTGGTCAGTATGTTTTTCATCTTGCTAAAGGCTACTTTCGCCATGGCGATTCTTGTTCTAATCTCTTCAAGGCATCTCCCATCAGATGTTATGACTGTTCCAAGACAATTGTACCGACTCACTTGTTGAAGAATATTTCCATTTACTTGTATATTACATTGTGGCACTTCTTTCTTCCTAGTGACGACCATAACCTGAGTCTTTTTACAATTTAATTCTAACCCCAGTTGCTCACTGTGTACAACAACCGCATCTACTAATTGTTGCAGGTCCTGCGCATTGTCTGCAATTAATACTGTATCATCTGCATATCTAATGTTATTGATATTTCGTCCTCCAATGCTGATTCCATTTATATCCTCTACATTTCTGAAAATATTTTTACTATATAGGGAAAAAAGATCTTGAGACATCACACATGCCTGCCTAACACCTCTCTTAATTGGCTGATACTGTTCCACTTCATTATCAATCCTTATTGCAGCTTGATGTTTCCAATTTGTGTATCAACACAAACATTATAAAAGCAATCACTAGCTTTTCTGCATTGTTAGCTATTATACTGCCACAGTCCCCTTTCCCACCATTTTGATACTGCTGTTGTTGATTCTGCTGCCGCCTTCAACGGTTGGTTCTAACAAGTTATACTGTCATGTTCATCATTACCCAGTGGTGGTGATGGTATTGGTGGGGTTGGAACTGACAGGTGAGGGATGGGGCGGGGGAAATAATAGCGGTGTACTATCATCTTGCTGTTGTTTATAATGTTTCCTTACAAAAATGTCAATGAAGAAATGTTCCAATGTACAAAATGCTTGTATAATTTGCGCATATGTCACCTACACCTCCACACGCGACGCTCTGTAAAAACACGAACAATACACATTGCAATGATCTTAACACTCAATAAAAGTTTGAATTTAAAAAAAAAAAAAATTAATAAATATTTCCGTGGAGAGGAGCAAAACAAAAAAAAAAAAAAAAAAAAAAAAACAGCCATTTGGATCAAATTTTAATTTTTTACCTCCTGTTTTTTTACATGCGGACGTTCAAAGAAGAGTTAAATATATAAACAAACTCTGCAGTAGTGTTAGGGAAAACTGGAACACCAAACTGCACCAAATCTTCCGAACACTTAATGCTGTATCATTAGTTTAGTTTAGTCATTGGATCAACATCACGGCACACGGTTTAACCCATAATTGCTTTGTTTTCCTCCTAACTGAAACCTGAGCCTGGAGAAACTCAGCTCAATGCACGAACTCCGTTGCATCGGCGAGGATCCTGAAATACTTTGGGTAGATTTTTAACTCGAAATTTTGCCCGGGCAGCGCCGTTAGGCTACTCTTTTTCGATTTCCAACTGCCAAGGGATTTTTTACGTGCGCGACAATACACACCGGCGTCCAATCTCACTACCTAGAGACCAGGGGTATTACTGGAAGTCCAGGTAGATTTTTAAAATAAATCTCGGTCCTCACCGGGGCCTGAACCCGGAACCTCCAGCTCTCGAGACGGACACCATACCTCGAGACCACTCAGTCCCCCAATTGTCCCCCAAGTACTGTATCGTATTATCATATAGCCGTAAATGGTAAAAAGGGTTTTATTTGTGGTGATTACAAGCATGTAACGAAGTTTCGTCATACTATTAATCAAGTTGTAATTAGTTTAAAGTTATACATGTAAAATACATATTTTACTAAAGATTTCCCTGGAGAGGAGCAATATAATGAGTCTAAAGACTATTTTCCTAAGCCCTACCATGTAGGGCGCACATCACCAAATCATGAGTAGTAATGGTCTCTGGTAATGCATTATACAGATCAGTGGTTCTCAACCGGTGGGGAATTCCCCCTAGGGGGAATTTTAGTGTTTCCGGTCATGGACTCCAATTGCTAGTTATAGATCTCTGCTTCCTGTCCCCCAAACAAAATGTTTCATGGAATTTCCAAGGCATTAGAGTGTTACCATGTAATTTGGTATCAGGCCAACAACACCAAACATGTGATCCTTCACCTCTGTAACTATGTGACCTAGTAATTAATTATAGGAAAGCGACAATTTAATAGGAATTATAATGTAAAGGTTAATGCGAAGCTCACGGCAATCAATATACTGCTATCTCCTGGAAGCACGAGATAAATCAAGATAGAATGTGTGTGTGTATGTGTGTGTGTGTGTGTGTGCAAGAGAGAGAGAGAGAGGGGAGAGAGGGGGAAGAGAGAGAGAGAGAGAGAGAGAGAGAGAGAGAGAGAGAGAGATGGACAGGTGTAACACGTATCCCGCTTGTGGTGGTGGAAATGAAGCATATGCAAGGAACTTTTGTTTACATGCACAATGCCATCAGTGTCATATATATATATATATATATATATATATATATATATATATATATATATATATATATATATATATATACACACACACACACACACACATACATATATATATATATATATATATATATATATATATATATATATATATTTATTTGTGTGTGTGTGTATTTTATTCACGCATGTGACACTTAACACTAACAAACGGCAACGCTCTGTGATATACACAAACAAGAAACACACATTATACCTGTGTGTATGTAAATATACATTGCTTTGTATCAAATAGTCGGTTGAAAAGGAAAAAGAAAAGATAAAAAATTGACCGTCCTTTACTAGGAAACAGATTGATTTTCAATATGACCTCCATAATACCCGAAGTAGCGTTAAGATCCAAACAGATAGGAATATGCCAACTATGCAGGAAAAACACACAAGAGACAGAAGAACACATATTCTACACTTGTCAAACAGTCAGAAATGCAGTGGAAACTCTACAACAACTAATACAAACACACACCGGCAAACAAACAGACATTTACAAGGCAATCTTTCTGAACACTCTTCCAAAAACATCCAAAGACACACACGCAACTACTTTAAGCACTAGCAGAATACAGAAAATTAGTTTGGACTTGCAGAATCAAGGCAAGGTTCAACTCTCTCACCTACAACAGAAACTTATTTTTACTAATGTTCAAATACAAACTATCTACTATTTTTCCTAGCTGAAATGTGTAAACTTTCTTTAATTTCATTTTCTCTTGCAATTAAAAAAATGCCATTATTATTACTACTACTATTTTTAAAAAAAAATTCACCTTCCTAACTCTGCCCGCTTGTGTTTCATCTAATCACTAAACTGTTACATGAAAACTTCTTAATTCCCGGATTATATCACATATCAGTGATATTAAATTGGCGGAAGTGATTTCGATAGTTTTCACCACGTGTAGATCTGGAGTAAAATTTCCCCTGTCTCGGATTATTCAAACATATCAGTGATTTCAATTTTGTGGAAATGTTTTCGAGTGTTTTCACCACGTGTAAATCTGTATTAAAGATTTCCTCTGTCACGGATTATATAAGATGGAAAACCAAATTGTAAAACGTGTCAAAGTCAACACGAGTGAAGGTTTCGAGGGAGGAGCGTTCCACCAAGCAAACACACTTGTGTTTTCAATATCAGGGCCTCATGTATTCCGGTTCAACTACTCGATGATGGCGATGGTCTTGAGGGGGCCTTGCGGGATCTGTAGGGAAGGGATAAAATCCATCCACCGTTTTGAGGACCCTAAAAGATGGTACGCTAAGCTGACACCGGAAGCAAATGTGGTTCATTATGAACGGCTTAACGGGACGAAGCATGAATTGCAGGATCCTAAAGTAACTATTGTAACTGAAAACATAGAGAAGGAAAAGACCAAGGCTATGATTCACTGGATGCCTACAACCGCAAAGGTTGAGACAGTGAAGCAAATAAACGCGGATATTTCGGGAGGTATAAATGCGAAAGTGCATAAACTTAAAAACAGCACGGGCAAGTGGTTATCTCTGTGCAACCCGAAAGAACCTCTGCCACATTACGTGGACATGGAGTTGGACGGGGTAGAAGACAAGCTACACCGTCTCTTCATCACGGTTCCGGGGCGCCGTACGACGTGTACAGTTTGTGGGGAGGACTCCCACTGGAGTAATAAATGCCAAAGTACAATTCTAGAAGGGACCTAGACTGGCACAAAAAGTCACTTCGAACTCCCAGAGAGATCAACATAGTAAGGAGGATGAAGACGGTTTCCAGCTGGTCAGTCGGAAAAGGGGACGCTCAACCAAGAGCCTGTCTGACGGTCCGACACCTCCAGCCTGCCAAACACCTGTTACCACGCTGCCGCCCCTCAACAACCACGACTACCCTACACCGCCTGAAGCGAACAGGCCAAACAAAAATAAATGTGTAAGTAATTATACTGAACAGATAACGACCAGCGCCATGACCGGAATAGACAGTTATAATATTAACACACCACCACGACAAAGAAACCTGTCAGATTATTCACCACGCCTCGTTATTAACTTCGAGATTTCAAGCCCGGCGAAGGAATGTACTGACTATCTCCAGAAATGATAACATGAATACAGACAGTTTGAAACAAGGAACATAATTCTTATATTACAACAAAAATGGCAGCGGAAATTAAAATAATGAGTAATAACATTCGAGGTACAAGATCCAAAATTAATCATCTTATACCACTCATACACAAATATAAACCTGATTTTATACTCATACAGGAAACTAACGTTAACACCGACGAACACGCATCATATATCACAACATGCTTAGGTCTAAGACACTCATGTTTTAGTCTTAGTACTCAACATATCGGATTGGGTACAGCAATAATACAGACATCGGACAGGTGGCAGATTATAGATAGTTAGTTAGTCGACAGATCATCCTCATTGCACATCGAACCATTCAGTCCATAAGTGCTCGGATCCCCTCCTCGGCAGATCCCGCAGCGTGTAGCGGCTAACGACACCAGTTCTGTGTTGGTTTATCAATCTTCTTTGGCTTCATGCGTAGAGTTCTTGTTTGACCACCCCTCTTTTAATATGCTGTTCTCGCAGTCTGGCCATGGTTGTAGATTCACAGTCATCACTTGATTCACGCAAAAGTCTTACTTCTCGTAGAGCATTCAGAATGTCAGCCTGGTTCATGGCGCGCCCGCCCTCCACCGTAGCCTCACCTGCGAGCTTGTCAGCCCGCTCATTTCTTTGCACTCTCGCATGCCCTTGCACAAAGATGAAACTAATCTTTGCCAGAAGAGACCGCTCCAGAGGCAGCAACCATTCTCTTCGGATCGACCCCTCTTCTATCCTCTTGATCATGTTCATTGAGTCGCTAAGGAAACATGCCCTAGTGAATGTCTGTGTCTTGAGCCATGTTATAGCTTTACTTACTGCCATGACTTCCATAGTCAGGCTACGTGTTGTTTCAGTGAAAGCACCAGAGTCCTCCTTCACAATTCTCCCTCCGGCCCGAGCCGTAAAGGCCCATGAGCTTCTCACATGTCGGACGACCAACCCATCTGTGTAGATGACAGCATCACCGTCTAGCGAATTCTCGAAAATCAACACTTTTACTTCAGCCTCCACAGCAGCCGGATTTTCTTGTCTGCATTTTCTATCTAGTTGGATGCAAACTGAAAAGGATGTGCAGAAATCTGTTTTCACTTGTACCCACTCCTCGCCAGGTTCTAAGTCCTCAAGTGAACACACCTGTTGAAGACTGTCTTCGGCTTGACCCATCCACGACCGTCCTCTTTTTAACCTGCTGCCCTTCACTTTCATAATTTCACTATGCAGTGGATGTTGTGTGTTTGGGTTAACTCTGAGGTAGGCGCGTGCTCTGCAAACTTGTATTCTCTCTTCAATGGTTGGAAAATCAAGGAGGTAGCGCATCGCCCTGCATGCTATATCTCTTGTACATCCAAGAATAATGCGCATAGCTTCATTATATATCCTTTCCATCCTTTCTATTTGCTTACGGCTGAGGTTCCGGATTGCCCTTGCATAATCAATTACAGACATGACCAGCCCCTTGTACAGAAGACATAGATGGCGCTGCTCACAGTTTGCTGCCGCTATCACCCGCATCGCAGCCACACCCCGCTTGGCTTTTGTTATCACCTGGTCTATGTGCTCATTATAAGCAAGGCTTTGATCAAACCGTAACCCCAGGTAATTCATTGCCTGCGTTCTTTCCACCGTCTCTGAACACAGCTTTACAGTTGGTGTTGGAGTGTTGACAATATGATTATTCAACGAGAACGAAGTCACTGTTGCCTTTGTGGGGTGACCATTGCCCCAGCTTCATCACACCAAGTACTTATGCGATTGAGTTCGATTTGTAGTTCCACAGCAATCTGCTGTCTATCCTTACCCTGACGATACACTAAAACATCATCGGCATATGACAATGTCCTGCCAGGTCCAGTGATCTGCTCACTGGTGATTCTCACAGTGTATGCGTTGAACAGTACCGGAGATAATGGTGATCCCCGTGGTAGGCCAGGATATATTGTTGTTGGTTCCGAAGTCCAATTGCCACATCTAAAAACTACTTTCCGTTGGAAGAGGGCTGCAGCGACCCAACTAAGGAGGAATGGACTTACTTTGAGTTCAAGAAGCTGAAGCATTAAAAAAATCCAATGGTACTCTGTTGTACGCGTCTTCAAGATTAATCGCTGCAGCAAGGGTGTCAATGCCTGAGTGGAAACCTTCATAGACATCATGGGCAAAAACTGCTGCATTGGTCCAGGTTTCTCTTTTTGGACGGTACCCACCAAGGGTAGGTGGGAAAACACCTTACCTCTCTAGCTGGCTTGATATTTTCCTGGCAATTACCTTCTCCAGCAGCTTGCCTATTGTATTCTGCATGGTTATAATTCGATATCCCTGAATTTTTTGTGGTCTTTGTCAGGCTTCGGCAAGGGAATCAGATAGCTGTGTAACCACTCCTCCTTGATGCTAGCACTCCCTATACTGTTGTTGTACATGTCTGCTAGTTTCTCTAGCTCGTTTTCGGTACACCTATTGATGTCGTCGTATCCTTATGCCATCAGGCCCTGGAGCGCTGTTTTTTGATCGTCGAAGCACAGCCTTGATTTCTTTTACTGTCACTGTGTCTTCATCCAAAGTGTTCGGAATCTTGCACCTGTCTGAGTTGACCTCCTTGGCCATATTTCGGACTCCCATGTCTGTCTGGTTGCTCTGCTCTAGATAGCGTTAAAAGAAGGCTTTGCCCTTGTCCTCGTCAGTCCTCTGCCAGATGAGGTCAGCATTTTGGAAGTCAGAAATGCTCTTATTCTTGACTACACCACTCATGCTTTTATGCAGTCGCCAGAACAATTTCAGTGACTTGTCTGTGCATACTCTTTGACACACCTCTGCCCATTTTTCACTTTTAACCACCTTGGCCAGCTTTTTGAAATAGCTTACTTTTGTGTGCATCTCCCTTTCTAAGTGCATGCGGGAACTAGGATGGCCAGCTCTGTTCTTCTTGGCATTTTGCCCTCTCCTTACAGCACTACGCTTATCCACCCAAGCCTTCTCTACCTCGAAATTCCACCAAGGTGGCTGCTCCCAGCTTTTTTTCCTGCCCTGAAGCTTTCTGCGCTTGTCA
Source organism: Cepaea hortensis (assembly GCA_963921405.1). Lineage (NCBI taxonomy): Eukaryota > Metazoa > Mollusca > Gastropoda > Stylommatophora > Helicidae > Cepaea > Cepaea hortensis. Next base: position 40,361 of record CAWUFQ010000193.1, on the reverse strand, counting down.
CGTCTTATTTTACCCACGACATCTTGCCCTGTACTGTCATACTGGAAAGTCTTTACATTTAGCTTGTGCTGCCTTGTTCTGCCTTTCTCCACCAATATGCTGCAACGGTGGTTGTTGCTGCCGTGGTGTCCAATGACACCCCTTCTACACACTGTACTGAGTGAAGATGAAACCAGCGCCAGATCAATAGCACTGTCCTCATCGCCTGGACGGCTTGCTGTCCTAGTAACACAGTCACTGTTGATACAAATAAGGTCAATGGTTTCAAGTGCAGTCTCGAGCTCCTCCCCTTGTGTGTTGGATTAAATGTTTCCCCATGATCTGCCTTTAGCGTTGAAATCGCCACAGAAAATAACATTTCTCTCGTGACCTAATATGTCACTTAAGCACTGCTACTTCTGGGAATCCATACTCGCGTTGCGAGCATAAACATTAACTAACACGAATGGTATACTGGTTTGAACTCTCAACGCCTGTATTTGTATGTCGTCACTGTCCCAGCTGGACATGTCTAGCTCTGACGCCACCATGCTGTCGCGAACGAGAATCGCCATTCCCAGATGTAGTCTGTTGTAGAAACATTTAAAGCTGGCAATTCGGAGTAGCTGATCGCCCAGTCTCGTCTCCTGGAGCGCCACAATGTCGTTCCTGTAAACTAGGGTTTCTAAAATAGAGCCCCGTTTTACGCTGGCGCAGTTCCAATACAGAATACGGATATTCCTGATACCCAGACGGTGACACTTGAGTCTAAAACGTCTTAAACCACCACGCTTACCTTGTCGCTTTCTGTCTGCCCGGCGCCCACGCCGCCTTGTTAGGTTGACTGCCGACCGCTCGGAGAACACATGTTGTTCCGCCATGTTGAAGAACCGAAAACAACAGAATCCACACACGCTGCGAAAAATTCACTCAAGGATTGCTCCGCTCGATGCACGTAACTCCGTAGCATCCGCGCAGATCTTGAGTAGAAACTCCCGGTTTTACATCCTGGTACACAAATTACACGCAAGAGATGAATAAATCCATCTCATACATGGCAGATTATAGAGAAGGACAGGGACTGCCAGGGTAGGATAGCTATAGTACAGGTGGGAAATAACATAAATAAATACACAATTGTCAACTTACACGCACCGCCTGACTACAGAAATCAGCCGCTCTTCTACCAAACACTGGAAACTTTATTATCACGCTCATATCGGGGTCACAACATCATTTTAGGGGGTGATTTTAATTACGTACTTTCGGCGCACGACCTTATAAATGGAGATATAAGAATGCAAATTAGAAACACAATGGGGGGGGGGGAGGAACATCAATTAGACACATTGCAAACAATTTTAGATATCCATGGGCTAACAGACGTATACAGGCAGATGCATCCCCGTGGAACAGATACAACACACACACAAACAATGCGCATAACAGAGCAGCACGATTAGATAGAATTTATGCGCCATATAACACAAGTCAAGCATTTACATAAGACACTGAACTTCACAGACCATAAGGCTGTTGTTGCAACAATAAAAACAGTACAAGCAACACCACATCTTAGAAGATCTCCTCATTGGAAACTTAACAGCACACTTTTACGAAATCACGACTATGTAGATTGCATAACAAAACTGATTCTCACATACACAAGCGATATACCGGAGGGTAATGCGCGAGAACTCTGGGAAACACTTAAACAAACTATACGAGAGAGAACACAAACACTAGCAGCAGTAATACACAAGCAAAAAACTACAACAAGAAAAAGTATTGGAAAATGCAATTAAGCTCTTACTACAGACAGACAAAAATTCACCACACATCATTTTCCATTACAGGAAGAATTAGATCTCCACAGACATCATCGATTTCAGGGGGCTTTACTGCGAACAAAGTTACAAACTATATCACAAGAGATACCGAGTAAAAAATACCTATCTTTAGAACAAAACATACAGCGCAGCAGACAGATAGGCCAGATAATTGACAGGGAAGGAAATATACAAGTCGAGCCACAACAAATAGCCTTAGCCTTTGAAGATTATTACAAGAACCTTTATACAGAGGAAAACACACAGGCGCATGTGCAAGAAAACATGAAATTCACAAAGGAACTCACAGAGGAACAGAAATTAACACTAGATACTGAATTAACACTAAGAGATATAACACAAGCGGTTCACGAAATGCAGAAGGGCAAATCACCTGGCCCTGACGGTATTACCGCTGAATTCTATCAGTTTTTCTTTCCTCTTCTAGGTCCTCTTTTACTAGCAGTATTCTCTGAATCTTTCCAAAAACAAGAACTCCCATCCAGTTTCAACACGTCTTACATCACTCTTATTCCAAAGGAGAACACCGAAAAGACACTTTTAAAGAGTTACAGACCGATCTCGCTTTTAAATGTAGACTACAAGATTTCAACAAAGGCTTTGACGAATAAATTGAAACCAGTAATGACATCTCTCATTCATGAAGACCAGCAATGTAGTGTACAACATCGGAATATCCAGCAGCACACACACTTCATAAGGGACATCAACTAAACACATCTGAAAAATTGTCAGTCCTCAATTCTCTCTTTAGATCAAGAAAAAGCATTCGACAGAATATCTCACTCATACCTCCACAAAACTCTCTCACACTGCATCGTGGGAAATTATTTTCGGACATGGGTCAAAATTTTATATTTGAAACCGAAAAGTCGGATTCAATTAAACCATACCCTAACCAATTCTTTCAGGTTAACTAGTCAGTTAGACAGGGATGTCCCTTGTCCCCATTACTGTACGTTGTCGCTCTAGAGCCACTTCTAGAAAAGATACTACAGGACGAAAATGTCAGGGGTACGTTCATACCTGGGAAGGGTGTACCTCTGTCAGGGGTACGTTCATACCTGGGAAGGATGAACAAAAGCTGCGTGCTTATGCGGACGGTACCATTTTCTTTCCGACATCTGAAAAATATGTAGGGATCATTTTGGAAACGTTCTCGTTTTTTTGGCAAAGGGAGTGGGGCAAAAATTAAACGTCCAAATATCTACTATAATAGGCTTGGGCAAATGGAAAAATAAGCAGGATTTTCCATTTGACTTAACATCAAACAATCTTATAAAAGTGTACGGAATAGTCTTCCCAAATCAACTAAATCAGACACACAAAGACACATGGCAAAATCTAGAGAAGAAAATAACAGATATGTTACAGAGGTACAAATACAAAACAACTACCATATTTGGTAGAAATACCATTGTTAATACACATATAATTCCAAAAATACTATATCTGTGCACAGTCCTAGATCCCCCACGTTAGACTGTCACAAACATTAAATAAAGCGATTAGACGCTTTGTGTTTGGCAGCACCATCTACAGTATCAAACATACTACACTCATGCAAGACAAATAAGATGGAGGTATCGCCCTCCAAGACATAACCAAAATACAAGCACTTAGGATCAAACACGTAAGCGAAATCCTACAACACTAAGAAAAACACCCTTTAGCACACTATTACATTGGAATTAGGCTATCGTATTTAAAACCTATTATTAGGAATACATCCTCACATTACTTTGGCACTCTCCCAACATTTTACAAAACGTGTATTTCAGCCATTAAAGAGTGGGGTAACACCCCACTTTGTAAACTCTGATTTCTCTTCACAACGTATACAATTAGACCTAATATATTGTGGTCGTCTCGCAGCCGATCGTCTTGCCGCCGCTTGTTAGCCTTCGCCAGAAGTCAGCTCAAGTAAAATCTTTGTAGTGGTGGATATTTTGCCATCTTGTGTAGAGAACTAAACAAATTCTAATATACGCGCCGCCCCTTTCTCCCCCTTCCCCTTCTCTCTCCCTCTTTGTTGCCCGCTTTCCCAGTCTCAGCCCAGCCCGCCACAAACAAATACTTTGCACTTGTGACTAAGGGAGTGATTGTGATTCAGTAATAATATTGAACTTGTTTACAGGAAACTAAGCTTGCATGAGGTTGCCTGCAGTGTGAGAGTTTCAATTAAATGGTTTGGTATGCAGGGGAGCAAATGATTACTACACCATGCCAAGAATATAACGTCACATGTACATGAATGTATACGCTATATATATATATATATATATATATATATATATATATATATATATATATATATATATATACGCCTTAGATAAGAGATCTGATAGCTTGCCTTCTGGGTTAAGACCCCAAAACCCCAAAAAACAGGAAGTGTGTGTACAAATTCCTGGGCAGTTTAAAATCAGTTTAAAAGAGTAGGCCAGGAAGTCACTGTCCTGACAAATTGTGAGGACAGAAACCCCACCCAAGAATAGACAGTCACCTTGGATGGAATCTTGTCTAGAGGGAGCGAACCTTAAATCAAATGGGTACCGAAGTCTGATAGACACACACACACACACACACACACACACACACACACACACACACACATATATATATATATATATATATATATATATATATATATATATATATATATATATATACCGCCCCAAGACATTTTCTAGCAGCTATTTTAGGCTGGGACCATCCCGCAGCCCAGGCCAAGTTTTACAATCAGACACGATGTGGATGCGAACCCACGACCAACAAACCGGTAGACAAGCGTCTAGCTACTTCGCTGCCTTGCTCCTCTATATATAGTACAGCAATTATATAATGAACTATTATACTTTCATACAACAATACAGCAATTCCATCATGAACTATTCAGTTTCAAACAACCACTTACAGTTGTAAATATTGAGCACAACCCACTACTGGCAACGCTGATCGTATTCTGGTATGAACCTAAAGCCTATCCACGTCAATATGGAAGCACTATACTCGAGTTTCACTCTCGTTTGAGCTCGTCAGTAGTGCGTATCCTTGACCGGACCGGAAACAAACCCCGGATCACTGGCGTGTGAAGCGGTGTCATAGTGTAGAAAGAAGTAATAAAGTCGAAGGTTGAATAAAAGTTTGTTTATTTGCGTAAGATGACAAGCCGTGTCTGCCTTGCTGGAATATCGGATGTTGACTGCCCTTCACAACAACAATACGTCACGATTGAGCATCTCTCTCCGCTTTCACTCATAATGCTCAATCGTGCTGTATCTCTAATTCCCCACTAGATCCTAATTATAACCCAAACTACACATACTGTTACACCTCCCCATGTTGATAAAGAATTTTCCTTTAGAAGGAAAAATCTTTACTCCTAATCCCCCTAATTCTTCTCTAGATTTGTCAAGTAGTAACTCCTATATACTTCTTCTTCCATTTTACCTCTATACCTCGTACCATGTACTGTAACCCTTTTTGAACTTACCATTTCTACTCTTCTTTCATTTCCCCAAACTATATAGCGATCCACTATATATTCCTTGGCTCCTCAAGTTCCTATATAAAATATGCATATTATAAACAAAATGGCTCGTAAAATCGTATTAGTACAACTGGCATTAGGAAATCACTCGCATTTCTCAATACAAGACAACCCGAACAACGAGAACAACGTATTTAGAAGAAGTAAAGAAGGGGTGCACCCAGTAAAAGGAATAAATAGTCAAGATAAGCACAAAGAAACGCATATTCCACACAACCACATTTACCTCCTTTGCCAATAAAAAAAATTTGTACAATCAAATTTTTTTTCTTATAAATACGTCATACAAAAATAGATCTTTGTTTTCTATAAACCAAGTTGATATAATGTTTTACAAGCTTTATATATACAACCCTTTATGAAATAGACCTTTTTACGTAAGTTTCAAGCCTTATATCTTCAACATTTAAAATTTCCAACTACAATCTTGTCCAAATTGCGTTATCTCACCTTTTAGCATGAGATCATGTTCAATTTTTATGAACACCTTTAATATAATTAAAGCTGGTTTTTCACAGCACCTATTTCTTGCCCCCTTCATGTCCCATGATCTGCCCTTTATCCCCCTATGTATTTCTTCTATATGCTGCTATTCACAGTTTTTCCCTTAAACTTCTATCTACTTATACTCTACTTATATATTCGAAGCTTTTCAAGCAACCTAACCTTCCCAACAGCCTATGTCTCCATACTCTCCCTCAATAATTTTATAATTCCTTTCTGAACGAAAGGGCTTTTTTTTTTTTATAAAGCTCCCTGTATTTGAAAAGTCAACTAATATTCTAACCAAACTTAAAACCAATTCATTAACCACATCACTTAATCTATCAATCCAACTGTTTACGCAAAACTAAATCAAAACAAGGCGTCACAATTATTCAATTAAAACACATTTTCAAAATTAATATGGCATGCATTTTATCAACCCAAAAGCAAATATTATATCATTATTAGACACTTTTACGGTCCAATAGTGTTTTACTCAAAGCACTATAAACTCAACGATCCTAACTTACTTAAACTAACTTTTTATAAAACCAAACCAAGCATGAAATAAAACATAATACATATACATATAGCATTGAAACATAGTCTCAATAAAATAATCAATTAACAACCATCATTGCCCAGTTACACGAAAATAAAACTCCAAGTGAATAAACAAAGATTTTCCAAGTAAACTTTCTTAAAATTATTACGTATAGTGGCCCCAACAACCATACTAATAATGTACCACATCTCTATTTATTCAGGCCATTCCATTTATATATTTCCTAACTCCATTCTCATTTTCCTACCCCATCATAGCCAATTGCTAACCAGAGACATACTTCCCAGTATATCAATAATACCAAAAACTCCCCACCAAATTCTCTATAAAACTTCCTACAACTCTCTGTAAGCGAACCGCTTTTAAATTTAAATTGTTCATTAAAATTATGATTGACAAAACCGAAGATATTTCCCTTATCCCCCATTTCACATTCTCACAGAAAAGATATGTTAGATTGAGTTAGTGCGCACTTAGGAAAATAAGAAAAAGAAAGGAAAAAGTAAGAAGTAATCACACTTCTCTTTCCATACATACTTTATGAATAAAGTTTCAAAATTTATCTTCAGTTTCCGTCAATAATAATTGTTATTATAAAAAAAAAACATTGATTCAACACTACTAGCTTTTCTTTTTTTTTTTTTTTTCATTCCTCTCGTCAATTTCAAGTTTACCATTCCAAGTAAACCCATCAATTCAATGCTACATATGTGTATCTGTTACTTACAGATCAATATCCAAATCTTATAACCATATCTGCCGATATCATTGATAACAAATAGTACAAACATTAATTCCTCCTTTTTCTAGCCTAACTCCAAACACATCATACTACCCGGAAAATCATCTTAATTAATCACTGTAAACTACAGTACAAGTCCTCTTATCTATACTAATGTAGTATTCACCATCCACTCATCTATTTACTTGTGGCCCTACCTGCCAATTATTTCCCTTCAATTTGTCCAAGCTACTAAAAAATCAACCATCAATTCCACCCCATAGAGAAATAACCAAATATATACATATACTTCATTCAAAACTACCTCCATATTGATTATAAAAATACCAAGAGTCATCTTCTTCATTTTCGAATTCTAACACTTATAAATTGCTATCTGCAATATTCTCTACTTATCTACTTCCTACGGTTCCACTTCTTCAATAACTCCAAATTTCTTTGAACCAATGCTAATTCTACATCAATGTCTTCTTCTTCGTACAATCTATTTGTTTCCTCCATACTACTACTACTTGACTCTGACTTTTCATCCATTTCTTCTTCTTCGTCTGTATGTCTCTCTTTAGCTGCCGCTAATCTCTTTTGTTCAATATCCCATCTAATTTGTCGATCACTATTCCTCAAGGATCTTTCTAGTAACGGCATATCCTCCCCGCTCGTTGAATAATCCCTAATTCTCCTCTGTCTTTTCACTTCTCTATCTCTTTGTCTATCCATTCTTCTTTTCGTTGCCTGTCTAGTGTTCCTAAACGGAGCACTTATTTCCTCCATCATACTATCATAATGAGTCTCATTCAACTTTTCTTCTTCTATTGTTTTCGGTATCGTCTGTTCTTGAGTATCATCAAAACCTGGAGTTGCTAACAAGCGATTTTGTGCTGGATCTCTTCTAACGCCTGGGGTTACTGTAGCACCTCTAACGAGTTGTTCATCTAAAAACCTTGTGTCTGAATAATAATTATTATTATTATTATATTCTATCTCTTCTTCATCTCTCCTTAAGTGTTCCACGTGTGCCCTCGCTACATGTCCCGTGACCTGGTTCTTGATTTTATACGATACTTTACCTAGTTTTTCCAAAATATAATACCCTGGAATCCAACGATTATCAAACTTAGAGTTTCTCCTATGCTTCTTGTAATAGACCCTATCACCAACCTTAAATTCCTGCAAGTTTGTATTTATATTCTTGTACTTTTTCTGCCTTTCCCTAGCTTTAATTATATTATTCCTTAGTCTTACGTGTGCTTTATGCATTTCCTGTATTATAACCTCTTGAAAGTCTTCACCCATATATTTCCGTCTAGGTTTTAATAGATTGTCTATAGGTAGTATCGGTTCTCTCCCGTATATTAAATAATATGGTGAAAAACCCGTGCTTTCATTTTGATTAGTACGAATGGCGTTAAGGGCAGGTCCTAAAAACAAATCCCAATCCCTTTCATGTTCATCTACAATCTTTGATATAATGCTATATAACGTCTGATGTTGACGCTCGTTTCTAGCATTGGAAGTAGGTCTATAATATGATGTCTTTATATGTTTTATATTTAAATCATTTAACAACTTTTCAAATTTCTTATTTATAAATTCTTTACCATTGTCTGTAAGTATACTTTGTGGACAACTAAATCTTGGGACAAACTCTTGTAAAAAAATATTGACTACTGTATCTGCACTCTTATCCGGAATTGCATAAACCTCCGGCCAAAGACTGTAAACATCTACTATATGAATCAAATACACGTTTCCTGACAATGTTCTGGGGTGTGGACCCGATATATCTAAACTAATCTTTTGCATTGGGAACTGAGGAATGTCAGTATCCTGCAAGGGACACTTTATTGTTTTCATGTTCCTCAATCTGCACTTCTCACAGGTATCCACATATTTATATGCAGATTTAAATAAATTTGGCCAGTAATATTTACTTGTAAGCGCCTTCACCAATTTGTCTCTACCTAAATGTCCATTTTCATCATGATATGCCTTTAAAAGTTCATTTTCTAAATGTTTTGGAATGTATTTCCTCAGTTGTTCGTTCCTTTCAGACATGTAGTATAAATGTCCATCCTCTTGTAAAACCAAATAATTCCTTTTATATTTGTTATCTTCTGTTTCTCTTAATTTTTCTTTTATTTGTATCACTTTTGGGTCTAGGTCCTGCTCCTCTTTCATATTAAATTTTCCTAAGTGTAGATCATCTTCCCTATGTTCAGACTCTTGGTCCGATGGTAGACTATCAATTTCTCCTCTAACTATTTTAGCAGAATCTAAAATATTTACTTGCCAGTTTCGATCGTCAATCTCTGGTTCTCCTTCATCTTCTGTGTCACCTGACACCTGTGGATAGGGAATCCTAGACAGTAAATCAGCGCATGTGTTAATCTTACCTGGAATGTACTCAATTTTCGTATTATATCCCTGTAAGTTCAATGCCCAGGTTTGTATTTTCCTGTTCTGCACTGGGGCTTCTAAAAAAAGACTTTAAAGGCATATGGTCAGTTCTAATAACAAAATTTGCGTTATGTAAGTAGTAATTTAGTTTTTGAAGAGCGTAATGTATTGCGTAAGCCTCCTTCTCAATAGTCGTCCACTTTCTTTGTGATCTGCTAAGTTTATGCGACAAGAAGTATATAGGCCTTTCATTTTTAACCCCTGGTATTCCAGACTCTTTTCCTTCATATGGTTGCACCAAACACGCTCCTACTGCATTGTCTGAAGCATCTGTGTACAGTATCAACTGTTTGTTTAAGTCTGGATGCGTCAACAGTGGTACCAGTGTTAAACTGTTTTTTAAATACTCGAACGCTTTTTGACACTCGTCATCCCACTTAAACCTAGCGTACTTGCCTGTTAAGTTTGTAATAGGTTCAGCTATTTTTGAAAACGCTGGGACAAACCGCCTATAATACGCGCATGTTCCTATAAAGGCGCGTACCTCCTTAACGTTAGTTGGAGCAGGTAACTCTTTAATAACCTTTATTTTGTCCTGGTCTGGTTTTATACCTTCTCTATTTATAATATACCCCAAATATTTTGTTTCTGTCTTTAAAAATTGGCATTTACTGAGCTTTAACTTCACATCATGTTTTCTTAACCTGTCAAACACTAACTTTATATGTTTCAAATGATCCTCCACATTTCCAGAAGTAAAAATCAGAATATCATCAATATAAGCAAGAGCGAACCTTTGCATACCTTCTAAAACTTCATTTATTAAGAGCATGTAGTGAGATGGCGCAGTTTTGACTCCAAAAGGCATACGTAAAAATTCATAAGAACCCATATGAGTACAGAAAGCACTTTTTCTCTGCGCGTCTGCCGACATCGGAATGCACCAAAATCCTGCTCTTGCGTCTAACGTCGTAAAAAATGTAGCGCCATTTAGCAACCCCAAAATATCATCTATCACTGGTAGTGGATATGCTACATTTTTAGTAATTTTGTTCAACGCCCGATAGTCGCAACAGAATCGACTCGAACCATCAGGTTTGGCCACAATTACCACCGGAGATGACCACTCTGATTTTGATCTTTTGATTATCCCTGCTTTCAACATTTCTTCTATTGCCTTTTCTACAATTTCTCTATTTCTTAAGGGAGTTCTATATGGTTTTAAGCTAATCGGCGGATGGTCTCCCGTATCTATCTCCATTGTTACCGTTTTTGTCTTACCCAACTCTAAATCACTAATTGCAAACACATCCTGATTCTCCTTTATAAACTGTTCCAATACTTCTTTATTTTCTGGTGAAGTCTTTAACTGTGCCAACAATTCCTGTTCTCTTGTCTGTTTATCTAGTGAATGTATTTGTGCTGTATTTCTTTTGAATGGATGGATCAATTCATTCATTCGTGTGTTTCCTCTACTTCCGCGTCCGCGTCTGTTATTACTTCTTTCACTAGAAGACTGTGAATAATTAGTTCCCGGCATTTCTACTCTATCCGTTGCCAATAATTCACTAACGTTCTGTTCTATTTTTGCTACTACACACCCTCTGTATAATTTAATTTCTCTACCTGTGTTGTTAATCACCATAACTGGAAAGGTTAAGTGTTTATCTAACGCTATTATTCCATCCGGAACTTCCAAACCAGGCTCATCAATTATTTCCTCTTGTAATTCAGTGATTCTGACTGTGTTTCCTTCTACATAATATGGGTTTTTCTTCAGCTTCACTTGTATCAAATTAACCGACTGTGGTTTTAATGTCGTTGTCATTTTAACTCTAACTAGTGCTGATATATGCATGTCTTCTTGCATATCTATATAGACGTCCCTGAATTTTAACTTGTGTAAATCATATAAAAGTCTTACTCCATTTTTTATTAAAAAATCTCTTCCTATTAACATGTTTCTATTTAACCCCTTGACTACATGAAAAAGGTGTCTTATGTTGATCCCTCCTAACTTAAAATTTATCATTGTTTGTCCCACTACTTGTAAATTCTGTCCCGTAACAGAGTGTAAATTATTATGACTCTTAAATACTCTACAATTTCTTACTATATTATATAGAAAACTTTCTTTTACTACACTAACCTGAGCTCCCGAATCAATTAATGTACGAACTCTATACTTTCCTATTTCTAATATACAAGAGCTATAATCTGTTTTATCTTCTATAAATTTCTTGACTTCATCTAGTTGAAAATATTCTCTGTTCGAGCTATTATACCTGTTATTAACATATTCTCTAACCCTTGGGACCTTATTATTTACCCTCCTATCATAGGTCCTGCCTAATAGGTAGGGCGCCGATTTTCCTGTGTTCTTGTACCTGTAAAATTCCTGTATCCATCTACAACATTCCTACTCACCCTATTATTGTCATGTCTACCCTGTGTATTCGACTGGACACGCCTGTTATTACAAAACTGAAAAACATGTCCCCGTTGACCACAATTCCAACAGACAATATTTGTACTATTTGTGTTACCTACTGTTTCTCTTGTAGGGTATCTCATATTTCTTCTTTCCTCATTATCATACCTATTTCTACCTTGTAACGTCTGTATACCTCTTCTCCTATTCCATCCGAATCTTGTTTGTCCTATTTCCATAGGTTCCTCAACTCTGTCATCTCGATTACTTCCCACTTCTCGTCCTGTTCTTAATCTAAACCTACGTCTCAAATTTTCTTCTTGTACAGCAATATCAACTGCTTGCGATAATCTCTCAGGGTTTTCTCTCATTAGTTTAAGTTTCAAACCATCAGAATTTATGCCATCCACAAAAATTCCCACCAACATCCTCTCTACCTCTTCTCCTCTTACATTCTGTCCTAAAAATGCTTCTTCCGCCAAGTTAATCAATCTATCACTAAACAACTGTACCGTCTCTCTGCTATTTTGTTTAGCCTGCCTCAACACCGAAAATGCATGTTGCGGATCCGTTATCTCTGCGTATTTTCTGGCTAAATCTTCTTTGAATTGTTCCCATGTCTCATCTACTCTAGCCTCTAATTTCCTCCTTATATGATCCGAAACTGGTTCCGTTGCCGTCTGATAAGCCAATCTCATTTTTTCCTCGTCTGTTGCTGAAATTAAGTATGCATATTTTTCAATAGAAGTAACCCATTTCTTAAAGTCTCTGGCCTGACCACTAAACCTCAAAATTTCTGTTGTCAATCCTTGTTGGTTGATTATCATATTTAATTTTCCTACCGCTGTTCCCACTCCCGTCAACACCTGGGCCAAGTTGTCTGGTTCCGTCATGCTGAAAATACCGAAAGAAAGCAAGCAAAGAACAAAAAAACACACAATTTCAATTTCTTAATTTAAGGAGGATGCGCTAGGGTGTCCTGTTCCGCCATGCTGAAAATACTGAAAGAAAGCAAGCAAAGAACCAAGAAGCACACAATTTCAAACTATTTGTTTCTAAAAACTGGTTAATTAATTACCCTATTTATGAATCACATAAATTTACTAATTTACAACACACAATTCCCACAGTCCATAAAACTGTTCAATTAGTTATTTAGTTCCAGAATCGCAAAAATTTCACTTTGTTAATCCCTAAAGAGCACCAGTTGTAATATTAATTACACGAATCACCATCAATATCCTGTCAGCGTAGAGGAAGGAAGAACCCTGTCTTCAATAACTCATATTGAAACCAAAAAGTTCACTATAAATCCTCGTACCTGTTTCTTAGAGTACAATAATGTTTTAGACTCTGCTCTAACTAAGAAATTACGGCACATCACCGGAGATCCAGGAAATACAAATTGTCTCCTTAATTAAACAGTTACCTTCTTTTGCTCGCTGACGGATCCAGTTCACTTACACGAGCCCGCATCAACTGACAATTAGTTCCAGAGTTCCGGTGGCGGAGTTCAGATATCCCCTCTCGTCCTCAGATAATTTCGTCCTTCTCGTGGGCTGCTGGACACTCTTCCTGCTTGGGTCCCGTCTCATGGGATGCCTGGATTATTTTCGACCCCTGGTTGGGTCCCTTCCTTGATTCTCGAGTGGGTATTTCATCGTCATTTGGGATGGGTCATACATTTGGGTCGTAGGATTGACAAGGCCCAAAAATGGATCAGGTGTGTTTGGGTCGTAGGATTGACAAGGCCCAAAAATGGATCAGGTGTGTTTGGGTCGTAGGATTGACAAGGCCCAAAAAATTGTCAAGGTCAACCGAAGCCCAATGACAATTAGTTTCAAGAAGCCCGATCACGAATTTACGAGGCTTTTTCCATGATTAGTTGAGCCCGACAAATGTTCAACTTGAATTTCTGATTTTCTCAAGGTCCCAGGACAGGATGGCTCTTCTTGAAAAACGATAGGATTCATGCAACGGCCATGGGAGGCCCCTTGAATTTGATAACGTTCATTGGCTGGCGCTTGGAAATAGTAAGCCTTTTCTTTTGAAACTCCAGAGTTCAGATCGCGGCCCTGGAAAGCGTTGAAGGCTGAGATTCAGTTAACGGCCATTATCAGTGTCCTGATGACCTTACAATTCAGCCACGGCTCTAGAAAAGCCTCTTGATACTTTTATCTTCTGAGTTATATAGTACTTCGCGTGGTAGCCGGACGGCTCAATTCAGAATCCTGGACATACGGCTCCATATTTACTTCTGTCATAGTGTAGAAAGAAGTAATAAAGTCGAAGGTTGAATAAAAGTTTGTTTATTTGCGTAAGATGACAAGCCGTGTCTGCCTTGCTGGAATATCGGATGTTGACTGCCCTTCACAACAACAATACGTCACGATTGAGCATCTCTCTCCGCTTTCACTCATAATGCTCAATCGTGCTGTATCTCTAATTCCCCACTAGATCCTAATTATAACCCAAACTACACATACTGTTACAGCGGGTGTGTAACCACTAGACCACGTGACACACGCTGGACACGGACAAATGATCACAACAGAATATTACAACGTCACCCATCGTAGGCTGTAGCTCATGTAGGCTGTAGCTTACAGTTGCGTCCGGCACTTGCGGTAAATGGTTCTGTTGTACTGGTCGAGTGTCCACGTTTGTTGTGTCATATCCTGTGGTAGTATCCAAGTAATTTAAACCCAGGGACTCCATATACAGTAAATGGGTAATACAATAACCAAACGGCCAGTCAAAATAAGCTTCTGGATTGAGACGTCCTAGTGATCTTATTCTTGGACCCCATGGGTCATTGTCTGTATCTGAAGTTATGTGGTCAGGAGTGTCATCATATCCTTCGTTATCTGAGTCCAGGGATGAATGTCCACCGTATTGTCCGCCATGTTGTCCGCCATGTTGTCCACCATGTTGTCCACCATGTTGTCCACCATGTTGTCCACCGTGTTGTCCGCCATGTTGTCCGCCATGTTGTCCACCATGTTGTCCGCCATGTTTTCCACCGTGTTGTCCGCCATGTTGTCCGCCATGTTGTCCATCATGTTGTCCGCCATGTTGTCCACCGTGTTGTCCACCATGTTGTCCACCATGTTGTCCGCCATGTTGTCCACCATGTTGTCCACCATGTTGTCCACCGTGTTGTCCGCCATGTTGTCCGCCATGTTGTCCACCATGTTGTCCACCATGTTGTCCGCCATGTTGTCCACCATGTTGTCCGCCATGTTGTCCGCCGTGTTGTCCGCCTTGTTGTCCGCCATGTTGTCCGCCATGTTGTCCACCATGTTGTCCGTCATGTTGTCCGCCATGTTTTCCACCGTGTTGTCCACCATGTTGTCCGCCATGTTGTCCGCCATGTTGTCCGCCATGTTGTCCGCCATGTTGTCCGCCATGTTGTCCATCATGTTGTCCACCATGTTGTCCACCATGTTGTCCACCGTGTTGTCCGCCATGTTGTCCGCCATGTTGTCCATCATGTTGTCCGCCATGTTTTCCACCGTGTTGTCCGCCATGTTGTCCGCCATGTTGTCCATCATGTTGTCCGCCATGTTGTCCACCGTGTTGTCCACCATGTTGTCCACCATGTTGTCCGCCATGTTGTCCACCATGTTGTCCACCATGTTGTCCGCCGTGTTGTCCGCCTTGTTGTCCGCCTTGTTGTCCGCCATGTTGTCCACCATGTTGTCCGTCATGTTGTCCGCCATGTTGCCCACCATGTTGTCCACCATGTTGTCCGTCATGTTGTCCGCCATGTTTTCCACCGTGTTGTCCACCATGTTGTCCGCCATGTTGTCCGCCATGTTGTCCGCCATGTTTTCCACCGTGTTGTCCGCCATGTTGTCCGCCATGTTGTCCATCATGTTGTCCACCATGTTGTCCACCATGTTGTCCACCGTGTTGTCCGCCATGTTGTCCGCCATGTTGTCCATCATGTTGTCCGCCATGTTTTCCACCGTGTTGTCCGCCATGTTGTCCGCCATGTTGTCCATCATGTTGTCCGCCATGTTGTCCACCGTGTTGTCCACCATGTTGTCCACCATGTTGTCCGCCATGTTGTCCACCATGTTGTCCACCATGTTGTCCGCCGTGTTGTCCGCCTTGTTGTCCGCCATGTTGTCCGCCATGTTGTCCACAATGTTGTCCGTCATGTTGTCCGCCATGTTGCCCACCATGTTGTCCACCATGTTGTCCGCCATGTTGTCCGCCATGTTGTCCACCATGTCCACTGTATTGTCCGCCATGCCAACTCTCGTTGTCCGTGTTGTAATGGTCAATGTAGTTATTCACTAAAGGTGGCCAGTGTCTGAAAGGAATATGTTAGTTACAGTTAGTTGCATAACTATATTTCTCAGATAACACTATAGTATGTCCACATTTGTTTGCCGCAATATAAACATCAATATCTCAGTAACCAACTGAGGGAAAATTATGAAATTTAGTATATAACCTTATCATTATGTCTACCCAACAAAAAAAAATTTTGTTCTGGAGATTTTACAGCAGATTTCAAAGTTTGTATATATATGCGATATATAATTTACTGGTCTGACATGAAATTCATAATTTTAAATGTATTACAGAGTAGCCAGACAATCAGGGCTCAATTTTGAATATTGTACTTGATTTCACGGGATTGGCCTTTTGCCTCCCCCCCCCCCCCCCCGCGTTGTTCAAACTAAGACTGATCAGAGGTGTCTCAAAATGTCGGTTATTTCATGAAACCTGATTAATATTTTTTTTTTTTTTTTTTTTTTTTTTTTTTTTTTTTTAAATCTTACCACTTATCGCTAACATTGAAATGTGTGAATATTTTTCAATGGGCTTTAATGCGAAATTGTACACTTCAAAGAATCGCTATGAAGTTGTACACATATTTTTGTCAAGAAGCTGATCGCAAGAAACTGTTTTATACTATTACAAATTCCGAAAAAAGAACAATGCATGCATTGGGCTTGAGTAAACGGGCATTTTATCAAAGGGTGCAAAAATCTGGAATTAAACCACCACGCAATAACAAACGGTAGGTAGAAAGGTTATTGTAGACAGTTTTGACAAAGATGTCATAAGGCGAGCTATTATAAAAATGCTTTAAAAAGTCGCTTGATATACAACAGGGTCGACTTCATTGCACCGGGTTCTATCCCATATGGCCCGGTCTCTTTCCGCAGCGCGGAAAGCATCGCATAAAGCACGAACTCCGCAGTTCTAGCGACGACCCACAGAAGTCTCCGAAAAATTTAACTCGTGAACTGAAATCGAACCCACGACGTTTGGAGCCCGAGTCAAAAGGCTTGACCACTTCGCCACGGAGACTCCTACAATTATACAAATTTTGAATTTATATCCAGGATTATCCAGCATTATAAAAATGCTGGATGCCAAAGAAACAGTGACTGTAAGAAAACTTAAGGTTTGGTTCAGAAAGAACAATAACATAGAGCTATTCAAAACAACTTTGTGGAAAATTATAAGGACATTATCTTCACTATTTGAAAGTACAAGGGCGGTAGAAATAATCTTTGCGAGCAACCGCATTTAGGAGCCATGAGAAGCAGATACCTACGTGAAATAAGGGAAATGCGCAAAGGAAATTATGGCATAGTGTGTTTGGATGAAATGTGGATCAATGCGCACCACACAAGTGATAAGGAATGGCAATCAGTGGATGGACAGATAAAGCGATATGTGCCCAGTAGTATAGGACAGCTGTTGGTAATACTGGTAATACGCATAATGGCTTGCAACAGAATGCTGATCTCGTGTTCGTATCAAAGCCTACAGACAATAGGGATTATCATAATAAGATTAATGGTAATGTATTTAGAGATTGGCTCGAGAATACTATATAATAATATATGTCTTCTGTCTGTCTGTCTGTCTGTCTGTCTGTCTGTCTGTCTGTCTGTCTGTCTTTCTGTCTGTCTTTCTGTCTGTCACGAAGACTCAAAGCTGTTCTGTCACCCATGTGTACGTGTGAACAAATTACACAGACAGCTGAACAGATCCTTAAAAATGGAAACATAATGACTAAATTGCGGTATCATTTCTGGTCACTCCCTACGCACATTAACGCACAGCTATTTGGAAACTTTCACGAACTCAATATAAAAAGCTAAATGCATCCTAGTAACATGAATACTTGTGCACAATTATTAACCAGCAGCTGAAGAAACAAGAAGGAAATGAAAAATAAGGTAAGAAATATATTCCTTCTACTTTCCTGTCAATTTACACATTATTTACCCCATACCTCTGTACATTCTCTGTCTTTACTAATATTACACATTGCACCCCTCTCGGGATTCTCCGTGGTGAAGTGGTCAAGCTGTCTGACTCGGGCTCCGAAGGTTGTATGTTCTATTCCGGGCCGCGTCCTTCATTTCACGAGTGCATTTTTTCGGAGACTCCCGAGGGTCGTCGCTAGAGTTACGGAGTTCGTGCTTTGTCCGACGCTTTCCGCGCTGCGGAAAGAAAGTGAGCCATATGGGATAAAAACCCGGTGCAGTGCAGCCGACCCTGTCGATTTTAAGCTAGTTCATTCATTGCACCCACTCCCATACGAATCCGGATACGCCTTTGTGTGTCATCAGAATTTGCAGGTCTCCCATTACCGTAAAAATAACTTTGTTAGCGAGAAATCACTAGTTGTTCAGCAAAACATCAAAGGAATGTCGCCGCTTTCAATGATTTAAGTTGTTTTTGGACCTATCAAAGACATATTCCTTGGGTGGGGTTAAATATAAGACGGCTGGAAAAATTTCATAACGATGCAACAGACAGTTTTCAAAATAATTGATCGTGAATGAAGGCAAGCAAATGTGGACATACTATAGCATGTTGTTATTAAATAATAAATTATGATTTCTTCGCAAATCGTTTAAAAAAGTCAAACTTACGTTCAGTAGTTTGCCATTGCTTTCTGTTCGACTGGCAATCATACCATTCAATGAAAACCAGCGCAATGCGGCCTGCTTCCAAATTGCCTGCAGCTGTGTTTCGAACGCGGTATACGGGATTGCGTTTTCAACCCTTTCTCCAGAGCGCCGGCAAGTAATATGTATACAATGAATATTGGTAATACCATGGTAATTGGTAATACAATGGTAATTGGTAATACTATTTTATTGGTAATACGATGGTAATTGGTAATACAATGGTAATTGGTAGTTTCAATTATGTAACCACTAAAACAGCTCATTCATAAATTCACACGTGTTGGTTGGCGCCCATAAAAGCCTATGGAAATAGATATCAGAGGACACTAGACAACACACAAATGGAAATAAATATTAGAGGACACTAGACAACACACCAATAGTAAGCTGCAGTTACCACACCGCGATTCTAATCTGTCACCGTCACATGACGTTAGCGCAGAAGTCCACTTGTCCCTGCAGCGAGACGCTGTCGTCATGTGGAGGTGACAGGTTCGAATCCCGGTATGGCAACTATAGCTTTCCAGTTTTATGTTGTCTAGTGTGTCCACTAATATCTACTTCCATCTGCTTCTATAAGCGCCAACCTATACGTGTGAATTTATGAGCTGTCTGAATACAATGTAGTTTGTTGCACACAGAAAGGTATATGATAATTATAATGCGACATTTATATTTCGAGGTTACAGGCTGAAATTCGAGTATTGTAACTATAGCTTTTAATTGTTATGTTTTCTAGTGGTCTTCTAATCTCTGACGAGCAGCTGGCCGAGTGGCTAGAACGCCGGATTCTCTTTCAGGAGACCCGGGTTCGAATCCTCGGTAACGTGAGGGAATGATTTCTGCCGGGGGTAAAAATAAAACTCTAACCTGCACAGTTCACGGCGACTGCTCTAGCTAGGCAGCCTTAATTCCTCAGATAAGATTGGCAGTAAATGACAGTTTTGACAGTGACAGTTCTAATCTCTGCTTTCTTCTCTTTCTGTGAGCGTCAATCAATACTGCGTATTTGTTTATGAATTTTATGAACTTGTTGGTGCTGAAAGTGGCAAGAAGTTCAGGTGTCACATTTAGCCAAGAATTTGGAGCACTTTTATGTGGTTCGGTCTATAGACAAACTGGGTTACAGATGTGGTTAACGTTCTAATGAATGGCCATGTCTCTTGGCAGATGTGAAGTTCCAGCACCTGTCTTGCAGACCCGGCTAATGTCAACTTGGATGGGCAAGGAGAGCACTGCCACATAGTGCCCGTGGAGATGGTACTTTGTACCGGGAGGACGAGAAAAGCCTCCACACTGAACCGGCTGATGCAAGTCTTCTTTAGGATTCAAACACTGGAATGTCAACACCATGGACTGGAGAGCTGAACTAGCAGACTTTGGAGGGACTACACACAAAACAACCAATGTGCTAACCACCCAGTCAGTTAGTCAACAGACCAACCAATCAGCCATCTAAGAAAACTGATCAATCAATCAGCCATTCAAGAAGTTAACTGAACAACCAATCAGTCATACAACCAATAAACTGACCAACCAATCAACCATACAACCAGTCAACTAACCAATCAATAATCACGAAACTAACAACGTAACAGCGGCGGCAGAATTGAGGTCAACAGTACTAAATAAATAGGAATGAAAGACTTACAGGGATGGAGGGCTCTCCAAAAATAGTTGCCTGTTTGTCTTTGCAGGCTGCTGGTGTTGTGACGTGTCACTTTGTTGCCGTTGAATTCCGAGGCCCATTTCTTGACCTATGTACCCAAAAGCTGCATCGAAGGAATCCGAAGATATAGGTCGATGCACATGTGTTGGTTTTGAGCGTGCTTCGGTTAAAACGTCGGCGCAGCTTCTTTTATCAGAAGTACACGTTTGGCCCATCACAAAGTGTGCTTCCGTAGTATCACATGGTGGTTTATCGCTATGGCTGCTTGTGGAACCACGATGGGGTATTTGACTTTGTCGCTGACATTCACTTGCTCGAGAGTTGGGTTCTACTGGACCAGCACAGCCCTGGCTATCGATGCTCTTTGAACAAGACAGGAGCAGTTCTCTCAGTTTCCGGCATTCATCTCCACAATGATGGGGATATACTGGACCAGCACAGCCCTGGCTATCGATGCTCTTTGAACAAAGCAGGAGCAGTTCTCTCAGTTTCCGGCATTCATCTCCACAATGATGGGGATTTACGGGACCAGCACAGTTATTGCATTCTATGACCTTTGAGTCAGACTGAGGCAGTTGTCTTGGTTGTCGGCTTTCATCTGTAGCAGTGTCATCAGCGTCGTCATTATCATCTTCACAGGCAGTATAATAAACATTACTACAATCATCTTCGCTATCATCAATATGATCATCATCATCATTGGCATAATCTTTACTCACATCATGATCAACATTATCAACTTCACCACTGTCATCATCATTATGATCACTATCATCATCATTTTGAAAATCATCATCAATCACCTGTTCCATCGATGTCTGTATCCCTGGTGTAGGTATCATTGTCAACTTCATCACCATTTTCTTTATCATAGTAATCACCATAATCTTCTTTATCTTCTATATCAGAATTTACTGGTTCATCATTATCATTATCATCATCATAACGATCTTCTTTATCTTCATCATCATCATCAGTGCGTTGTTTATCACCATTTTCTTTATAATTGTCATCATCAGCTGCATCATCTTCATCACCAGCGTCGTTGTTAATGTCGTCATCGCCATCATCTTCTTTATCATCGACTTCTTGTTCATCACTATCTGTTTCACCTTCTTCTTCTTCATCAACTGCATCAGGATCTTTATCATCATCAGCGTCATATTCAACACAGTCTACTTCTTTTGCATCGTCATCTTCTGTTTCTCCAGCTTCTCTTGCTGCTGCTGCTGCTTTTCTTCTTCTTCTCTATAAGAATATCTCAATAATTTGTAGGAACCACAATCTGAATCAATCTGCTTTGCCTCTACGCTATCAGATTCACAATTGTGTCCTATGTCTTCATCGTCTCCAGAACTTTCGAGGACATGTTCAAATTCCGGCTGTAGTTCTCTGAGGTTATCGGTCAGTTTGTCAGGGGCGCATGATGATGCCATCCTCCCTTCATTTATTGTCTGTTCATCTTTTCTTAACACTGAAGCAAACTGTCCTTCCAGATTATTCAATTGCTTTATTGAATCAGACTGAGGCAGTTGTCGGCATTCATCTGCAGTACGGTTGGGTGTTACTGGACAAGCACATTCCTTGCTATCGACGATCTTTGAATCAGAGTGAGGCAGTTGTCTTTGTTGCTGGCATTCATCAATAGCAGGGTCATCAGCGTCGTCATCATCATCTTCACAAGCAGTATAATAAACATGACTACAATCATCTTCGCTGTCATCAATATGATCATCGTCATCATTGGCACCATGTTTACTCTCATCATGATCAACATTATCAACTTCACCATTGTCATCATCATTATGATCACTATCATCATCATTTTGACCATCATCATCATCGTCTTCTTTTCCATCGATATCTGTATCCCTGGTGTATGTATCATTATCAATTTCATCACCATTTTCTTTATCATAGTCATCACCAGAATCTTCTTTATCAGAATCTACTGGTTCATCATCATCATCATCATCATCTTCTTTTCCATCGATATCTGTATCCCTGGTGTATGTATCATTATCAATTTCATCACCATTTTCTTTATCATAGTCATCTCCAGAATCTTCTTTATCAGAATCTTCTGGTTCATCATCATCATCATCTTCTTTTCCATCGATATCTGTATCCCTGGTGTATGTATCATTATCAATTTCATCACCATTTTCTTTATCATAGTCATCACCAGAATCTTCTTTATCAGAATCTACTGGTTCATCATCATCATCATCATCATCATCATCATCATCTTCTTTTCCATCGATATCTGTATCCCTGGAGTATGTATCATTATCAACTTCATCACCATTTTCTTTATCATAGTCATCACCAGAATCTTCTTTATCAGAATCTACTGGTTCATCATCATCATCATCTTCTTTTCCATCGATATCTGTATCCCTAGTGTATGTATCATTATCAACTTCATCACCATTTTCTTTATCATAGTCATCACCAGAATCTTCTTTATAAGAATCTACTGGTTCATCATTATCATCATCATCATCATCTTCATCATCTTCATTACAATCTGTAGTTTTATCACTATCATCATCATCAGCGCCTTCTTTATCACCATTTTCTTTAACATTGTCATCATCATCATGATCATCTGCATCATCTTCATCATCTTCGTAACGATCTTCTTTATCATCATCATCATCATCATCATCATCATCATCATCATCATCATCATCATCATCATCATCATCATCATAATCATCATCATCTGCATCATCATCATCATCATCATCATCATCATCATCATCATCATCATCATCATCATCATCATCATCATCATCATCATCATCATCATCATCATCATCATCATAATCATCATCATCATCATCATCATCATCATCATCATCATCATCTTCTTCTTTTCCATTGATATATGTATCCCTGGTGTATGTATCATTATCAACTTCATCACCATTTTCTTTATCATAGTCATCACCAGAATCTTCTTTATCAGAATTTACTGGTTCATCATTATCATCATCATCATCATCATCATTACAATCTGTAATTTTATCATTATCATCATCATCAGCGCCTTCTTTATCACCATTTTCTTTGACATTGTAATCATCATCATGATCATCTGCATCATCTTCATCATTTTCGTAACGATATTCTTTATCATCATCATCATCATCATCATCATCATCATCATCATCATCATCATCACCATCATGCTCAGCGCCTTCTTTATCACCATTTTTTTTATCATTGTCATTATCATCATCATCATCATCATCTTCATCACTAGCGTCGTTGTCAATGTCGTCATCGCCATCATCTTCTTTATCATCGACTTCTTGTTCATCACCATCTGTTTCACCTTCTTCTTCTTCATCAACTGCATCAGGATCTTTATCATCATCATCATCGTCATATTCAACACTGTCTACTTCTTTTGCATCATCATCTTCTGTTTCTCCAGCTTCTCTTGCTGCTGCTGCTGCTTTTTCTTCTTCTTCTCTATAAGAATATCTCAATAATTTGTAGGAACCACAATCTGAATCAATCTGCTTTGCCTCTACGCTGTCAGATTCACAATTGTGTCCTATGTCTTCATCGTCTCCGGAACTTTCGAGGACATGTTCACATTTCGGCTGTTGTTCTCTGAGGTTATTGGTCAGTTTGTCAGGTTCGCATGATGATGCCATCCTCCCTTTATTTATTGTCTGTTCATCTTTTCTTAACACTGAAGCAAACTGAGGATTCGGTTGCTTTATTGAATCAGACTGAGGCAGTTGTCGGCATCCATCTGCAGCAGGGTTGAGTTTTCCTGGACCAGCACAGCCGACTGGTTTGGAATTCCCTCTTGCGAAGCTGTAATGAATTAACGGTTTCACTGCACTTGTCATGTTCTTTAAAACATTGAAGTTACGATTGGATTTATTGGAATGGATACTCGAATCTTCTCCAAGTGTCCCTTGTGTCTGTTGAACGTTTCCTGCTATCGTTTTAGAAACTAACCTGGAAAATATTTGAAGGAAACCGCTCAATGTAAACTCAGAAGCCACTGACAATACGTTAAACGAATTATTTATTGCCTGGCATATTTCGTTGCATCTCATCAACTGCATACTGCGGAGTTATCTATCATATGTGGTGAACTATACTTTTGCTGAAATACAGGGTGTCCGCAAAGTCTGGACACATAGGATACTTGGATATTTTTCATGTAATTCACAGATCCAATACACTTGACTCAAGGAATAAGAAGTGAATGTATCAAAATTGAAGGCAATATGGATTTATTGCATTGAGGCCACGAAAATTTTGTGAAACGTGCAACATTTGCATTGCAAATGATGTTATCCATGTGTCCAGACTTTACGGACATTAAAAACAGTCACTGATATTGTTTAAATGTGGAGCATAAGATATCCAAACGGTAAATGCACATTTAAAATACAATCTCCCCCAATCTGGGGGATGCGTGGTCTCGAGGTATGGTGTCCGCCTCGAGTGCTGGAGGTCCCGGGTTCAAGCCCCGGTAATGACCGGGATTTTTTATCGTGGACTTCTAGTAATAAAATTTCCCCTGATCTCTAGGTAGTGAGATCGGACGCCCGTGTGTATTGTTGCGCACGTAAAAAATCCCTTGTCAGTTGGAAATCGAAAAAGAGTAGCCTAACGGCGCTGTCCGGGCAAAATTTTGAGTTAAAAATCTACCCAAAGTATTTCAGGGACCTCGTCGGTGCTACGGAGTTCATGCACTGAGTAAGTTTCTCTAAACTTAGGTTTGAGTTAGGAGGAGAACGGAGCACTTATTCGTGTTTGTATTGTGTTGTATACGGAGCATTATATCCTTGTGCCGTGATGTTGATCCATCGACTAAACTAAAAACTAAACTAAACTAAACTAAACTAAACTAAACTTAAAATACAATCTTCCTGTTGCATAAAATTGACTGGAACAGTCTAATTGCTAATGTCTACATATAATTGTGCAATCGTTTATTTTTCATTGAATACAATATACGAAAAGGATATTTTGTGCAAACTTTTACCTGCTGTTAAAAGAGAGTGATGCCAAATCTTTGAGCTCGGCGTTTTGTGACAGTTGAATTCTTTTCCACATACATTGGTTCGGTTACTCGATTTGTTAACTTTCACTCCGTTCTACCAATGTATGTTACTTAGCACTCACACTGGAATTGATAAATACGTTTTATCCTGTATTTGTTTCACTACATCATCCCCTCTAAAGGGTAGCTGAAGAAACACTTAAAAGTTTGGGGACCGATAATTCTGTGGCCGTAGGTTTTGGTGGCTGGCTGGTGAGTCTTGATGAAACCGGCTAGTTATCCAGAAGATTTGAGACTTTGGTAAATTAGATTCATATACTTTACAAGGTGTCGGAAATAGGCCATGCTTCCATGGGATAGGCGCAAAGATATTGACATTCAGATATTGTCCCGTCGATATTACGTTTCGATAGTCTGATCTTTGGATGGTGCTTGCTTGCTTGCTTGTGTTCGTTGGCTTGAGCTCCAACGCGAAGTCCTGTATGTCGGATGAAGGCATCCTATTGTCCAACATCAGTGTGATGTCATACAGGACCTGAGTTTTGCGTGAGTATCCGTTGTCCCATGTCTGGCTTATTGGTGTGCAGACTGGTGGTTCCTCGCCGTACAGGCAGACACTCTCCGACTTTGGAGGAATCGGCGATCCTACTGACTTCAGCCAGGACCCCGAAGGGACCTGTTGCCCAGGACACTCGACGAGGACGCGTCAATAGGTCTTGGCCAGTATATAACCGTGCCTTGGAAACACCTCTGCGTCCCTTTGGATGGTGCCATCGTATCCACGTCGGATTAGGATATATTATATAAGAAGGATAAAGTGTTGTTATGTTCGGAGACTATAAAGAAATGTTCTTGTTGACTTGGTTCGTGGTGGAGTGGAACGTTTCTGCTTGTTGTCTGAATGTAATGTAATTGTCTGTTGTAATGAATATTTATATCATCCACATAACGGCGGTCTAGAACATTCAAGATCCTTTGTTCTTCAAAGTGTGCCATAAAGATGTCCGCTAGAATGGGGCCAGGAGAACATCTCATGGCCACTCCGCCAATTAGGCGGTAAGATTTAAGAAAATTGAATAAATTTATATTAGACGTGCACAGCAGTAGTAGTTTCTCGAGCTTCGAAGTCGGTAGGACTAACTTCAGTTTCTTCTCGTTCATGCGATTACAGATGATCGTCACTGTTTCTTCCTGGGGAAAGTTAGTAAACATACAGGCTATCCATTGACGCCATGTAATTATGTTTAAGATCGTTGATGTCCAATAGTTCAACCCGTTCTAATGAATCTTTTAGTGTTAAGGTATCGAATGATTGTGGCACTGGTTAAGAGTTTCGGCAAGAAATATAGCCACCCTGTGTTTGACAGAGTTGACCATAGATAAAATAGGACTTACTGGTACTCCAGGCTTGAGTAATCTGAGGAGGCCAGAAAGATAGGGAGAAGGGGGTGATGTGAGATCCAAGGGGCGAATAGCTGTGTAGTCGCATAATTAGTGGATTTACTGTCTTAAAGTGATTGAATTTGCTTAATATAAACACCAGGCTAGGGGGAATGGAGTCAGCCCCTAACTTTAGTAAACGGATGTCAGTCATAGTGTAGTAATGTACAACAATGAGGAATCCACGGATCTTAAACAACACCTCCCCCTCCTCCCCACACACCACAGATATAAGGCTAGTGGATCACGTAAGAACTAAGTGTATCTCATCACATCCTGGTGATTTATCATTCTTCAGGTTCTTTATTGCCCGTGCAATTTCATCTAATGAGGGCTCAGGTTCTGTCTCTGCTGTCTTTGATTCATGTATATCATTCTTATCCTCACAGTCATTCATATCATACATTTCACTGCAGTATTCATGCCATCTTTCTTGAATTTGTCTAGATTCTGTTAAGGTATTTCCCAACTTGTCACAGATAACATTCAATTGAGGTTGAACTTTTCTTGTCAATAACTTCATTTCTTTGAACATTTCGTAATCTCTTCCATTCTTATGATATTGCTCTATTTTAATACAACAATCATGTGCATATTGGTTTTTGTCCTTTCTTGTGTTCTTTCCTATTTCTCGTGTTAAAGATTTATACTTCATCCTACTGTTATTGGTTTCTCCTTTCTTTTTTCAGTTCCCTTCGTTGTTTTATTAATTCTAACGTGCATGGTGTAATCCATGGCTTATATTGCTTAGTCCGGGT